>OX375865.1:19671046-20198448 GCA_947359475.1 Heligmosomoides polygyrus bakeri | reverse complement strand
AAGACCACAAAACTTTGCGGTACCCAAGAATCTCCAGCTGCCTCACGACCGTGCTTTGTGTACATCCAAGTGTTGCCGCCAATTCGGGTTGAATTTCGATTGAATTTCGCTTCACCTTGAAGGCTCGCGCAAGCTGTCTTCTTCTACAACAGAGGGGCGTCCGGAACGAGGTCGACCTTCGGGAGAGATATCTCCAGCCTTGAAGCGCTGATTCTAACGGGCCATTGTGGAATAGTGAATGACTTCCTCCTCGAATGCAGAGCAGATGTTGGAGGCTGCAGTCCTTGTGGAATGGCCTCGCAGAAATTCGTAGCAGACGATAGGTCATAGGATGCTGCTGCTTATCGTTGATTTTGTTGCTGTATTCGTACTCGACGAGGCCTTATATAGTATGCTTGAGGAAGCTTCGAGAATGTACTGTGACGTCACCACACAAGATCAATACTGTAAGAGATTTTACAAATTTAACAGGCAGTAGCGTAATGTGTTGCAAAACTTTTCGATCAACCTAATATTGTCGATTGCGAGGAATCGCTTGGTGCTAATGCCGGCTCGTAAAAGCGAGCGCTAAACGTAAAACTATCAAATTTAGGGTGGACACATAGTTTTGAAACACACTGAACATATCACCGCTGTCATTTATCCTTTATTTTTATTCCCATTTTTACCCCTTTTATTTGGACAAGAGAATAACAGAGTGTGCCTCTCCTCTGGATCTTCCTCAAACTGCCTCGTCAGAGAAATAATATGGCAATTTTTCCGTAATTATGTACTTCGTTCTTTGTATCCTAAATCGGAGACACATCGAATGCATACACGATATTCGAGAAGCGCAGGTGTTGCACTTTAAAACACACTGAAAAGTGCATCCAACCAATTCGCTGATGCCTAATCCTCGTGACTGTTGCGGTTCTGATGGAACGAGTACTGACAAATTGGCGTGATTCCGTTGTGATGGATCGAACCATAGCCCCACGTAGTGAAGTTTTTGATACTGGGGCACTTCCACCATAATTTGGGAATTATATGGAATTGGACTAAGTCGTAGTGAAGGGCATTCTGCTTGATTAGACCTTCGAGGAGACAAAACTGCGTTTTAGACAGCTTTGCAGCAGAAAACTCAGCAGGCGGTCGAGTGATCTCCAGTCCATCCAGACGCAAAAAAGCAGCCGCTAGATAGACCTCTCAGATCCACGGGGAAGTGAGGTCGAAGTTGTCGCCCGTCAACGCTCGTCGATCACAACCGCTTTCGTTCTCGTCCGTCGGTGGCTGTTCGACCCTCATGCTCGTTGCTCTCGCGCTCTCTCTCGAAGCTCTAGATCATTCAGCAACATATCTCTTCAGATTGATAGTGTCACTTCTCGAACGTACGCTTGCACAATCCTGCTTCATTTCTATCGACATTCTTGACACTTGACCGAAACATCTTATGTACCAATATGCAATGTGAAACTTTTTACAAGCCGTGTTTAAGAAATCGACACAATTTTACCTGTATTCAAGGGGTGTGCATATATCATTCACGTCGAATTGGGCACTTTTCATATTAAATTGGACATTTTTCACATTATAATGGACACCCTTATAAGCTAGCTTGAAGAGTTTTGAAAGTGATCAAAACAAACTCTCCAAAATTGAGCTGACCTTTAGGCAGGTTAAACTACAGATACAAATGATAAATGATAAATGAGATTGTTGAGGAAAAATTTGGAATAATATTCTTTGAAATCTTTCAGTTTTCCTGCCCCAATAAGTAATAATTTTATAAGATTTATGTTTCTTGAGAAAAGAATAATAAATAAAATTAATGTTAAAGCAAGCAAAAAGCAAGCATACGGAGCATTAAAAGATCAGATTGCGCCAAAAGTGCACTCAAAAGGTTTGCCGCAACTTTTAATTGATTGATATTGTAAATGCCACTTGCATGAACTATAAAAGTGGGGATATGTGTGTTCTTCTTTGTTGTTTTGTTATGTAGTTAAGAGGTGTCAAACTCCATGCAAACAACAACTCTGTTATCAATCGAATCAAAATCGCGACCTCTTCGGCGAGGAAATGGCGCAATCTCGGAGAGGCTCTTGTCTATAAATTGTTGATTTACACCGTCATTTATCCTTTGCCTTCATCAAGATAGCAATGCAAGCTTAGCAGACTTTGGCTGCAAAAATTCGAAACGCCATCGGGAACACACATAAGTCGTTTAAAATGCTATGTTTATGTTCATTGAACAGAGGTCATAAAGTTTCTCGACTCGAAAATCCCATTTCTAGATTCATCTCAGCCTCTCAAAATAGGCTTTTCACTGTCCAGTGGTCTAAAATGTTTCTGACTCTGAGTGTTAAAAGCACAGCTTTCTTTTTCCCAACCATAACGCAGCTGCTGAATGTAAATTACTGCCAGAAATTTCTTACAGCATACCCTGGTTCACCCACGCTTCAACTACCCGGCTTTCTAGAAAACAGTGCGCTTCTTGAGCTGTTCTCTAGTTCATTGATTTGTCGTCTATGCTCGTGGCATCTTGTTCTTTGACACGATTCTATAGCTGTTCTCCTTTCATTGTAGGTTTTTAGTGTGGTAGTTGTATGTTGTTGTTTCACGGTGAAGTATGCATCAGCTGAGCTGAAGCGTTGGATCAAAGGTGGATGGCCAGCTGAGTCAGGCCATCAGCATCACGTTCACTTTTTTGTAACGCGACGGCAAAAAATTAATGAAGAAAGTGTAGGCCAATATCTTCTCTTTAAGAACCAGGGCACTAATTCGTAGGGAGCAGACGCTTAGGGAAAAATGATGCATTTGAGAAATATCTGCCTTGCCAAGGTAACGTCTCACCACAAGTCTCGGAAATGCGCCTCAAATACCTCCATCTAGTTCAGGTAGACTAAGGAGCACCGTCTCTTTTATCGACCTGAGCCAATAACCTCTTGTGCTCTAAGCACGACTTAGGATCTGCTCATCTGTAAAGGATCAAAGGAGAGGCGACATTAACAATCATCGTCTGGGATACGTCATGCATTCTCCAAGGATATGTTGAGGGTATGTTGAATTTGGGCTTTGCTACAACTTTTACTGTTCAGAAGATGGTCAAGTCCGTGTTTCCTCCTTCTCTGACATTTTTGCGCCGATTCACCGACTCCGGAAGGCAGAAAGCATGGCTGGCCTGGGCGGAAGCCCTATCGAGAATCTCATTTCGGGGTGCTACCGTGTCCGACAGCGGTACCAGTTCCTGAGCAATTCCTTTAGATCATGTTTTTCTGCCTTTTTTTCAAATTGTTATACGACTATAAGGATAAAGGGCAAAGGAAGGCGTTACTGAATCTTTTTTGGTTTGCGCCACGCATTCTACCTCTGCGGGATGTCGTGGAGGCGGTTTGAATGTGTATTTTGTCATACAGTGATTTGCAGAGGCAGCCGACAAACATGTCAGCGCTTTATCCTTCCAGAGAAGTCTGGTAACAATTCACCGACCTCGGAGGGATGGAAGGCTTGGTTGGACTGGGCGGAAAATCCGAACCAGGAACCTTCACGTACATAGAGTACAATCGCGCTGCACGAACCCTATCTCGCACAGATTGTACTCTATGTACTCTCTTGTAACGTAGATATTTCAGCCAAAGAAGTGTACGATTCGTCACAGTTTCGGATGGCTTCAAATTGATCTTGAAAAGATTCAGGGAGCAAGCAGCACAACTTAGAAAACCAACACCATGTTTAATGTGTGTGTCAAGAAGAATTGCTAAATAACGCCGTTTTCTATTTTTCTCCTTAATCATAACGAATCGATTTCAAATCGTTTATGGAAAAATGATTTATCTCGACTACAACAGCTGTAATGAAGTTACAGTACTGTTAGAAACACCTTCAGACCGTTTTAGTGAGGAAATCGCCTCACTTCGTGTACTATTAGACTGTCTCTCAAGTGATGATGCTTACTGAGTTTTTCTAATTGGCGGTTGGGTTAGTCTCAGCAGCCTATATTGTGTTGGGAGGTGTGGTATCTTCATGCGATGCCACGACATGATACAAAAGGGCATCGGCTTTGGATTTTACAGTCATTGCTACTATCTAGTAGATGAGTGCGACAAATTTGGGCTGGTATCTTTTTGGAGTTCCCACATGGTGAAAACATGGTGATTCAGACGCTTCACAAAATGCCAAAACATGCCGACGAACGATCATCAGGTGGAGCTCTCCGGCCTTGAGCAGAATACTCTCAAGAAAATTTCGCCTAGGACTTTTAGGGATATGAACGGTCCGCTGTGCTAAGAATAGTTCCGCATGGATGGACGGTCAATCACATTGGCCAAGCATTCCATATCCACCGTATTTTCCTGGCATGATAATTCAGATTATCACTTCTTTCGCTCGTTGAAGTCGTTCCTGTTCGACAAGGACTTCGAAAAATTGGAACACATCGACGCTGGGCTTCCTTCACAGCCTCACGGCCGCATTTTATAGTCACGTGATCAAGTCTCGTCTACATTGTTGAACGGCTGGACTGATATCGTAGATTCGTGAAGGAGATATATTGTATATATTAAAATTGCTTAAGACGAGTGAAAAAAAAGAAAAGAAGGAAGGGAAGGTGCCTCTTTGATTTTGGCACGTCCTAATACATACCATTTTCACGTCAAATTGGACACTTTTTAAACCAAATTAGACAATTAGACAAATAAAATTGGACACTCTTAAAAGCTAACCTAAAACTTTCAAATCAAAGCGAACTCTTCCAAATCGAAATGAGCTCCTCTACATTAAACAATGAACTCCCCAAAAATGTTAGAATATTTTTGTTCAAGGAAAATTTTAGTTTAACTTTCTTGAAGTTTTAAATCATCTACCAATAAATAAACACATTGTTTGAAATTTTGCAAAAGTTTTATTTTGAGGAAAAACAATGAATTAGCAGGAAGGCGGCCATTTTTAGATCCAAAACAGAGATTGCGCCATGCGCCGTTCGAAATTTCGCGATTTTCATTCGATTGTTAGCAAAATTTTTGTCTGCATGCAGTTTCACATCTAAGAGCGGTGCAACACAAACAATTATAAAAAACACACATATCCTAACTTTCTTGCTACATGTAAGCAGTATTTACACTATCAATCAAATAAACGCTGCGTTGAATTTTTTAGTGCATGGCGTCTCTTCCAGTCCATTCAGTCTTTTAATGCAGGACATGATTGCTGCTTTGTTGCGCCTTAACATAAAATTTAATCTATATTTTTTCTTAGAAAACTAAAAAACTAAAACTTTAGAAAATTATTTCACTAATTCGGCAGCTAAAGTAAAAAAATCAAATAGGTTATCCTATGTTTTCCTTAAACAAAACATTATTCCAACCATCTTAGAGAGTTTTTAGTTTAACCTATAAAAAATTCGTCCCGATTTGGAAGACATTCAGTTTGATTTGCAAAGTTTTAGATTAGCTTAGAAGAGTGTCAATTTGGCGTGAAAAGTGTCCAATTCGACGTGAGAATGGTATATTCCATTTTTACTTCAAGTTGGACACTTTTTAAATCAAATTGGACACTCTTTTAAGCCAGCATAAGACGTTTGAAATCAAGGCAAATTTTTCCAATTTAAGATGAGCTTTTACAATAACTTAAAGATTCCGCAAAAAAGTTAGAATAATTTTTTGCTCAAGGAAAATTTTAGTGTAACTTTCTTGTTTTAAAGGGCAAAAGGCGGCCATTTGTACCAAAAAGTTTGAGCCATGCTCTCGTGCAACACAGGCTATTCAATTGATAGGAGAATTTTTGTTTGCATGAAGTTCGACGCCTGTTAACGATGCAACGAAACAACTGTTAAGGACACACATATCCTCACTTTGATGGTTCATGTAAATGGCATTTACACTTCCAATCAAATAAAAGTTGCGGCGAAGTTTTTGAGTGCTTTGTGCGATCTGGTCCTTTGATGCGCATATGCTATATGCTTGCTGTACCCCTATATTTTAATGTAGAATAAGCTCATTTCGACTTGGAAGAGTTTTCTTTAAGTTCAAATATCTGAAAGCTAGCTTAGAAGAGTTCCAAATTTATTTGAAATGTGTTCAATTCGACGCGGAAGTGGTTAACAAAAGATGACTGTAATAAAAAGCTGTTTCTGTGCGTAATAATATGTAGTGGGAGTTTGTGTTCAAATTTACTGGGATTGGTTACTTTTGGGAAGAAGTACATGGCCTCATTCATATCATCGGTAGTCTTTTCTGGCACACGGTGCTCGATTCAGTCGTCGGCATACTCTTCTAGCAGCTTTCTTCTAGCCACCATATTTCAACACCCAGGAGCTGAAGTGCACTTTTCACGGCGTGGTCCTCCAGATGTTCCGGTATCGTTTCGGATTTTCTAGCATTCCCTGACGTCAATCCTGTTATGATCGCCATAAAGTAGGGGAAGAGTGTGTTCTTCTGTGAGTGTTTAGCAGTATCTCTTTTGCAGCTCGCAATGTTTTCACAGCACTTAGGTCAAAGAACGCTCCCCAGACAGCTCTCTTTTTGCCGCTGTTTTGCCATCAGTCGTCTTTCTCTCCTCTGGAGCTCTTGCTGTTCTCAAATGCCGTTTCGTATAGCTAAAAACATGCCAATAAGGCTGAAAAAGCATTAAGGGCAAAGCTGCCAGTTTTAAATGGATGTTAACAATAGTTACTGTTGGGAGGATGCTTCAGAAAGTAGGCAGCCTGTTCGACTGGATGTAAAATTCTTATCCTTCTAACTAAAATAAAGCGTTACTTTGCCTGAGTTATTTAAACAGGAAACAATGAATAATCACTGCTATGATAACTGTCAAAATTGCCTCTGCGAGTTTCCTGCCACTATACATTGGGTCCGATCGAAAATCACAGTGGTGTTGAGGTATGGAGAAGCTCGCTGACTCGCTTGCCTATGACGGAAGAAGCTACGGAACTCCTCAAGCTGAATGCACGTGTAATACATGCCCAACATCTTTGTAGAGTTGTAATCGAACTACTTCGATCTTCTTACACTGACATTAACCCTACGCTAAAAACTGTTGTTCTGAGTGTTTTTCACGCACTTCTATCCTATCTGAACATTCTGTAACCTGATACGTCATTTAGCACTGCAATTCGATACGCACGCTTGCTGCTTTAAATTTTTCTGCAGTCAAACTCATCGTCAGGTCCGCATAACAAACGCAGAATCGCTTCTTCTATAGCACAGCCCTACCTAGAAAGCCTGTCAAAATAGTACGTTGTCGTTGTTTTTGAGCTAACCTTGAATTTGATTCTGTGAGGCTCACTTCTTTTAGAGCACTACAAAAAATTTGTGAATAGCCTCTTACTCATCAAGATATCTTTTAAAACTCGAGCTCAGATTTGTTCTGCATTCCTTAGATTTCTACTGTTTCGACAAATGTGCAACTTGAAGAATTTCAAAATGTCTGCTCGAAAATCAGCTGAACTTTTAAACAAAGTTGGGCTGGGTCAAGTCTATTCATCGGCTTGAATACTGCTATAACTGGAAAAAGTAATGTAGAAAACGGGTTGCCAATTCCTGGCTGTAACGTCAGGTTTTGCTAGAGGGCTAGCCTTCTCTCCAGTTTCTTTTTGCCACCTTTCCCACCCTTAACTTGCGTTTTAGCGCCTCTATGTAGATGACTTTTAGGGCATTTGACGCTGAAGTCGCAAAAGTATTAACGTTCAATTTTTTGAAAGAGTAAAGTAACATTAGTGAACTTTTCCGGTGTCGCGATGGGGGTGCGAGAACGCGCCGTTGCTCGTTCGTAACCACGGCAGCCAATTGTGTGCACTCCCTGTGCGGCTGAGCTGGTGCTTGATTGGATGCCGCGGGTGACGGTAGGAGCAACGCCGCCTTCCGACATCACTACGGTGTGTATTCACAACATGATCACTTTTCGCGCACTAGCTGGGTAGCACAACTGGAGGATGTATAACTTTTGCGTACACATCAAACTGAGATCATTGGTTCGGGTTCCGCGTACGCCAACCAGGCCCTCCATCCTTTCGGCGTGAATTGGTATTCGACTTATCTGGGAAACATTAAACGCTGAACTGCTCGTCGTCTGACCACTGCAAGTCCTTGTATAGGCGATGAATGAGATTCTCTCCCATAGAGGTAGAATGTGTGGCGCATCCTAAACACCAGTCGATTGAAAGCTGTTGTCTAAGCCAAACTACGTACACGGCCAATTTCCTTAAAAAAAAATCCCGTAGAAGTAGAATTTGGGACGAATCGGACACGTAACGTCAGTGGTTAACGTCGTCCTTTACCCCATAATCCTCATCCTTCGTCCCTGTCGGTTAACCATACCTGGCTGAGTTTGGATCTTTCCTTTTAAGTTCAGTGTGCTCCGATCAGATGAATTGTGCCTGCTTTTTTCTATATAGACCTATCCGAGCGTGAGTAAATAGATGAGTAAGTAAGTAAGTAAATAAATAAATAAATAAATAAATAAATAAATAAATAAATAAATAAATAAATAAATAAATAAATAAATGAGGAATGTAAAGTACAAGAGACAGCATTAATCGATCTCCTGTTGGGATGCATGGGAAGTTTGAAGACCTGGCGATGCCGTCTGTGCAAAACACCTACACATTGAATGAGGAATTTGTATTTTCAGTGGTGTCTTAAATTTTTGTAGCCAGAGATTTGCTAAATTGCTTAACTTGTGCTTGCTTAAGTGCTCCCTCTAGACTGCAACCTGCATGACTTTCGGCAGCGACATCGATCGATAGTATTGATTTTCCGACCGGGGGTGTCGGCTTTCGCTCATATTTTACCCACCGTGATTTACGTCACGCGAGCATGATGTCTGATGAATGGTGGGCTTAACAGCAGGTGAAAGGAATTTTGATTGGGACAGGAATATCGATCGAGTTTATCGATTACTCGATAGGCGTTATATGGCACGTAACAAAGCGTCTCAGTGTTTGCGCGTATGTTATTCAGACATGATCTACAGCAAGCAGACAACAAAGACAGACCGTACCACATCGATCGATTTTGTCGATTTTTCTTAAGTTTCTTTATTTATTTCGTTCCGCGAATCACATTAAAAATGCATGCATAGATGGAAGAAGTTCACACGATATGAGATGAAATGACGTTTGGAGAACTTGGAGTGTGCCAACTCAGCCAGGACAATACTCATGTTGAGGACCAACCCTAACCTGACCTATTTAATGAGTTAAACCGGTTCTATCTTCTCCCAAGGGATCAAGTGGTCTAGAAACGATCGTGTTCAATAAGTTCTATTTACGGACTTTGGGGCGTAACTCCGGACGACGTTTGGTGGCTGGTAGGCTGCTGAACGTCTGTTAAGGGATGAAGTGTCAAGGTCTCGCACCAGAAGTGGCCCCTACAAGCTGATGACGTCTCGGTCAAGAACGAGGCTCCGATCACAGTTCTTCTCCCAGGGAGTTGTTGCCTACCTTAACCAACTCATTGCTAAGAGCAAGCTATTATTTCTGAATCAGACATCGTTTAAGAGACTGGTTGACCAAGTGACACTATCTAGTCAAAATAAATCTACATGTTGCGTTGCTTTCCCTTTGAAGGCGTAGTACCTTGTTAATCTCGCATTTCGGCAGTCCATATTTTTCTCTTATGTTATATGGTGAGTGTTTTGTTTTTTTCCTTATAGACTCTAATGGTGTTTATTTTTCTAATTTATATCCTTACACCCATTTATTTACTCTCCCTTCACGTTGACTTGAGTCCAGATCATTGATGGTTACTGTAGAGCGTCTGTAAGCTTGTTTCAAGTTTCTGAGACACCATGTTTTACATCAACTGCGCATGTGACATGTGTATATGCGTCAATAAATGAGCAAAAATAATTGAATAAGTAACGACCTTAATCGATTCATTTGTAGGATGCGCGATGCTTTATTTTACTTCTAGTATATGTCGTTGAGATAATATGAATGCGTATTTGTCCTCCAGAATGACTTGTAGTGGCCGGTCGATGGACAAGTCAGTGCTTTCTCCTTCACATTCTGGTACCATTCTGCCGATTTCGGAGAGATGGAAGTCTTCGTTGTCCTGTGCTGGAGACTTTGGTTCCCAGTGCTTAAGAAAGATTTTCATCGCTGCGAGTGGATAATTCGTACCTACTTGGGATAGACAATCAATTACCTTCTTCAGAAAACTTTCCCACATATCCTCATTTTAAAAAGTGGTCAGCTATGATCTTCACTATCCTAAAGTCAAGCTGGCATCAATGTTTCTAAAAAATGATATTATCTTTACGAGCTACTTACTAATAGTACAGGCTCCTCGCCAATCTTTCAGCGCAGGCGGTGGAAGCATTTAGCGGCTTGTTTTCTGCTGAAAGTGATTTGCTGGCTCTTATGGCTCTGCAGAGGCTGAAACATATGCCTATGCAATGAGTGGACTTTTTACTGAGAAATAAATTGGCGCTGAACGCATCTGCACTGAAATGCATGGACAAACGACAACCCGTACTGCTCGTACGACTGCAGACTCTGCATTCCGACAGCTCTGATGTTTCTCCACGACTATAGCCATTATGTGGTTTTTCCGGAAGCGTTCCTCAGCAGTCATTCCTACTGTTCAGACCGCGGCTCTTTCTTCACGTCTCTCGATCTCGGGTCAGTGTTCATCATTGAACAAGTACTTTAATCGTGGCAGAGATCGGATAGTGTTCTGTTGAACCGCGACAGCCTACAGAGAGTTAATGCAGTAGGACGGAGTTGCTCTGCACCCGACACCAGGTTCTTGGTTTGGATTTTCCGCCCAGACCAACTAAGCCTTAAATTCCTCCGGGGTCGGTGAATTGGTACCGAGCTTGCCTGGGTAGGATAAATCACAGACCTTTTCATCGGCTGGCTACCCAAATGACCTCCACGACATTCTGTAGAAGTAGAATGCGTGGCACTTCCTAAAAGAGATTTAGTAAGGCTGTCCTTTATCTTTTATCCTTTACCCTCAGCCATAAAAAAATTAAAATACACTTAATTTCTAGGGTAACTATATATCTATTAAGTGACAGGGAACGACGCTAATCGGTTCCTTTGTGGGATGTGCGTGCATTCTACTTCATCGCGATATTGTGGACGCAAATTGAACGCATGTTTAGCCTACAACCACCTGCTATGGCCAGCCTTCCAAGAGCGTCTAGTACCAAATCACTTACACCAGAAGGATAAGGGACTTGGCTGATTTGGTACAAGACCTTGGATCGATGTGCTCACGACAGCAGCGACACGTGCGCCTCCTCCGAGTTTGCTACCACTCACCCAGAAACCTGTATACTATGAGAAAATAATGTCGAGTTATCTTTTTTACTGTATGTCATTTAGAGTTTTTCCAGTAGGTTCTGGTTCTCCGTGTTTTGTGTTCCTCACCACTTCGTGGTTTCCGTTTTCACCCTTCTTTTAGTGAGATTTCGTACTAACGTATTTCATCATATATTCCATTTTGGGTTTCACTCCTAGTTATTTTACATCCAACTTCTGGGAAAGATAAAGCATTGACTTGTCCATCTTCTGGCCACCATTAGCCATTATGTAGTCCAAATACGCATTGAATTTTTCTCCACGACATTTCGTTGAAGCAGAATGTGTGGCTCACCCCAGAAGGGTTTGATTAACGCCGTCTTTTGTCGTTTACCCTTTAGTAGTTGGTTTAACTCTTGCGTCACAAACGTCTTTTATTCCTCCTGTAGTAATGGATCCTCGGATGCATCATACTATATTTTCGGTTTCAAATCAGACTCACGACAAAGCGAAGCCCGTGATTTGGCTTCATACCAGAAGCATATTAAGGTTCTGCGAACAAACGATTGCTACGTTTTGATCAAAACGGACAACACTTTCGTCCACTTTATAACTGAATAGCCCTCTCTTCTCAATCCATGCTTGAAAACGGATATAAGGCTCTTAGAAAGTGTACAAAACAGTTTTAATACAAAAGAGTAAGTCTTTTAATCACCTAGCTTAGAAAGTGGAAGGCTGAAGATTTATCTTGAAATGGAAGCATGAACACCAACTCCGCCACCTTCTACAATTTTTTGCCTTCACATATTAGAGTTGGACTTCTAAAACTTAGAGGTTTTTTTCTAAACGTGGTATTAGGACAAGAATCTGCAGTCGGAGTATTGCTCCTCTGTAAAGCTTCTTCGTAGAAAGGAATGGGCTACATCTTCATTGGAAATCCTTTAAAAAACTGGTTTCCTGGACTCTGTTCTTCAATTCTTCCGAGTAGATGTTTACTCTTCATTGCTACATAACTGCGCTTCGGTTCTTCGTCGTCGTTTAACTGTTATTTATTTCTGCCTTCCACTGGTTTGATTGGACTCTTCTAAGCACTATACTATTCTTCCAGCTTTTTTTGGTTCAAGTGCCCTAAACGTCTTCTGCTTACTTTTACCGATTTGCTGATATTTTATTACATGCTCACTTTGGATAATGAAGGGGTAAGGGATGACGTCAATCAAGTTCGCCACGCATTCTACTTCAATAAGATGTCGCGGTAACAACTTCAATTCAATTCGATAAACGATGGAGAAGTCAGTGTTCTATCCCTGCCAGACTTGTCTGGTATCAATTCACCAAACCTGGAGTGGGGAGGGGAATGCTTAGTTGGCATGGGCGGGAAATCCGAACCAAGAACGTGCACACGACAGACCGCACCACTCCGACTACGCTCCACGTCCACGGATCTCCCTCGAAAGAGAGCCATCGGGCTCTCTTGTTAAGAGAGATCTCGGGCCGCTTGTCGCAGGGCCACGTGTCGCGTCCCCGGGTGGTGGATATGGGAATGAAACACGAACGAAATGCGACTGTGTACTGCCCAGAGACGCAGGTGGGATGCAAGGGATGGACTCCTTGCTCCTGCTGTGTCGGTTCCTTGTGCGTGGGAGCGGCATTTCATGCACAGTGTACGTGAGTGCGTTCGCGCCTGCGCGGATTGTAACTGTGTCGGCCCGGCCAAAAGCTTGCACTCGGCAGACTGGGAGTACACGTAAGGCGATTCGAGGCCGCCTTAAGTCTCGCGCCGTCCCTTCGGGCAGTCTGGCTGGCTGCCCGGAGTTCTTCCTCCGCACTACTGAGCTTGACTAGCCACCCGTGTGTACTCCAGTCAAACATAGCAGCACTAAAGGGCCTCATTCCCCTGACCCCGAAAGAGCCCCCATTTCTGCAGCGATGGAAAGAACGAGTATGGAGAGGCTGCTAAAATCTCAGGCCCTAACTAGCCTAAGATTTTAGCAGCCTTGAGAAGTAAACGGTGATAGGAAAGTGCTCTCTTTACGTGCCGTTGCCGTCTGCTTGCAATAACAGAACAGAGCTCTGTCAGAGGAGCAATGACGACTGCCAGTCTTGTTGCATTCGATATTGACGGTAAGAGGGCTAAAATAGTGGTGAGAAGCCCAGATGCACACGTGCTGACGGCGAGCTGTCAAGATGTGTGCAGCTGCAACAATAACAGGGTTATGAGCTACCGCCAACTGCTAGGGCGCGCCGCGAATGCCGTCAAGGATCCGTCTTCCCTGGGCTAATCGTCCGCTTTTCCTCGATGCTGCACCCCAAACTTGGCACGCATGTCAAGCAGCAAGTATTGGGTTCTTCGATAATTAATATCGTTTTTTCTCATAAATAGCGCAAACTGCATATTTTTATGTTCGATCCTCACCGACACTAGCCTTTCGTAGACCGCCTTGATGCATAGCAGAAGAACAGCACCCATTGACTATACAGGGTGCGACGCTTGAATCCGGATAAATTTAGAATCAAATACTCCCACAGCGTAATTCCGCCAGAGATTCCCAATAGCCAGAAGCCTCTTGTAAGCAGTCATAATCTCAGAATCATCTCGAGGTTGCATACAAGTGCGGTGTTCAATCGAAGAGCCGCAATTGTCGAAAGTATTGGCGCTGGGCGTTCGCCAGCCGAAATAACTCGATTCTTTACGTACCCAAGATCAACCGTTTACAATGTTTACAATACTTATCAGGAGGTCCCGATTGTTGCTAGAACGAAATCTCCAGTAAGTGTTCACGCGTTAGGTGTTGTTTGTTGGTCATGTCACTCGTCCACATCTCTTTGAGAAAGGACAAGCTGTCAACAAAGGAGTTTATCAACGAGTTCGACTGTAGTGAAACCGTGGATGGTGACTTTCGCCTTGGGAGGGCCACTTGAACCCCGAAGACTACTCTGTTTGGAGATTAGCCGAAAGACGAGGCACCCTAATGTCAAATCTTTTCGCACCGCTATTGAGGCAGCATTCACAAATATGGACAGCGCTGTTTTAAGGAGAGCGTGCGAGCTCTTCAGGCTAAGGGTGGATGCTCTCCTTGCGGCTGACGAAGGATATGTTGTGTAGTTTTGTTCATGAGATATCCCTCTGTCTGAGTGTAAAAAAAATCCATCTTATCTGTATTTTGTTTTAAAAAATTTATTTAAAAAATTTAGTTCTTCCGGGTTTAACGCTGCACCTTGTAAACGTGTCATCTGTTATCAGCTGGTCCATGGCTTGAGCGGAGCGACGTCGCTACCGCTCTTAGTTGAGAGATGGTAAATAGACTCACTATACTGCAAATATCCATGTAGAAAAACAAGCCTTTGTTCTGAAATTCGTCGGCGTTTCGTTTTATTCCCAATCAATTCTCCTTCTCTTCGTGTCCATGCTGTTACATCAATATCTTTAGTAATGATTTCAGTCTTTCGTCTTTCGTCCTTTTTTTCTGTTTTTGGACGTCGATCTTGCGCGCTTATATCGTCTCCATATCCACACCACAACATAATCCAGCATCCGTAGCAAACATTTCATTAGGGTAATGACTGACATTATCCATTATTATTATTAATTACAACATCATTATTATGCATTATTATTATTTATTACACGGCTAAAATCCATGTGAAGAACAATGTAATTAAAAACGGTATAGTATGATATCACATGGCATTGGCTAACGATCCAGGACAAAGTATTACATAATAGATACCAGTATAATATAAAAGATGCTTCCTCACGGCTTCGCCGTAGTAATAACTCCTCATCATCAATTGCAGCTGCCACCAATGTCATGGTTTCAGCAGGAAGAACACCTCAACTACGTCGATTGGGGCAAGTTAGAAAGAATGTAGAAAAAGACATTCACAAAAAATCGATAATTTCATAAATATCGATTGAAGGCGATCGATACTACAGAAACCAACTTCAGATTCGGGTTCAACGACCTCAATTACCCCAAGGGCAGAGGTTTCGGGCCGCTCGAACTACATCCTCAAAAATCGATAATCTGATCAATATCGATTGATGACGATCGATATACTTCAAAAACGAACTTCAGATTCGTGTTCATAAACCTCGGTTATCCCCAGGGATGAAGTTTCGGGCCGCTGTGTCGATTGCCATCAACCGTTGGCTGTCGCCAATACACCGTACCCGCACTGCAGTTGTGACGAACGGAACACACACACACACACACACACACACACACACACACACACACACACACACACACACACACACACACACACACACACACACACACACACACACACACACACACACACACACACACACACACACACACACACACACACACACACATACACACACACACACGTACACACACACGTACACACACGCACACACACACGTACACACACACGTACACACACACGCATACACACACACACGTACACACACACACACACGTGTACACACACACGTACACACACACACGTACACACACACACGCATACACACACACACGCACACACACACACACACACACACGCACACACACACACACACATGCTAACTCCTTTTGTATCATATATAGTAGAATTATTCATTGGGCAAACACAAACCAGCTTAATCAAAAACAAGAAGAAAATCATCATAGAATTTCTAAATGTGAAAGCTTACAAGTGAAGCCAATAACACCTCACTTTCCAAATCTAAATCATGGAGTCTAATTAGTTAGGAGTGCTACAGTCTGATAAGACAGTAGTGAATTACAGCTTCCTGCAAGAATACTCATTTCGAGGTACAATACCGCCCGCGTCGCGCGGTCAAAAAGACGGTTTGCGACGGAAAAATCGGTCGCAAACCGTCGCATGCTCATAACTCTTTTAATTTTAAGTTGTTTGAGAAACTGTTAGAACCATTCGATTCGTCTCCTCGAGATCTACAAAAACGTGTATAAAACGTTACCAGAGCACCCGCATTTTCGCCGTGGGTGGCCTAAAAAATAACTGCAGCAGGCTTTAGAGCACCTTATTTTCCAGGAAGCGCATGTGACGTGCAGTGTTTTCGGAGTGATGGCGCGGGAAACTTCAACACTAAAACTCCACCGCCCTAAAATGGCAGCTGGTGCTAAGGCAGTTTAATCAGCTAGGGAGTTGTGAGCACGTCGTCGTAAAGGACCTTTAGTGTTCTGCTTCTGCGCATTTGTAGGCCGTTAGCTCTCTGCGTTTTCCCGCAGGGATCGACTGAAAATGGAAAAAATCGTGCCACACAAGCCTCACCTGCATTTTCTGCAACTCTGTCCATTTATAAGCTACATTGCTGCATTTCAGCTCACTGCTAGAACATTTTGCTGCCTACAAAACGCACAAGCTACAACCGGAAAGGTTCGCACCTCACAGAGTTATTGCGCTCAGAACACGCCCGCGCGTGCAAATCAGCACAACGGTTGATGTTCTCCTCGCTCTTACTCGCCCATATTACAGTTTTCCCTACTCCCAATAACACCATTCAATTTAGCATAAAAAGCTCTATCGAATGGTATTAAGCGTGGCCCAATTCGAAGATATCGACTTTCAATGACGTCAACCTCCGTCTGCCGCGGCCTCAGAAAGCTGTAAGGCGGCTTCGTACTCGATGCAAATCTGTCAAAAAATCGATGCTAACAAAATTGGTCGAAACTGGTACAGTTCGATAGCGCTTTTCATGCTGAACAGAACGATGCCATTGAGAGTTTCTAAAACCCAAATCTGGACGAGTAAGAGAGCAAGAAACTCTAACCGTTATCTTCCGCCGCTTTGACCTGGCAGCTGATGCTAAGAAAGTTTAGGAAGCTAAGGAGTTCTGAGCATGTCATCGTGAAGTACCTTAAGCGCTCTGTTTGCAAACGCATTTCAAGCCCGTTTGCTCGCCGGGTCTTCCCGCAGTGGTCCACTGAAATCGAAAAAAAGCGTCACACAAGCCTCACCTGCATTTTCGCGCCGCGGCTACTTCGTCAATTCACAAGCTATATCGCTGTTCTTTAGCACTCTACTAGAACGTTTTACTGGCTACAAAATCACAAAGTTGCAGCCAGATCGATTCGATCTCGATCGACAGAGTTACTACTCCGAACACGCCCTTGCGTCCTATTTGGCACAACAACGGTCGATGTTCGCTCTTATTCGCCCATATCACAGTTCTCGATACTCCTAGTAACACCATTGAAATCAGCAGGGAAAGTTCTATCGAATGGTGTCAAGCTCGGCCAATTTCGAAAACATCGATTCTCGACGACGTCATCGTCCGTCTGCGACGGCGTGGAGCGGTCTCATTGACACCATTCGATAGCGCTTTTTACGCTGAATAGAGCAGTACCATTGCGAGTGTCGAAAACTCAAATCTGGGCGTGCAAGAACTCAAGAAACTCTAACCGCTATCTTCCGCCACTCTAAATTGGCCGCTGGGGCTAAGGCTCTTCAGGAAGCTAGGAAGTTGTGAGCATGTCATCGTAAAGTACGTTAATTGTCCTGCTTGCCTACGCGTTTGTAGGCCGTTAGGTCTCCGCGTCTTGCTGCAGAGGTCGAATGAAATCCGAAAAAATCGTGTCACACAAGGCTAACCTGCATTTTCGATTCCCTGTACATTATACCTTAATGTGCTACTAGACCCTTTTACGGCCTACAAGACGCACGAGTTGCAGCCGAAACGATTTGAACTTTTGAACGATTTGAACGATTTGAACTCTATCGCCCAACGAACTCGGCCGTGCGTGCAATTTGCAGGCGGTCGCCCCCTCGATTGAAAGGTTCGATTCTATATGCATTGTTCGCGGCGCACTCCAAAGCCTGGCTGGACAGCATTAGAGCAATTTCTTAGTAGGGCGGCTGGCGATTGAACTCCTCAAACGCTCACTTTACAAGTTGTCGAACGCACTCGATTGATAGGTTCATCTTCATATGCATTGTACACGGCGCACACGTAAGTCTCGTCGGGACAGATTGAAGCAATCCCCAAGTAGGGCGGCCGGAAATTTCTTATAAAATTCTCAAACCGTGCAAGATAGTCTTGAAGGCTTTACATTTTCCATGAAGCGAAGATAGACATCCAGTAAACATGCTTCCGCCCATTCGATTGATAGGTTCGATCCTATATGCATTGTGCACGGCGCACTCTCGAAGCATTTCGGGTATGACAGAGCACTGACAACGCACGCCATGCTTGACACACTCCGAAAACACTGCACGTCACATGCGCTTCCTGGAGAATAAGGTGCTCTAAAGCCTGCTGCAGTTATTTTTTAGGCCACCCACGGCGAAAATGCGGGTGCTCTGGTAACGTTTTATACACGTTTTTGTAGATCTCGAGGAGACGAATCGAATGGTTCAAACAGTTTCTCAAACAACTTAAAATTAAAAGAGTTATGAGCATGCGACGGTTTGCGGACCCGATTTTTCCGTCGCAAACCGTCTTTTTGACTGCGCGACGCGGGCGGTAATTGTATCCCAAAAGCTTCTCTTAAACATACAACAGTGACTTTCGAGTTCCTTCACGAAACTTATTTTACTTCTGCATTTTTCTTTGTACAACTACGATTTGCCCATCGATGCTTCCGTACCCCACAATTGTTAAGACAGATGTGCTAAGCTTTAGCATTTTCAGATCTTCAACGATCGATCATCAGTTCTTTTCTAAATTATGATATCATTTCTTCTTTACGTAACTAATGTGATGATCACTACCGTGGACTCCAGGCAAGGTACGGCTGCTTTATCGAAGCGGTTTTTGCGTCTGTTTCTGTTTTCATCCTCAAACAATATTTTATGTTAACTTCGAAGAAGTTTGGTGTAATCACAGATTTCAGTGCAGCCATCACTTATGATTTCAACAGATATGGAAATCGAGTACATTTCTAACTTTGACTTTGCTAGACAGGTAATCATCTCCTTTTTAATTATGCTCTTTGAGTTTTTGTGAGGCTATAGAGTAACAGTTATATAATCTACACTTCAGTAACTATTTCAAATATACAAAAAAACAAAAGATTATTCTATGGCTCTCGTCTAAGCAAGCCTAACACCTTTGCAAATAAACTAAACATTTTCCGAAAAAACTAGTTCTAGGTTCACTTGGACACGATTTAACACGGTTAGAATAATTTCTCGTTTACGAATAATTTAGCATATATTTCTTTAAATTTTCTATTTACCTGTCCTAAAATGTGTGTGAGTGAACATGCTATTTGAAAATTTTGCAAAAAAAAATTCAATTTCGTTACAACGAGAGCAGTTATATTAGGTTGGTGCATAAGTTCTCGGACATTTGATCCCTCCTGAATTGAAAGCGCATTTTCCCGCCAAATTTCTCACATGTATCAACGCTTAAATGATCGTTCGATAGAGAAAGGAAAGGGCTACAAAACTGTTCCTAACATTTACTTCTGCGTTGTTAACGTCAGCTATTATGGTTAAGCAATTCATCCCAACTGAGACGCATATTCGGCACGTCATGTTATTCCTGTATCAATCTGGCCTCAATGCCAACGAATCGTATCGTCGCCTGAAGGATGTTTACAACGAGAGTGCTCCTGCTCGAAGTACTGTGTACCAGTGGTTCTCGAAGTTTGTAGTTGGTGAATTCTCCGTTGAAGGTAATGAACGAGAAGGGCGCCCGATGACACTGGATTTGGATGGCCTCCGAAGTAGAGTGGAAGCGGACCCATACCAAACCACTCGCGAACTATCAAGCACTCTTGGTGTTAGTCACTCAACAGTCGTTCGAGGATTGAAGTCGATTGGCAAGGTGCAAAAATTGGGTCGTTGGGTACCTCACGACTTGACACAACATGACATGGATCGCAGAGCCGATGTCGCTCTGTCTCTTCTTACCCTCAGACGTACCCACGGATGACTGGACAACCTTGTCACCGGGGCTGAGAAGTGGATACTCTACTCTAATTATCACCGGCGTGCACAGTGGGTTGACGCAACTGGAGAGGAAGAGGACGTTCCGAAACCAGACCTTCACGTGAAAAAGGTGATGCTATGCATATGGTGGAGCGTTCTTGGCGTAGAATACTGGGAGCTGCTGGGCGAAGGCAACAGTGACGGCAGAGGTTTACGTCAACCAACTGAGGAAGTTGAGGGCCCACCTTCAAACCACACGAGGAGAGCAAGTGAAGGTGTATTTTCAACACGACAACGCTAGACCGCATATTGCTAGAGCGACGGCGGCTGAGTTGGCGGACTACGGGTGGACCGTTCTTGCACATCCACCTTACTCAGCAGATCTCGCTCCTTCTGACTATCATTTGTTTTCAAGCCTTCAACGCTATTTGAACGGCCAGCAATTTAGGAACCGGGAGGATGTCAAGGAGGCACTGCTCAGATTTTTCGAATCACAACCGGCCACGTTTTGGAGAAAAGACATCCATGACTTACCAGCACGTTGGCGAAAGACAATTGATGTAAAGGCTGGTTACTTCAAATGATTTGATATTGTTGTTTGTATGTTGTGATAATAAATATTAGGTTGCAACGAATTAAATGGCACTGGCTCGCGCCATTATTTGGCGCGTCTTTACGCGTTTGATCAAGAACAAACCGTAACATGTGGCATATCATTTAGAAGTGCAAACTTTGCTCTACCGGAAGTACCAAATTTTCTTTGTAAAAGTGGGAAAACTTTAGAGTTTTATTGACTTTTTTGCAGATGGACAAAAGGGTAATCCGAGGCATTTACTTGTATGAATTCAAGCTGGGCACTACAGCTAAGGAGGCGGACGAGAAGATCAACGCCGCATTCGGTCAAGGATGTTCCACAATTCGGACGGCGTATCGTTGGTATCAGAAGTTCCGGAATGGAGATGAGAGCTTGGAAGAACATGAAGGTCGTGGGAGGCATAGTGATGTTGATGAGGACAAGCTGAGAGATGTGGTAGAGGAGGATCCATACAAAGGTACCAGGGAGATAGCGAAGGTTCTTGGCGTCAGTCACAACACAGCTGCCCGGCATCTGAAGGAAATTGGAAAGACCAAAAAGCTGGAAAGATAGGTGCCTCACGAGCTGTCTGAGGAGCAAAGAAACCGACGATATGAGATCTCGTCCGCACTGCTTCTACGGAACGAAACGGACCCATTCCTTGATCGCATCGTAACCTGTGACGAGAAATGGATAATGTACGACAACAGGCGACGATCGGCACAGTGGGAGGACAGCGATGAGAGCCCCAAGGTTTCTGCGAAGCCGGAATTGCACCAAAAGAAAGTAATGGTGACAGTATGGTGGTGTTCGCTGGGAATTATTCACCACAGCTTCCTCCCTCCCGGTGAATCCATCACGGCAGAGAAGTACTGCATTGAAATTGAAGAAATGATGAAAAAGTTGAAGGATATCCGGCCGGCCTTGGTAAACCGAAGGTGAGTTCTCCTTCTGCACGACAATGCTCGCCCCCATGTAGCACGAATGACGTTGCAGAAATTGAATGAGCTGAGCATTGAAACTCTACCACATCCTCCGTTTTCTCCCTACCTCTCCCCAACAGACTACCATTTCTTCAAGCACCTTGGCGACTTCTTGGTAGAGAAAATATTCAAATACCAACAGGATGCCGAAAGTGCCTTCGAAGATTTCGTCATTTCCAGAACTTCTGATTTTTATGCTACTGGGATAAGAAAGCTTGTGTCACGTTGGCAAAGATGTGTGGAATCAGATGGTTTTTATTTCGATTAATAAACTTGCCTACAAGCCGAGATATTAACTGTTTAAATTTGCAGTGGTTCAGTGCCATTTATTTCGTTACAACCTAATATTTCATGTCCCAAATGTCCGAGAACTTATGCACCAACCTAATAGAAACAGGCCTATCCTAGCACTCTGCTTTGAGTAGGCAGCATTTAGATTTAGAGAATTTGGAGCGTTTGTCAACCAAATAAAGATCGCGACGATCTAATCTCAAGTACGATCTCTTTCTTTAATATACTAATTGATCTTTGCTTTTATATGCTTTGAAACAAAATGTCATTCATCATTTTCCTAAAAAGTATTTTTTAAAATAAAATTCCAGCATTGTGTTTGTTCACTTACTCTGGGTAATGAATAATTTTTTTTCTCGTAGTTTTATAGATTTTTTATTTATTTTCCATTGCTCAGCTCACTTCTCATGTAGTTCCATTGCAGACATTTGACATGATCGTCAACCTCGAACAAGAGGTGAGGTCTGGGTCGAAAACCGTCGAAGTGACGCCGAACTTATTTCGTGACGTGCAGTTTGATGCCATTGAAAATATGCCCATTGGTAGCCCCGAGTACACATTTAAGGGAATGAACATAACCGGAGTGAGAACAAGGTGAGTAAACGGAGTCGCTCATTCTTGACGTTTTCGTTTCATTATTGACAAAACTTGGTCGCGGTTTTTTGAACAGTCAAAATCGGTTTGATTTTTTTGATTTTTTCTTCGCAAATAAATAAATTTCTGGGAATGGATTTTTTGAGTTACACTTGATTGCGGATGCGCTTCCTGTAGCGTGCACCCGATACCAGATTCCTGGTTCGGATTTCCCGCCTAGACCAACCAAGCCTTCCATCCCTTCGGGGTCGGTGAATTGGTACCAGACTTGTCTGGGAAGATAGAGCGCTGACTTGTTCATCGGCTGGCCACCGGAAGTCATTGTGTTGCCAAATACGCATTCAAATCGCCTCCAAGACATCCCGCAGAAGTAGAATGCGTGGCGCATCCCAAAAAAGATTGAGTAACGCCGTCCTTTATCCTTTATCCTTACACTTGACTGCGGTATGAAAATAACTGGCTTATCCTACAGACATACCGAGTAAAAATCACAGAAAACGTGTGCTCTTGACCAGAAAATCCTGTGAAGTGTTGCAAACGAGCGTGAATTAAGATATTAGGCATGGAATTGTGAAAGAAAATTTCACAATTCCATGCCTAATATCTTAATTACCAGCCAACGAAGCAGCTTCGTTCGTCCACTACTCGAGTTCAAGCACGATTACTCAACTTCAGCTCGCCGCAACATGGTCTTGAAGCGGAATTTGCGTGATTTCCGTGGCATAGCGGCAAAAGCGTGTACGACCTGGGCCGGATTCAGCAAGCAGTTGAAATAGGTAGAGATACTGTAAAGGAATCGTGCGCACTACCCGCAGTGGGTAGCGGATAGGGATTATATCCTTGAAAGGACTCAAGGGTAAGGCAGAACTAAACCTCCTTCGAGAACAGCTGATCTCACTGGAGCGGCACTTTGTCAGCGGGTGCGGAATTCCCGCGTGCGGATGTTCTCCTATCAACGCCGGGTATTCTCTACCCACTGATATACCCACGATGTGGCGGGAAAAGTTTATCATGAATGCCTTGTTTTGGGTTTGTTTTCCTTACACCCCGCATATCAGCAACCATAACCGTTGATGAATCCGGTCCTTGTTAGCTGCCTAGGTGTGGGTTCTGTTTCAAAAGCTGAAACTACTGGTTTGCGTTTGAGTGAGCACTATCGCATTAAACGAGTACTATCAGATGTAGCTTGCCCTGCAGCGCAAAGAAAGAAAAGCAAACCTTCTTTTCAAGAGAAATGTCCTGCGTCGCAAGTAATTGCCCATCTTTTTAGTTTTTACTGATCCAAAGCCTTGTACTCCACGGCCCTATTGCTCATGTTATTTCTTCCTAAACGGTTCCGGCACGTGATTTTGAGGAAGCGAGCTCTTCATCTCAAGAATAAGCGATTGCACAAGTACTACACACATGTAAAACGCAAATATTTAACAGAATAAACCATGTTGGTGTTTAAGGCTGGCTTAGCGTGAAAGGCTAAACACCCACTCAAATTAGCTCCCTATAACTGCAATGATAGCCCATCCTTACCTTCCTAGAACTGGGTTGGTAGCCTATTCTTCCAAGAGATTGACTAACGCCGTTCTTAATGCTTTAGCTTCTAAGGCAGCCCTATCGTATGCCCTAGCAGAACAAGCACTAAATATATAAGCAAAGCTTACTCCTCTAGTACTTAGAGCACGTGGAGCGCATTCGGAGAAAATGCCGGCCGTCGCGTGCACCCGACACCAGGTTTTTGATTCGGACTTCCCGTCTAGGCCAACGAAGTCATTCTTCTTCCTGGGATCGGTGACCGGACTTGTCTGAGAGGGATAAACTGCTGACTTGTCCATCGGCTGGACAACCACTGTATGGGCGAAATACGCATTCAAATCGCCTCCACGACATTCCGTAGAAGTAGAATGAGTGGCGCATCCCGGCAGAGGGTCGAGTAACGCCGTCATTTTCTTTATTTTTGATCCTAATTTTGCTGTATAAATAATTCTATTTCTCTTCATAAAAATAAGTGATCAAATAACTTTCAGGGAGAGGCTTACTGTACCGTGCCATTTTTCACACTACTTTCCATTCGACAGACATATATGTGCTTTAAAGCTCATATCTAGTAAGTGGCGAACTTTTCATCGTTTTGCATTTGTTTACCACTCATTATTCACCATTTAACCACTGGCAGCAACTAAGAGAAATGTAATGAAGTTTAGGACGACTACCATTGGACCAATTAACGTTAACATGGCAAACACCACCTCGTTTATCCACAGCCACTATGAATACGCCGTACTTGCTTGTCGATCAGGTAGGCATTTCTTGATATGTTGTTCAAATCATAGAGACTTTCAAGAATAATTTCTGAGCCGTAAATTCTTACCATAACAAAAGACAGGTTTCCGTGTTTTATCCAATATCTAATTTTCCACAGCTCTGATCACCATAGTACGACCTTTGCCAAGCGTTTACGATCCCTACAATGAAAGAGTTCTTTTTTATTTTTGCAGTTTTGTTAGTGGATAATGTTTAAAGCGACGATACTATAGAAGTGGCAACTTTGCATTTAGGAAAAACTCTTGCAGATGTTGTTCGAAAACCCAAGTCAGGGATATTGGTATGGTGGCAATAGTTGTAGAGGGTAGGATTTGGTGGGAAGAACTGCTATACAAAGCTTTTTTGCCGATAAACACAATAACGTTGCGTTGACGGAACAGAAAGATAACTGTTAGTGTAATGTTATCAGAAAGGTCCTTCATTGCAAGATGCAAAAAAGTAGCTCTAGTGGAAATGCAAGAAAAAACTTGCCTACTACTTGTTAAGAGAGGAAATACCAATACAACTAGACTTCCTTAAACAAGGACGGATGGGGTCAATGCCTCATTGTCCAAAATTGATGGTTTCTAGAGCTTCATCTTGACGATTCAAAAGTTGTGCTAGTTTGAAGCGCGATGTCGATTTTTATTGACAAGGTTTCGGGCGTGAGTCCTTCTTTAGGTCTAATTACGATTACGTCATAGAGTACAAAATAAAACGGCAAGAAATACGAACCTGGGACCCACGGGTTTGCAGGGGCAGACTAAGGTGTTTCTGGACGATGTTCTGCCGGAAATGAAACGTAGGGTGCTCGGACTCTTTATATGCCATTTTCACGTCAAATTGGACATTTTTCAAATTAAATTGGACACTCACTCTTGGGCAGTCTTTCTCTATAAACTGTCGCTGATCGTCCTATTGAAACCACATTCATATATCATTTCCAAGAAATATTGAAATAAGGCAAAGGCGTGCCGTATGTCCCTGTAGGAAGCGCTTCTAGCCGTCGGAAGCATTGCTCCGCGACAACGTCCAATTTCGTCGCGACGGTATTGGGTGACGGTGGCGGCGGCGCCGCAAGTGCGGCAGCGGCAATATTGATTCACATAATTGTTGCCGCCGCCGCTTATTTGCCACAGCATTCTATCTGTCTAAGTTCTAGCAGACCTCGGCAGGGATCGGCTAGAGCGCAGGCAGAAGGCGGGAGAGTAAGCAGTAGGTCCCGACTCGAAGAAGTACAGCGCCTCTGCCGCTTACCACCGCCGCTTGCCGCCAGCAAGGCTCGAGTGTGCGTGAGCGGCGCGCTTAAGGCCTATGTCATACCATCGCTCTTCGCTAGCGAAGGCGATGGAAAACTAACACAGTTGGGGAAGGGACGGTATCAGACGTTGTGGAGGGGCAGACGCCTGTAGCAGTTGTCCGATCCACCGCTAGCGAAGCCTCGCTAGCGGGGTGTCATACTTTCGAGCGATACGGCATCGCTACCGATGCGACCGCGTCGCTGAGCTGAGCAGAGCGTCAGCCAGCATCGGTAGCGATGCTACGACGCAGCTGCACACAACGCTATTAACTGCGCGCCTATTCGCTAGCTTCACGCTAGCGAAGAGACTTCGCTCATCGCTCTGTTCGTCGCCTTCGCTCGGGGTGAGCGAAGGTATGACATAGGCCTAACGAGTTTTGCCACCCGTCGCTCGTCGCTCGTCGCAAATGTATGCGGAGGCCTTAATAGTGTTGGAATTGAAGCGAGCACATTCCAAATTATGTTCTTCTTCCAATTTCCAAGTGAGCTCCTTCTACATAAAACCAGAGACTCTCCAAAAAGGTTCGAATAATTTTTTTTTATTCAAGGAGAACTTTAGTACAACTTTCTTTGAAGTTTCATTTCATCTACACAGTAAGTGAACACATTGTTTGAAATTTTATAAAACTATAATTTTTAAGGAAAAACAATGGCTCATCCTGCTTTATAGAGCAGGAAGGTGGCCATTTTTGATGGGAAAGAAGAGACTGCGCCATACTGTCCTCCGAGACGTCGCGATTTTTAATCGAGTGATAGCAGAATTTCGTTTTCACGGAGTTTGAGACTTGTTAACGATACAAAAAAAGAACCGTAAAGAACACACATATAATATATGGATATGATTACACCATCACACCTTCTGCCTCTAATCGCAACAAAATTTTCGAAATCTCCAGTCTTGAGACTCGTAGGAAACGAAATGACCTGCTCATGATTTTCAAAATGATTATTGAACTGGTAGCACTAAAGCTTGATGAGTTCTACAAAATTGTAGCACAAGAAGTAGCCAGAGGAAAGTCCATTCCTCCAAGGTCAAGAGCTCCATCCGTGCTTCCTTTTTTACCCAAAGGGCAGGCTCTGAGTTTTTAACATTCTCAAAAAATATGCGTTCCCTAATTCATTAGCTCAGTTTAAGAGGCTAGTGGACAGGTATCTCCTATAGTAGCTAAGTAGTTACTATGCGTTGTGTTGTAGTGTTGTATTTCTTGTTGTTGAGTGTTTTGTATTTCCACTGCGTGTATTTGTGTGTATTTGCACGTCTAAATAGATGAATAAATATTCACTTTTATGGGTCATGTAAACGGAATTGGCCCTGTCAACCAAGTAAAAGTTGCTGCCAGCTTTTTGAGTGCAAGGCCTTCTGATCTTTAATCTGATCTTTAATGCGCTATACGCTTGCTTCTTTGCCGCGGTTGAAGACAAATTCTGATTTACTATTTTGTCTAAAAGTAAAAATTTTGCAAGATTAGTACAATTATTGGGACAGGTAAACTAAAAAATTTCAAAGAAAGTTATAACGAATTTTCCTTAGACAAAAATTATTGTAACCATACAATTGTGTCCGTGGTTTAACCTGTCTAAAGGTCATTTCGATTCAAAAGATTTCGTTTTGATTTCAAAAGTCCTGAAGCTAGCTTAGAAGAGTGTCCAATCTGATTTGAATAGTGTCCAATTCGAGGTGAAAATAGTATTTATGGTCAGGACGTGATTGTTCATTTGTACCATTTTCAAGTTGAATTAGACTCCTTTAAAACCAAATGGAACACTCTTCTAAGCTAGCCTAATACTTTTGAAATTCAAGCGAACTCTTCCAAATCGAAATGATCTTCAGGCAGGCTAAATTACAGACTCACTCACAAAGATAGTTAGAAATTTTTTTTTTGTTCAAGAAAGTTTTGGTAGAACTTTCTTGGATTTTTTTGTAGTTCACCTGCTCCAAGATGTGTAATAATTTTATAACAACTTTATTTTTGAGAAAAAATAGTAAACTAAATTTTGTTTGAAAGCGCATTTTTTTCCAATGTGATCTGGAAAGTGTCCTACAGTTCGCCGTGAAATTAGTATATATGTAACGATGGCCTTCGGCGGCCAAGTGGCAGCCTTTATAGAGTGATAAGGGCCTGTTCATACTTTGCTACGGCGATACGGATATGATCACGTATGATCTTAACGACCAATCGCTCCCGTCGCTCACGTTGTGAAGTATGAACAGGCCCTAAGACTCATTGCATACTTCATCCCCTCCTTATTGTTACTCGGCAATTCCCACTGTTCTATTTCTAGCGCTTCCTTACCTTTCTTTTCACTGGATCTGCCAGATTTTTCTCAAAATTCTTCACGAGACACACATACAATTCCTTTATCCGTAATTAAAACAAACCCTTCGACTTCTTCTATAAATTTTTGAATAAATAATATTACATGAACATATAGTGGAGTTTTGTATATCAAAATGTAATAGCATTTGTTAACCACTAATCGACTAATCACATTTGCTTGTACAACTAAGAAAATATCTGTTACAACGATGTTTTGTTGCGAACAAAACTTCTAGCGCCAGGCGGGACTCGAACCCGCACCTCCCTTTGACCGGGCGGGAATGCTCTCCGCCTTTACACCACCGGCGCCGTTTGATCGAACGCAACATCCACACCTCGAACGCAACATCCACACCTCATCCCGGATACGGGTGAGTGCTGATGGGTCTGACGAGGTGTGGATGTTGCGTCCGATCAAATGGAACCGGTGGTGTAAAAGCGTAGAGCATTCCCGCGTGGTCAGAGGGAGATGCAGGTTCGAGTCCCACCTAGCGCTAGAAGTATTGATCGCAACAAAACATCGTTGTGACAGCTTAAAACCTCGATACCAGCCACTTGAGGCTTAAGGAAACTGATTTGGATTGTTTCTAAGAAAATACCATCATTAAATATACACGTAGATATCAGTATGTCAGGTTCAAGAAGTAGCGTCCAACTTTAGTAGTTGCAGATGTCACCAATCACATGCGACCACAAAGGCAGCATACCATCAGGAACGTCATCCAGCGCCACCTTCGGTATTTTGATGTTTTTATGATTTCTTATATTATAAGAGATGAAGGTGCAGCATGTAACGTACACCCAAAATCGGTTTTGGATTCGAGTGCAGTCTAGCGTAATCAAGCATTTCCTCCCTCGAAGTCGCTGAACTAGCGCAAGCTGGTTTTAATGAAACACTGACTGGTCCAACTAGTCACCGCAAGTCACTTTTTAACAAACTAGAGGATGAAGGAAAAAGGCGTCACTCCATCTCTTTTTGGGACGCCATACGCATTTTTCCTCTACGGTATACAGTACTTTTCAAAGGTATGTAGCCACCCAAAATTTGATACGATCCGTCTACATAGGTGACGTCGAGCACTCTCTGTTTTCAACGAAGAACGCACTGTAGACGAGGTGAGGTATGTTAGCTCGTCTGGGGTCTCGCGGGTGAGAAACTCTTGAAAAAGTAGCGGCAGCCGATCAGGGATGAGCGGATAATAAAATTTTGAAACCCGGACAACGGATAACGGATAATTTTTCCTAAAAGTGGCCGAATAACGAAAAAACGGATAACGAACAAACAAAAAAAATTAAAACTAATTTTAAACCATTCTTTCTCTAATAGTAGGTCGGGATTTGTAATATCGTCCTCGTCACATGTCAAATGAGCCACTTTTAATCTTCTTATCGGTTTTATCTTCGAGGTGCGAGATAGCGCACTCTGAGAAGGCGCCAACTTTCGCATGCACTCCGACTCAATGTTCTTGGATCGGTTTTCCAGTCTAGGTATCAGGATTGCACGGGAATGTTAGTGCACTGACTTGTCCATCGGCTGGTCATCGTAAGTCATTGCCCAAGTACGTATACCAGTATTGAACCTGCAGCTCGTCAACAGCTGCTTCTACTGCTCAGCAACTACCCGTAAACCTATTGGCCTCAAAACGTCTGGTTGGGACTTCGGCCTAAACCCCGAAAACAAAACGCCTTGGACGCGACGGTTTATTGACCCTTCGGCCCCATTAGAGAAGTAAAAACGAATCTTGCTTACTACACAGAATAGAGTAAGGGAAGATCAAAAACTATTGACGTAAGCATTGTCCGCTGCCCACCGCATTAGTGCTCCGAAATGTATAATCTGCAGAAAAATTGATAGTCGATCGGTTATTTGGTCAATCGATACTGTTATCTTGTTCTAGAAGCTGTCTGAATCTCTTTATACTGGAGTATTTCCTGCAAGCGGGAGCAATTCTCTCGAAGAAACTGTCGTATGACTCCCACTCCAATTGGTCAAATTTGGGATAAAACCGATAACTGCGGTCGAAAAATCGATACCATCGATTAATATTGGTCTCCTAATCCGACATAATCGTAATCGCATCCCGATTGGTCAAATCGTGGTGTTGAACGACAACTCCGATCGAAAATTGATACTATCGATCAATAGTGGTTGTCCGTTCGAATACTTCCACTCATTTGTCCAACCTGGTCCTTTTCTAATTTTGGTTCGTTTCCATCCACAGAACATGAGGATAGCCTTGTCAGGTTTTACATAGTTTTACACACGCGGGTCACCTTTACACGTTTGACATGTTTTACTGGTTCACACAGGTGTGTGACACACATACACACACACGGACAGACGGACTAACGCTTTTATGTATAGTAGGATAGGATAGGACATTAAAGTACTGGCTTTCCACCCACCACTCGAAAGTTATGCACATGCCAAACATAGTTTCAATGAGATAAAAGGCCGTGTACATAGAAGATGAATAACTGGCACATCCTTAAAACGAAGTGAAGGTTTATTCCTTTCTCCTCTAACCGACAAGTTTTTTCCAGACAGTACATTTCCATTTCAGAACGCGCTATGAGCAGGTTGATAGTTTGGCCTAATTATGCCATTGAGAACTAAGAGGAGGCACCGACCTGCAAACGTATCTTGACTATCAGTGGAAACAACACAAAAGATTTTTAAAAATTGTCCTTATATTCAACTAAGTAATCATAAGGGTGCCAGATTTTGTTGTTCGTTATTGGCCAAAAACCATCGGATAACGAAAAACAAGATGGAGAGGCCAAAACCCGCCGGAAACCGGATAACGGATAACGGTTAATTCGCTCATCCCTGCAGCCGATGCTTGCCGCAATAGCTTTTTTGCTAGTATAATGATTTGCGATAACAAATTGAGGGACAAATCAGTGTTTTATCATTTATGGCCAATGGACATGACTGATGGCAACCCACCCACCTCAGGGATCGAAGGCACGGTTGGCCCAGGCGTGATAGCTGATCCAGGATCTTCGACTCGGTGTGCACGCGAGGGCCAGCGTCTCCACCTCCGTCTCCGTCTTCATATTGCTCCCACAATATGCCAAAAAGTAGATTTGGTAGTGCACTTTAAACGTGGCGCTGTTCTTTTTCCTTTATCATTCATTTGTTCCACATTATAGGAACCTACAAGCTGTTGTTCTTCTGAATTCTACATATTTATGTTCTGCTCTCCAGTTCTTAGGGAAGCCTAATGGAACAAGCTAGTAAACTGCTCAATTGTATAACACCCTGAGCCACTAATGGTTGTGTACAGGGTGCGCAAAATGTATTAACGTAAAAAGTAACGTTAGAAATAACAACATTACAAAATTTGACAAGTTTACATAGAAAATGTCAACAATGATCGAACAGAATAGCATCACTTGTATTTTATACGGGCTTCTTTGCTGCGATTGCAGGGGCGAAGACGACGAGCAAAGGCATCGACGATGCGCCGCAAGTGGTCCACGTCGATTTCATTCCATGCTTTAACCTTCAGTGACTTGATACTTTTGTGCATTCAACCTGTAAAAGTGTTACATGCTCTTCAAGGACCTCCAAAGTGCTAATTCTGACGAAGGGCTCGCTGCAAGGAAGGCGCATCCGGCCAGTGTCATGGTTTGTGCATTCATCACAAGCGTCTCTCGTTTTCGTGGATACAGAAGTGAAGATAAATCAGTAGAACTATCTGTATTGATGTCCTGAGAAAGCAACTAGTTTTTTATCTTAAATCCCACCTTCAGACTAAGTCGTATGTCTTCCAACAGGATTATACTCGTGCCCAGAGTCGAGGATTGTTCTGGACTGGTGCCGCGCCATCTTGAAAGACTTTATTTCGGCTGAGGAACGACCTCTGTATAGACCGGATTTGAATCCGCTGAATTACTCTATATGGGAAGTTTTGGAGAACAAGGCTTGCGCTACTTCCAACAAAAGTGTGATGTCAGTGAAGGATGATCTGGTCGAAGCATGGATCGAAATCGACGTGGATTACTTGCGGCGCACCGTCGATGCCTTTCCTCGGCGTCTTCGCCTCTGCATTCGCAGCAAAGAAGCCCATATAAGATACAAGTGATGCTAGTCTGTTCGCTAGATAATTGTCGACTTTTTGTATATAAACTTGTTAAATTTTATAATGTGTCGTCATTTCTAACGTCTACGTTTTCTGCGTCAATACTTTTTACGCACCTTGTATAGGCAGACGTATTCAAAATTTCAAAGTTCATGAAGCCCCCCATGCGTCCTCACACAGTTGAAATTCTTGAGAAAATTAGTGCCTTATTGACACGTTTGGAAAGAGCTGAATCGACATGAGAGTAAGAGCGAGAGGGAAAATTATGATGGAGGGAAGTTAACAGCTTCAATGCAAAACTAACCTTCTTCACTACCTTGAACACCTAGTTCATCGAATTTGTCCAATTACCTTGGTTTGCTTGGTGCGTCGTATAAGCATCTAGTATGGTGTAAAAGCTTATAGATTATCGCATTTCAGCGTCACACTCTTGTCTTGCAATACATCTGGAGTTTGTCCGATCATTATGCCTGGTGTTCTACCGTTTCTACATTCCATCGTCAGCGGCACTTTTCTTGGCATGGACATCGTTCTATATAAGTAGAACAGATCTCACTAGTCGAATCTTGATTGTTTCCATCTCTATAATCCTGCAGGTCTTCATTGTGAGTTGTAAATTTTTATTTTTTTTATTTCTTAAATTTATCCGACACTTCCGATTCGATAGGCTTTCTAAACTTGAAGAAAACAAAGGCATTTTTTCTACTTTTCAAAACATTGATATTTTATATTTGTAGTGCGCCTTCTTTCTGCACTCGATTCCAATTCCTGTGGCACTAACGACTCCTGCAGATGTGTGGTGTGCCCTCCTCATAGTTCAGTCTACAGTAGTAATTGCTTTTGTGAGTAAACCGCTTTTTAAGTGAAATATTTATACACGTGTGCCTTCGAAAATTCTTCTTTGTCAAGCAGATATTCACATCCATAGTACTGGAGGCTCAAGTTGGAAAGTATCGCGAGCTGAGCGTCGACTCGAAGGTGATTCGCGAAGACAGTCGAGCACGACATGAACGACGAGCCATGAGGTCGGCAATGTATCGAAAGGAGAACAACCATACGGTATGCCTGCTTCTGTCAGTGCAAGCACGTCTTGATCGAGATAAGGCAAAGCGGGTGTTTAGGAGAAATCTGCGTGCAGTTACGCAACCGTGGTGGGCTCAATCTTTCGGCGGAAAGGCGACGCTACCTCTCTGTGCTCAGCACGCACAGACCTTGTCGCCAGACTCACATGTCCGGCTATTTACACAATTTCTACTAGTTTGTATTTTCTTCTATATACAATATCGCCGTATGGCTAACACGACTAGATTGTATTGAACAACTAGCAAACAGGCTTGGCATTATAAAGTATTCTTATCCTGTTCATTGTTTGCTTTTTGTTTTTCTCCTATGAAAAGTTGGTAAACTGAGTCGCTAATAGATATACTACAGAGATTGGTCGAGAGGATTTTATATATCTATTTATATTTATTTATTACATGAATAAGATCATGTCAAACAATGAAACCCTGCGAGCTAGCGAACAAAAACATACTAACATACTACCATTCTTCAAAAAAAAAAAACGACAACAAGTAGCCACAAATGGAGACGAACAACGGAGAATAAACGTAATGCATTACTAAAATTGCAGAAAAAAAATTTACGTCGGACCGAGGTAACTATCCAGAGAGGCCTTAAACAACGGCAAACTGGGAAGCTCATGGTTTTTTTGGAATTTTGCTACGAATGCTACTCATTTTCTTTGTGTCGCAAATTGAATTCGTCTGCAAGCATTGAGAGCGGCAGTACGCGGAAGGCCGTTGTACCTTGACTTGGCTGCCGTTTGAAACTACCATTGGCGCGAAAATCGCCCGTAGGCACTGGAGCACGGAAACGGATGCCCTTGGAAGTGCGACCTGATCCTTCGATGGCTATAGCGTAAAGGACAACCATGGCTCATGTTTTCGACCATTCGTCGATCCGTCGGTGCCCTCCTGACTAAAAATTCCCCCACATTGCTTCCCACTTCTCTCCCGTGCTTGAGTCCAGACAGCGGAGCACTCGACACTTCAGCACGTCTACTGCGACCAGTGGTGGGTCAGTCGACGAATGCGTTTCATTAATACATTTTCCAGAAGAGGAGGGAATGAGTTACAACCATTTTTTATTTCGAAAAGCGCGAACGGAATGCGTGGGCTAGTTCCAGGTAGAGAGAGGTGCGGAAGGATATTTTTGGTAAGATGAGAGGGCGATGGCTTGAAAAAGCTCGTCGTAGAACGGTATTAACTAGGGAAGAGTTTCGACCTCCCACGGAACTTCACGTTGAGCCCCGGATCATTAGAAAGGGCTCGGGATGCTGATTACGAATATGGGCGTCATAATTGCAAAATAAAACTCCTGAGCGAGTTATGGCCTGCCGAAATCGGGTGGCCTCACCACAGCCTGGCCGTGCAACACAGCTGGCGCGAGAGTGTGAGTCATCAGAGCTCCGAAGAAGGACTTGCCGGCTGCTGCGGTGGCGCAGGGGTAGTGCTCCTGCTCGTCAGGTGAGACGTCCTTGGTTCGATTGCCATTGGTGCCGATCCTTTTGCAAATCATAATTTATCTTCGAAATTGCGACGTGTTCTGATTAAATAGCCGGGAAAACTACCACATGTTTGTAAAAAAGCTTGAAGGCAAAAAACTGCTATGATTGCATTTTTATTTACTATTAGGTTGTAACGAAATAAATGGCACTGAACCACTGTAAATTTAAACAGTTAATATCTCGGCTTGTAGGCAAGTTTATTAATCGATATAAAAACCTTCTGATTCTACACATCTTTGCCAACGTGACACAAGCTTTTTTATCCCAGTAGCATAAAAGTCAGAAGTTCTGGAATTGACGAAATCTTCGAAGGCACTTTCGGCATCCTGTTGGTATTTGAATATTTTCCCTACCAAGAAGTCGCCAAGATGCTTGAAGAAATGGTAGTCTGTTGGGGAGAGGTCGGGAGAAAACGGAGGACGTGGTAGAGTTTGAATGCTCAGCTCATTCAATTTCTGCAACGTCATTCGTGCTACATGGGGGCGAGCATTGTCGTGCAGAAGAAGAACTCGCCTTCGGTTTACCAAGGCCGGCCGGATATCCTTCAACTTTTTCATCATTTCTTCAATTTCAATGCAGTACTTCTCTGCCGTGATGGATTCACCGGGAGGGAGGAAGCCGTGGTGAATAATTCCCAGCGAACACCACCATACTGTCACCATTACTTTCTTTTGGTGCAATTCCGGCTTCGCAAAAACCTAGGGGCTCTCATTGCTGTCCACCCACTGCGCCGATCGTTGCCTGTTGTCGTACACTATCCATTTCTCGTCACAGGTTGGATGCGATCAAGGAATGGGTCCGTTTCGTTCCGTAGTAGCAGTGCGAACGAGATCTCATATCGTCGGTTTCTTTGCTCCTCAGACAGCTCGTGAGGCACCCATCTTTCCAGCTTTTTGGTCTTTCCAATTCCCTTTAGATGCCGGGCAGCTGTGTTGTGACTGACGCCAAGAACCTTCGCTATCTCCCTGGTACCTTTGTGTGGATCCTCCTCTACCACATCTCTCAGCTTGTCCTCATCAACATCACTATGCCTCCCACGACCTTCATGTTCTTCCAAGCTCTCATCTCCATTTCGGAACTTCTGATACCAACGATACGCCGTCCGAATTGTGGAACATCCTTGACCGAATGCGGCGTTGATCTTCTCGTCCGCCTCCTTAGCTGTAGTGCCCAGCTTGAATTCATACAAGTAAATGCCTCGGATTACCCTTTTCTCCATCTGCAAAAAATCAATAAAACTCTAAAGTTTTCCCACTTTTACATAGAAAATTTGGTGCTCTGGTAGAGCAAAGTTTGCGCTTCTAAACGATATGCCACATGTTACGGTTTGTTCTTGATCAAACGCGTAAAGACGCGCCAAAAAATGGCGCGAGCCAGCGCCATTTAATTCGTTACAACCTAATATTTTGCACAAATAGAGTAAAAATCATATATTGAAAAACTAGAGGATTTTCTAACAACCTTGGCATTCCTAAGTGGAAATGGGCAGCGAATTAATCAAGGGAACTCAAGAGGATGAAGCATGTTGGAGAAGTCGTTTTGTCAGCAATATCGATGGAATGGGATTTCGACTCTTTTTCTGACTCCTGTGGGAAATGTCGCTTAGAGGCAATGCTCATGATAGTCAGCCACAGGAATTGCCATTTAAAGATGGGACGAATTGTTCCTGCGTTGCGTAAGGCCTAGGAGGCGTGATGCACTTTCTAGAACATGACAGTAGTAGACTTGATTGATTGTTTAAGGTTGGATACGCAATGTTCTGAGCAGCTGGAAGCTTTTTACTTCTCTTGTTTACGTATATGATGGAGATTTTAAGCCCACTACTCCACAACGCATGACGTGAAAACACTTCAGAGATCATTTAACAAAACGTGGGCGTCGGATGTCGAGCATCACTAGAGAAAACCAGAGGATACAAAAGGCGCTGAAAAACGTTATCGTTACACCCTAATCTTTTTACAAAATTGACTGTCCATATGTACTACTGCTCTGAAGGCGGACAATGAAAGAGGTTTGAGGTTTTTTAAGGTTTCCTCCTGATTTTCACTGACATGGGACATGATTTCCTTCTTCGTGATTCCGTCTCCTCCCACAAGTCTCTGCAACGACCAGCGGGCCATAGAAACAGTTTGGTTGTCCCTTATCCGTAAACGTTCTTCGACCCCCTACAGCTCCATACATTGTCCTCACAAATGTGACCTCGTTCATAACAGTAATAATATGTTAATGAAAAGCGTTCATAGCAGCGGTAAAGAAAGGAGTCAGGTAAAGAATCTGGTTCTTATTAAGTAAATTCTGTAGGCAGCCAATAAAACTTACTCCTTGTTAGCAGTGTTGAACGTAGGAGGCTGCCACAGTCTTGCGGTCCAGACGGCACCGCTGATTAAAAAACCGCCGCTGTAAGGGAAATTGCACCCCTCAGGTCAGGGTATAATTCCGCCCAGTAGGCGTCGTACGTGCGTCGAAATGTCAGAGAAACACAGAAAACTGGGGCTCGTACACTCGGTTGAATTCGTACCACCCAATAGAGTAGGGAATCACACATAGTATGGAAACTATCATGTGGAAGGTATTGATAAAGGATAAAGGATAAAGAACGGCGTTACTCAATCCCCTTTGGGATGCGCCACGCATTCTACTTCTACGGGATGTCGTGGAGGCGATTTGTATGCGTATTTGGTCATACAATGACTTGCGGTGGCCAGCCGAGGAACAAGTCAGCGCTTTGTCCTTTCCAGGGTTACTTTATTGCAGCTCCAATAAAAATGTACAGTGTGTGTCATGTATAGGACATGATACGATAATACAAGATGGATTTGTTGTCTTCAGCAAAGGCCGCACGACCTGCCACAGTATCTCCTCTTTGTAGCATCGTCGTAAAAAGTGCTGGTGCAAAAACCTTTTTCTACCCATGATGCACAGCTGAAAAACATCTTTAGTTGACAGCGAGAAAAGCCCCTTGATAAAAAGTTGATACTGCAGACGAATCATTCAGTTTGACGTCTTCTTTATAAGCTGATCTGAGTTGCTGGGCTAGGAGACTTGTAGCGCACCATTATTCTGCTACACTAAACTGTTATTGCTGCAACTGCATCCTGTATTAGGTTGTAAGGGAAGTATCCCGCCGCTCACGCAATATTTCAAACTTATTTCCTCCCTCCATGCATGCAGCAATTAGCGATCATATGCGCAATTATTGTCTACAACACATTACTATTTGTCAGGTAATTTATATATCCCGCTTCATTAGAATTCGGATTTTGAAGAAAAAACCCAGCGAGGCACATTTCAAGTTGCTCCCTGTCGTCACATTGTTTCTCACGCAAATGGTTCGACAACAAAAGGAGCAGATGGCAGTTCGTTGGAACAAGGTCCGGTGTATACGGTGGGTGACATTCGAGATACTCCAGTTTTTCTGAGTCTCCCTTGCAACGTGTGGACGCGCATTGTCGTGAAGGAAGAAGCTCTTGTCTTGTTTCCCACGAAGAGCTGCTTCAACGCGATCCAGATGTCTGCAGTAGACATCGCCAGTGACAGTAGTGTTTGCAGGAAGCAGCTCCCAGTGAACCTCTTTGCAATTCTACCAGACACTGGGCATCACCTTTTTTGTGAGGCGAAGTTCCGCTTCTGGCGTGGGAATTCCTTCTCTGCCGCGACTGAGCCACTGATGATTTCGCATCTGGTTAGCGTAGACCACTCACTTTTCGTTGCAAGTGACCTAGAGCCAAGAAAAATTTCGCCATAACGTAAAGAAGTTCATGTACGCATCCTGGCGCATCTGTAGCTAGTAGGCGCTATATTCATGCAGTATCCATGCACCACATCTAAATGTCTTCCCAAGGTCATACAGGTGTTGAGCTACGGTGATGTGACTGCACTCGAGTTCATCTGCCAGTTCACGGGTGCAACGCCGGAGATCCTCTTGAATCACCTCCAAAAGGCGCTCCTTCGCTGCAACTGGCCTACAGGAGCGTGGTTGGTCCTTCAAGCAAAAGTCTCCTTTCTTGAAATTCCGGAACCATACTTTCGCAGAAGGCAAGGCTGTCGTAGAAGGCAGTGGTAGAGCTCATCGTTTCACATATGTTATCCACTCTCGCCCTGCTTTGCTTTTTGAACTCGTTAAGTAGAAACAGTCGAACTTGCTTGCAGTCGAGTACAATTTTCTCTGCCATAGTTGTAATGGAATACGACGAGAACAGTGGTAAATGCAGGTCATAGGTCAGCCTATATACAGTACCGGACATGTTCCTCCGTTCATTCGACGGAAATCCCGGAAAGGTCAACATAGGCCGCTTTGGAACGGTCCAAAGCGGCCTTTTTAAATAACTTTTTTAAAAATCAAGTACTTGTAAAAAGAAACATATATTTGAGATCAGCAGCTCAAGCTCTATCTTATGACCTATAAATCTCAGTAGAGTTCAACAATGCATATAGGCCCGACAGAATCAATCGAGTGAGCGCGACAACCTGTAGAGCGATCGAGCGACAGCTTGTAGAGTGAGCGTTTGAGGAGTTTTATCACCAATTTGCAGCTGCCCTACTCAAAAATTGCTCTAAGACTGTCCAACGAGCCTTTGGAGTGCGACGTGCACAAGGCATATAGGATCGAACCTATCAATCGAGGGGGGGGGGACAGCTTGAAGAGTGAGGGTTTGGGGAGTTTCATCACAAATTTGCAGCTGCCCTACTCAGGAATTGCTCTAAGGCTGTCCAGCGAGCCTTTAGAGTGCGCCTTGCACAATACATATAGGATCAAACCTATCAATCGAGTGGGAGCGACCGTTTGCAAATTGCACGCGCGGCCGTGTTCGGAGCGCAATAACTCTGTCAATTCCGAATTGTTTCGGCTGCAACTTATGAGACTTGTAGGCAGTAAAACGTTGTAGTAGCACACTAAAGTAGAACTGTGTAGCTTATGACTATGTAAAGTTACAGGGGCGCGAATATGCAGGGTAGCCTTGTGGGACACGATTTTTTCGGATTTCAGTCGACCTCTGCGAGAAGACGCGGCGAGCTAACGACCTCAAAATGCGTACGCGAGCAGAGAGCTTAGAGTGCTTTACGAAAACGTGCCCACAACTCTCTAGCTTTCCGAAGTGCCTTAGCCCCATCCGCCAATTTAGAGCGGCGAAAGCTAGCGGTTAGAGTTTCTTGCGCTCCTACTCGCCAAGATTTGAGTCTTCGACACTCGCAATGGCAGTGTTCTGTTCTGCTTGAAAAGCGCTATCGAATGGTATCAATGTCGACCGATTTTGAAAACATCGATTTTTTGAGAATTTCGCATCGAGGACGAGACTGCTCTAAGGCCGGCGCAGACGGACGATGACGTCATCGAAAATCGATGTTTTCGAAATTGGACAAGCTTGATACCATTCGATAGAGCATTTCCTGCTGATTTCAATGGTGTTACTAGTAGTAACGAGAACTGTGATCTGGGCGAATAAGAGCGCGGAGGACATCGACCGTTGTTGTGCCAAATAGGACGCAAGGGCGTGTTCGGAGCGCAGTAGCTCTGTCGAGATCGAATCGATCTGGTTGCAGCTTGTCGATTTTGTAGCCAGTAAAACACTCTAGTCGTGTGCTGAAGAACAGCTATATAGCTTGTGAACGGACGAAGCAACACCGGCGCGAATATGCAGGTTAGCCTTGTGTGATGCATTTTTATTCGGATTTCGGTGGACCACTGCGAGAAGACGCGGCGAGCTAACGGCCTCAAAATGCGTGTGCGGACAGAGCACTTAAGGTAGTTTACGGTGACGGTCTCAGAACTTTTTAGCTGCCTAGACTGCCTTAGCTCAATCTGCCGTTTTAGGGCGGTTGAAATTTCCTACCCCTTACTCGCCCATATTTGGGTTTCCGACACTCCCGGTAACATCGTTTTGTTCATAACGAAAAGCTCTATCGAATGGTGTCACTCTCCACCAATTTCAAAAAAATCGATTTTTTGGCAATATCAAGGACGTGGGCGCCCTAGGCCGAGCTGCGCGGACGATGACGTCATCGAAAACCGGTATTTTCGAAATTGGCCAAATTTCCTCGTGCAAACTTCATTCAAAATCGTCTAGGGGTTATTTGGGGCGCTGATTACGAATCCGACGTCCGTTTTTGAAAATTCCGTCGACTTCAGGAGGTTTTGGATTTTCTTCTGGATAATTGAGGGTGGTCGGGTCAGGATAATCGATTTTGCTCAAAATTCGTGTAGGGTCGGGGACTTATTCGGGGTGCCGAACACGATGCCGAAGTACATTTGGACGATTATGGCAGGAGATCGCTCATACCGATAACTGAGAGGGTGATCGGTGATCCTGACCGGACCACCCTCAAACGGAAAGTAACCTGCTGAAGTCGACGGAATTTTCAAAAACGGACGTCGGATTCGTAATCAGCACCCCAAATAACCCCTAGACGATTTTGCACGAAGTTTGCACGAGGAAATTTGGCCAATTTCGAAAATACCAGTTTTCGATGACGTCATCGTCCGCGCAGCTCGGCCTGGGGCGCCCATGTCCTTGATATTGCCAAAAAATCGATTTTTTTGAAATTGGTCGAGAGTGACAGCGTTCGATAGAGCTTCTCGTTGTGAACAAAACGGTGTTACTGGGAGTTCGGAAACCCAAATATGAGGGCAGGAAACTTCAACCGCTAAGTCCGCCGCCCTAAAACGACAGATGGTGCTAAGGCAGTTCAGGCAGATGAGAAGTTCTGAGCCCGTCACCGTAAAGTTCCATAAGTGCTCTGTTAGCATATGCATTTTGAGGCCGCTAGCTCGCCGCGTCTTCTCGTAGTGGTCCACCGAAATCGGGAAAAAATGCGTCACGCAAGCCTCACCTGCATATTCGCGCCGCTGTTACTTCGTTTATTCACATGTTATATCGCTGTTCTTTAGCACACGACTAGAATGTTTTACTGTCTACAAAATGTTCAAGTTGCAGCCAGATCGATTCGATCTCGACAGAGTTACTGCGCTCCGAACACGCCATTGCGTCCTATTTGGCACAACAACGGTCGATGTTCTCCGCGCTCTTATTCGCCCAGATCACAGTTCTCGATGCTCCTAGTAACACCATTGAAATCAGCAGGAAGTGCTCTATCGAATGGTGTCAAGCCTGTCCAATTTCGAAAACATCGATTTTCGATGACGTCATCGTCCGTCTGCGCCGGCCTTGGAGCGGTCTCGTCCTCGATGCGAAATTCTCAAAAAATCGATGTTTCCAGAATCGGTCGAGATTGATACCATTCGATAGCGCTTTTCAAGCAGAACAGAACACTGCCATTGCGAGTGTCGAAGACTCAAATCTGGGCGTGCAAGAACTTAAGAAACTCTAACCGCTATCTTTCGCCACTCTAAATTGGCAGATGGGGCTAAGGCACTTCAGAAAGCTAAAGCTAGGAAGTTGTGAGCATGTCATCGTAAAACACATTATTTGTCCTGCTTGCTTACGTGTTTGTAAGCCGGTAGGTCTCCTCGTCTTCCTGCAAAGGTCTACTGAATTCCGAAAAAATCGTGTCACACAAGGCTACCCTGCATATTCGCGCCCCTGTAACTTTGCACAGTCATAAGCTACACAGTTCTACTTTAGTGTGCTACTACACCGTTTTACTGCCTACAAGTCTCATAAGTTGCAGCCGAAACAATTCGGAATTGACAGAGTTATTGCGCTCCGAACACGGCCGCGCGTGCAATTTGCAAATGGTCGCTCCCACTCGATTGATAGGTTTGATCCTATATGCATTGTGCAAGGCGCACTCTAAAGGTTCGCTGGACAGCCTTAGAGCAATTCCTGAGTAGGGCAGCTGCAAATTTGTGATGAAACTCCCCAAACCCTCACTCTACAAGCTGTCCCCCCTACCTCGATTGATAGGTTCGATCCTATATGCATTGTGCACGTCGCACTCCAAAGGCTCGCTGGACAGTCTTAGAGCAATTTTTGAGTAGGGCAGCTGCAAATTGGTGATAAAACTCCTCAAACGCTCACTCTACAAGCTGTCGCTCGATCGCTCTACAGGTTGTCGCGCTCACTCGATTGATTGGACCGTTCCAAAGCGGCCTATGTTGACCTTTCCGGGATTTCCGTCGAATGAACGGAGGAACATGTCCAGTACTGTAAGTCCGATTCTGTATGCATTGTTCACGGCGCACTCCAAATGCAATCTGGACATTCTTAGAGCAGTTTCTGATTAGGGCGTCTGGAAATTTCCGATAAAACTCCCCAAACGCTCGCTCTACAAGTTGTCGCGCCGCGCCTACTCGATTGATTCTGTCGGGCCTATATGCATGTTCAACTCTACTGAGATTTATATACCGAAAGATAGAGCTTAAGCTGCTGTGTTCAAATATATGTTTATCTTTACAATTGTTTGATTTCTAAAGAAGTTATTCAAAAAGGCCGCTTTGGAACGCTCCAAAGCGGCCTATGTTGGCCGGCGCGGCTTTTTCGGCCAATGACCAAAAGACATGTCCGGTACTGTATGTGTGCATCATTGGGAGAAGGTTCCAGAACGCTTTTCAAAAATTTTGATGGAATGCCAAAGCGAGTGGCAGGAAACTTTCCTTAGAAACTAATGCTACTATACGCAGCGTGTTTTAATTAATCCGTTATAAGCCGCACAACGCAATCTACTTTACGTATCGAGCGTAGGCAGTCCACTTATTTTGGCAAGAAGACCATTGACTTTTTGCCGTGTTCGGGTCATTGTGAACTATAAACGAACCGACTGGCGACATTGGTGTACAGTGTGCCCATTCCCACTTACACAATGGTCAGGTAACACGGGCGAACATCGCATCTCACGGTGGGTCCAGTTGATGAATTCGTTTTCCTTTTTGGACCCTGTTGTTCTCCCAGACTAACAAGAAAAGGTTTTCAAATCATGTTGAGCTTTTGAGATGCTGTTTTGAAAGGATGTAGCTCCCTTCGAGCGGAGTCCAGAAACGCGGACAGTTTTCGTTGAACTTTTTTAAGACCTGAAAAGGAGGTGTGAAAACGTGTTCGCAACACTTATCACACCCCAATGACATCTAATCAGATACCTCGGAGGTGCAGTTGGAAGGAGTGCCGTCTCATAGAAGCACAACGGCGGGATTTTCAGTTCGAGTCCGCTTACTACCAACATTTTTGCACACATTAGTTTGTTGTTCCTCATGATCACAGACGTCAATTGTAGGCGATCAATGCTTACAACAAACCAAGGCTGTCTATTTGCGCCTTCATATGTGATAGTTTTTCAGCGATGCGTACCTGCACCACTACCATGCCATATCATATCACCAGATACGTAACTGCACACAAATTCGCATACCTTATGGTAGAATACAATGAATCCGGGTCATGGCCGGGTTCGTTGTATTCTACCATAAGGTATGCGTGCAGTGGTGCAGGTACGCATGTTAAAAAACTAGCGCATATCAAGGAGCAAATATGCAGCCTTGGTTTGCTGTAAGCATTGATATTCTAAAATTGACTCCTTTGGTCATGAAAGAGCGTAATTACAACAAACTAAAACGTGCGAAAATGCTAGCAGTACGCGGACTCCTTCTGGACTCCGCTAACAGGGCCCTAAATCCTGCAAAATGGCATCGCAAAATCTCACCATGAGTTGAAAACCTTTCCTTGTAAGTGAGAAACGATGGGATAGTTGAGGCGCTTGGTGTAATGAAGCGCAAATTAAAGCCTTTGCGTCACATTCAGACTCTGAAGTCGAAACGTCAGGTCCTGCTAGATAAGGATCCACTTCAAAACTGTGTGGCATAGAATAAACAACTTTACACAGGGTACCTCGGAATTTTGTTCACTATTTGGATAGTTTAAAAATTCCAAGCCGTTTAGCAGCTGAGACATTTTGAACATTTTTAAAACGGAAAAGCCAAAATTCACTACAAGCTATATGAAGACATTGAGATGTGTTTCACCCAATAGGCTACCATGTTCATACGAATGATGGGGAAATGCTACTTGCGTCGAAATGTGCAATAGAAGCTAGTATGTTTGCTGAGGTTCCCTGTTCTGAATTTTTAATCTGTTGGTAACCAGAGGCTCATATGCTTAACGTTCTGACTTCTAAAAGGTTTCTTTGCCCAAAAATATTGTGCTATACAAAGTAAATAATTTCTTACACTGTAGACACAAAGAATCAACGATAAAGTAGTGGTTTAATTTATTTAATATACCATATTGGCTTTCTAGGTACGCTTTTAAAATTAAATAAAAATCCTAATAAAGGTACACTGGTGCGCTGGTTATTGCTAGGTCAAATATCAAATACGACGCGCTTGAAAAAAAAAACGTGCTATCTTCTATTACACGAAATATGCAGGCAGTACTTATGCATCAACTAAGTAAGTTTTGAGACACTTTGGGCAACTGCACGGTGCAACATCTTCGCGCATCACGTCGACTAAATGTTTCTTTGTTGATCTTTTTTATCCCAAAAATTATTACGATAATTTAAGCACTTAAATCTTCTTTGGAGTGCGATATAGAAGGCTCAATGTGTAAAGCCCTTCTGGATCCGGATTCATCAACGACTAACCCGCAGGTAGAGATACTCACGATGAAGCCTGTGTCTCTGACTCTTACCTTATCTCTACCAGACTCTTATCCTATCTCTACTCTTTATACCCCGCATACCTACGGGTTTAATTGTTGATCAATCCGGTACCAGCTTAACACTCACTTCTGCGTGTCAAAACAGCCACTCGGAGTCGTTCCTGCAATCATGACAACAATTGACTCTCCGCATACTATTAGGAATCAAGGTCCCTTCTTATTAGCCATGAATTGTACAAATGTCATTCGCTTCATACCTCCCTCCTGACAGAATCCACATGTTCTCCTACAGTTCACCTGAACACACAAAGTGTCCTCACGAGAGTTGTTATCGAAATCTGTCGACATACCCGCACAAACGATTGCATATCGACGTGTCGGCAAATATCGGGGTTGTTCTTGCAGAAGGGATCGCTATCCACGCATCCGTCAGCTAAACCAAATAGCTGGAGCGGAAGATGGAATCTCTCAAAGAAGGACATACTTGCAACATCACATAGACCGCATTTGGCAGGGCAGTCCTCGGCGAGTATCGTCCGCCATGTGGTGCTTCTGCACTGAGCAGGCGTTACGTTATCACAGTGTATACGAGGAGCTTAAAAGCTTTCCGATTATCGCAGCTTCGGCAACCGCGAGCGACATATCTGATTGTGTTTTTATTTTATATTCTCGTTGTATTATTTTACATTAATGGCTCACTAAACCTATTGTTGGCCTGTGTTTTGTTAAACTTTTTTTATTAGGTTGTCGGATTACAAATGTCGCTTTTGCTCAAAAAGTAATTTCGGGGAGGGGGGAGGGTCATCTACGTTATTATCAATGACACGTCACCAACGCCTCGCAAAGAAGGGATGCCTTTCTTGGAAAGCTTCGGTAGCTACGACTCGAAGAAGTTGGAGACCGAAATTTTGACTTCGTCACGGTTCTTGAATTTTTTCTCCGCTTAGGCGTGCAGCATCGACCGAAAGAGATGGTAGTCTGATGACGCAAGGTCTGGGGTATAAGGCGGGTGACGCAGAAGTTCCCAGCCCAACTTCTCAATTGTTTGCAGGGGGCTTATCTAGGGTGAAGATCACAAGTCTTATGTCCGTTTTTCGTGTCACGCCGGAATACCAAAAGTTGTATGTAGTAATACATGTAACCAACGGTAAGGTTATGGTTACGATAAGGTTACGGTTTTTTTTCGTTCAAACGTCTATGGGAGTTGTCTGGAGTGTTGATCACCAATCTGATCGTTTTGCCAACTTTTAGTGAAATAAATGTGTAGGAACTGTGTAGGAACCAAATTCATTTTGAGACAACGACGTATTCAAGAGAAACTCACAGTCCTTGTTCTTGCAATTGTAAGCTGGCGTCAAACAGCAATAGCCACATGTTTTCGGGCAGCTAGCAACTGCCGCTGATACCACGTCTTCATTTCGCTGACGGTTCGCGTCCTTAACAATAGTTGCAAGATCCACCTTATCTGTCGCAGATTTTAGCATAAGATCAATGGAGTTCAGGCACTGATTTGGGTTTTTTGACAGCTTGTCTACAGAATTTGTCCTTTAACAGCTTTAGGCACAAATGGCATGAGTATTCGACAACGTCATAGTGCCGCATTTTGAAAATTTGCCTTGAATTGCATCTTATTGTTTATTCCCATAATGAATCAGGATTTCAAAATCCTCAATAAGCAGACTCAGTAGAGGACAACAACATCATTATATTCTAACCAGTCCCTCCTGGAATGTGCCAGACTTTCTGCTCCTACGGCATATCCTGGTGTCAATTTGAATACTTATTTGGCCTATAAAATGACTTGCGGTGGCAGGCCGATGGATAATTCACTGTTGTATCCCTCCTAGATAAGTTCGGTACCAATTAATCGACCCTGGAGGTATGGAGCGCTTTGTTGGCATGTGCGGGAAACCCAAACCAGGAACTTGGAATCTGGATCAAGCGACGATCGCGATTCCTCCAGCTGCGCTACCACGCGCCGGGAGAATGGTATTTGAGATTTATTGAACAGACTACCGATACCCAGAAGTAGAACATTGTGGTTCTCATGAGTGGTCGGTCTAAGCGCAGCACTTCGAAGCTTTTGCATTCTAGCCAAGCTATTTAAAACCAAGTGTACAGCATCTCATAGTCAATAAATTAGGAGGTACACATAGAATAGCTTCTCTACTAATTGCATCAGTGCTGGCTTGTGTATGCGACTTCTGCTTGTACATAGAGCCTTCCTTTTTCATCATCGCAGCAAATCACTGTCTCGGTTTCGCCGGTAAGCAACGAAAAATTGAGGAACGTCTTTCAGAAAGAGAGGAAATGCCTGCGGAAATGTATACTCATAAATTTGTGCTCCATCCGTGCCTATCGAACAAATTCTGGGCTCTTGGGAAAGCAAATATGCTAGTCAGAAACATAGACTATCGGCTGTACTAGTTATGAACAAGGCGCGTGGCAGCGCAGTTAGAAGAGACGACGGCTATTCGTTCTCTATAAACCGAGCTTCTTGCTTTGGGCACAAGCTAACAAAGCCATCCATCGATTCAGCGAATGTTATCAGAATTGTACAGAAACAACCACTGGTTTGTTCATGGACTGGCTACCGCAAGCCACTACAATACACGCAGCACACATTGCACCCGAAAATCTTCGGACAATTGGATGATTCAGATAACGGCGATTTTGCGGATCCCGGAATTTCGGATGATTCGGATCGAGATATTCGAAAATGATTCACAAAGATCCAATGTATGATACGTACCCATACCTCTTCCAGGACATCCCGTACAAGTTGAATGCGTGGCACACCCAAGATTGACACCATCCTTTATCAGTAAACTATCTATGTCTGGAAACGCTTTTTTCCGCCAAAAACGAAATCGCTTCATGAATCCTCCTTCTCTTCTCAAGCGGGTTCTAAAAAGATTAGTAAACCTAAAAAAGTTCTATTATATTGGATGTCCAGAAAGTATCTGCAGAAAATTTCGCAATAATGTTCTGAAAATTTCAACATAAGGGCTACATAAGGACATTATCCTGTTGTGTCTGCATAACAGACTCGTCTTCTTCTTATTCTTCAGCGTTTGTCCCGCTTAGCAGCGGGGTCCGCTCTTCTGGTACGATGACGCCACTTCGCACGATCAAACGCTTGATCGGGGTGGATACCAGCTTCCTTTAAGTCCACGTGCAACGTATCAAGCCAGCGTTGCCTAGGTCGTCCTTTAGGCCGTTTTCCGGGCACATCTATGTTGAGGCCAATCTTCCGAACGGTGTCGCCGTCCGCACGAAGAACATGGCCATACCACCGTAGGCGAGCTTCACGTAGCTTGTCAGCAATTGGAGCGACGCCAAACCTTTGACGTACGGAGACATTGCGAACATGATCCAAACGCGTGACACCAGCCGTCCAGCGCAGCATTTTCGTCTCCATCACGCTGAGGCGGCTCTCAACTTCCTTCGTTGCAGGCCAGCACTCAGCACCGTACATCGCTACTGGTCGGACGACGGTTCTGTAGATCTTTGATTTTAAGCGCTCCGATATCTTTCTGTCGCACAGAACGCCTGTCATTGAACGCCATTTGGACCACGCTGCGCTCACGCGTGAGTTCACCTCGCACGTCAGACTACCATCAGACGCAATTGCAGATCCAAGGTACTTGAAATGTGTCGCTCGTACGAGCGCAGTGCCATTGATCTCAATGGACCCAGTCTCGTTTACGTCTGTCGTCAAGTACTCAGATTTTTGGACGTTTAGCTTGAGCCCGAACGCCGCCAAGCGGTCACACCAAGCTTGCACTTGTCGCTCAAGTTCGGCCTTGTCTTCACTGGCAAGCATTACGTCATCTGCATAGAGCAGCGTCCAAGGAGCAGGCTTCTGAAGGTCTCGCGAAATGGCATCCATTACGACAATGAAAAGAAGTGGGGAAAGCGCGGAACCTTGGTGAACACCGACGGAGATTGGAAACTCCGTGGATGTGCCGGCCGGCGCTCGCACTTGACTCTTAGGACAAGAGTAAAGAATGCGCACCCACTCGATCAGTTCTTCAGGGACACCGTGCTGTCGTAAGGCATACCATATGACCTCACGCGGTACACGATCAAATGCTTTCTCCAGGTCGAGGAAAGCAAGATGCAGCGGTTTTTGTTTCTCGCGATGTCTCTCCACAAGAAGACGAACAGCATGAATGGCGTCGATGGTGCCACAGCCGGCTACGAAGCCACACTGGTTGGTGGAAAGCCGGACGATCTCGCGAATACGTCCATCCACAATTCGCTCAAATATTTTCATACTGTGCGAGAGCAATCGGATTGGACGGTAACTTGTGCAGTCCGCGGGACTGCCCTTCTTCTTCCAGATCGGGATCGTCGTGCTTTGCTGCCAACTACCAGGAACCTTCTTCTCCGCAACAACCTGGTTGAAAAACTTCGTTAGCCATTCAGCAGGATTCCAGCACCTCGAGTTCCATAGTTCGGCCGCTATGTCGTCAGGGCCCGTTGCTTTGCCTGGCTTCATCTTCTTCAAAGCCGCTTCCGTCTCCTCCACAGTGATTTTCTGCACAGGACCGTGCGTAGGAGGGACGCAAGGGATAGGCGGATGGGCAAACTCTACTGTTGAAATTCTCTCGAAGTAGTCATGCCATCGTTCCATAGCCCTTTTGCGGTTCATCAGCAGATGGCCATTCTCATCGTTGATGCCAAAGAACTTTTCGATGTCTCGCTCTGGCGATGGCGTGCTTTGGCAAGCCGATAAAGTTGTCGTTCACCATCGCGCGTCTCGAGTTTCTCGTTGACATACTCATAATGAGAAGCTTTTGCAACGGCAACAGCCTTCTTAGCCGCCCTCTTCGCTTCTTGGTACATACGCCAATTGTCGGCTGTCTTGTCGCTGAGAAAAGCGTGATATAGTCTTTTCTTCTCTTTGACTTTTTCCTTGACGTCGTCAGTCCACAGCCAAGTCTGCTTCTCAATCTTACGCCGTCCAGGCTTCGTCATGCCCAGTTCGGAACGTGCAGCTTGTAGTATCGAATCGGTTGCACGTTTCCATGTCTCCTCAACATTGGTAACCGTCGGCAACCGAATACGAGCAACAACAGCTGCGTCCTTCTCTTTCATCCGCCACCACTTGATCCTTGATGGTCCGCATCGCTCGACCTGCCTCAGCCTCGGAGGGGTGATCTTAAGTGTGCAGATCAGCGGACGGTGCTGCGTGGCGACAGTCTCGTATGGCACAACCTTCGCATCTGTGACCAGCCTTCGATCGCGATGCTTGACAAGGATAAAGTCAATCTGTGTCTTGGTATTCCCGCTATAGAAAGACACGAGATGGGAGTCACGCTTTCGAAACATTGTGTTCGCGATGGTGAGATTATGCGAGTCCGCATACTCAAGAATTCGCTCACCATCAGCGTTACGTGCTCCATAACCGAAACCGCCATGACAGCTGTAACCATCTTTCGCAGTCCCAACGTGGCCGTTGAGATCACCTGCGACAGCGACAGCGTCTTCTGGCGGCACCTCTGCTGTCTTCTCATCAAGCAGGGCCCAAAACTCGTCCTTCGCTCGCTCGGAGCAGCCTGTCTGCGGAGCGTATGCAGAGAAGAAATGATACATACGCTGTTCAGCAGCAACAACGACCTTTATCAAGCGGTCACTGAAACGTTCCACGCTTATAATCGTGTCTCGGAAACGTTCGGAGACGATTACACCAACTCCGCTGGTGGTCCTGGGACTGCCGCACAGAATGGCCTTGAAGCCTCGGCCTATGTCCCTCGACTTACAACAGGACCACCTCGTCTCCTGTACCGCACATAAGTCGATTCGTCTTCGCTCCAGTGCTTCTACCAACTCGCACGAGCGGCCCGTCAACGTACCCACATTCAGCGTAGCAACGCGGGTCCTGCTTACGTTACGGGACTTTTGGACTTGCTCAGTTGCCCCCCGAAGCCGTCCTCGCATCAGGGACCCTCGCATACTTCTCACACTCGCCGGGCTTTGCGAGTGCGCGTCGGCTCCCGCGGACGCCGTAGCATTATCTCGACAAACAGTTAACGCCATCAACCATGTGATGTGACATGGGATCTCCATAGGCCGGCCAGTCACAAGGGCCTGTCGCCTGCAATCGAGTGTCCGTGCTTAGCTTAGCTCGCATAGCGAACAGTTTCCAGTGGCACCACGTGGAGGAACGGACATCGCCACCGCATAACAGACCCGTCCTCCTCGCCTATTTCACTGTACGATGGCCGAACTGTCTACCCATATTAGACACGTACTCCTTTACGAGTTTGAATCTGGGCACTCCGCTGCAGAAGCCCATCGAAACTTGTGTCGTGTATTCGGCGCTGAAGCTCCTTCTGTATGGTTTGTGTATAGCTGTTTCGAACGCTCGAGAAGCGGGAACAGGAGTCTCGAAGGTGAGCTTCGCTCTGGTCGACCGACAACGATATCATTGGACGAACTGAGGAAACTGGCGGAGCATATGAAGGTGTGCGTTATTTTGCTGCTATTGGCGGTTCCCGATTCACCGTGGACAATGGACTGCGATCTCTTGGAATGGTGAAAAAGCTCGGTCAGTGGCTCCCACACGAACTGGCCGACGACAACCGGTGAAGACGTTGGACGTATGCACTCAGCTGCTCTCCCGAAGTCGCACCTTCAACTGGCTGGACACCATCGTCACAGGAGACGAAAAATGGGTCCTCTACGTCAACCACGCTCGTAAACGTGGGTGGTACCACCGCAATGAATTGCCGAAATCTTTCGTAAAAGGTGAAATTCGTGCGAGGAAAGTCATGTTGAGCTTCTGGTGGGGAGTTTATGGGATCTACCATTTCGACTGCTGCCTGACAGCACGACTGTCACTGCCAAGGTCTACGCCACCCAACTGCAGAGACTGGCCGACAAGATGCGCAAGGAACAGCCCAGGCTCGACAAAGTTCGCTTACTGCACGACAGCGCGCGCCCGCACATCGCGAAGAAAACTTCTCAGAGAATTCCTCTGGCGTAGAAATCCGGCGACGTATAGGCGAAAAAAGCTCGAAGGTCATGTTTGAGGTAGTCACGATCTTCATAACGCGGCATGCACCCTCGACAGCGGCGACAGCGGCAGCCGTGATTAAGCACAGGAGCATCGATTGGGTGGGGATCGATGTCCCTATGCTTAATCACGGCTGCCGCTGCTGCCGCTGCCAAGTGTGCATGCGGCTTAATGCTTCCCTTTCAGGTGATGCTGAAGTGATCGAAAAGTGTGGTGGTCACTTGGGATCAGATCTAGGTTGTACGGTGGATGTGGCAGAGTTTCTCATCCGAGTTCCAGAGATCTACTCTACCCAACTTGCCTTGAGGAACGTTGGCGGAGGGTAGTCGATGTTCATGGTAATTATTTGGTTGTTTAATAAAATGTTGATAAAAAATCGTGTTATTTTGAAAAAAATTGTCCTATTTCTGCAGATGCTTTCTGGACACTCTAATATATTAATTGGATGCCAGTCCATATGTTCTCCTAAATTTAATCATATGAACTAGGAAAGTAAGTATGTTGTGGTTTGTCATGAGTTTAAAAACTATGAATGAAAAGGCTCATGAAAAGGAAAGGCAGAGCTCACCTGGAAGCATTTCTCATTCCTCTCATCCGTTGCCCCCACTCTCATTTCTCTTGTGTAGATAACCAAACAAACGGCGTCCGATAGAACGTTGTCACAACTCACAGCTGCTTCGGTGTACTGTAACGAATTCGGATCTCTTGTTGATTTAAGAACGTCTGACAAACTGCACCTTGTGATCGTTCCCCTCAGCGGCGGTACAGTTGGTGTCGACAGGTCCTGCGGGGAAGACAGTGCCAATTGAAGCGAACACTATGGTGATGAGGCGCATCATTTTAAACTGAAGCATCTGTATAGCCTAGCAAACCTGTCTACTTGCATCATTATTCAATTTTCCATTGATATGCGCAACTATGCTTGCCTTAAAGGAGAGGTTGCCACATGTGCAAGGGCAGTTATGTATCGGAAACAAGCCAACCTCAAAAAACTAAAAATACAGCACAATTAGATGATTTCAGCAGTGATGCATGGAAATACTACGTTAGAGAGTTTTTTGAATTGAGTGGGAGGATTTTGTGAAAAAATAAACTACGAAAGTCGATTGAAAACGGAGGCGAGACCCGTATGTAGATCTTTCGTAAGTAATGCATGAATTTGGAACTCATTCGAATGAGGTGCACTGGAACGAGTCTTTTAAGCATCGCAGCCATACGTGTTCGACTGGCGTCATTGTGCAGCTGTACCATTAGAATGGGCTATAGCGTGGAGAATTTCAGATATTCGTACCTCAGCTATCATTCCAACAAGTGTTCAACTACAGATCGGGAAAACTGGAGTGCAAATCCTGCCTCCTTTCTACCCCACAATTCACTGAGATAATCAGTTCACTGAAAGTTGGTTACCTTTTCGTATGTACAGGGTGTGGCGTTTAAGTAGGAACAAGTTAATCTGTTTTGCGAACAGATTAATTAACAGAAAATAAAAATGATATAGAAAACCTTTTGCACGCGAATAGAGGTATACCTTAAGAGGCCCTCGAATAGCTCGGGTAACCCTACTTACGTGATACCCTGGATATTCGAAGGCCAGAACTCAGACCCCGAGGGTGTACAAGTTATCGGACAGCTAGTTTTGGAGTAAACGGCTCGTGTGAGCCTGTGCGCCATCCTACTGGAGGACAAGTGGTCTCCCTGAGGCTACAGTCACCATCCACGGTTTCCCTTCATCTGCAAAACTCCCATGTAAGCTTTTGTGGTGACAGGGCGTTTTTCTCAAATTAATTTGGCGGCAAGACATCTCTCACTGGAAATAACACCTGAGACGTGAACACTTGCTGTTTATTTTGTACTAGTAACAATCGGGGCGTCCTTTGGAATCATAGGCCAGCCAGCGATCCTGTTTACTATTGACATTCCCGTCAACAGTAAACATTTTCCAGCAGAAAAGAATTTGATTCGCTCGGCCTTTTAGGGAATTCAATTTTCTAAGGAAAGGCGGTGTCACGGCCGCACGTTCAATCTCTTTAAGGCGCTCATGCTACGTGATTCCGCTACGTTCATTAGGGTTTACAAAACCAGTATTCAACCTATTGTTGAAAGTGGAACGTCAGGTTTTTGTCCTCAGTTGAAAAAGAATATCAGATCACTAGAAAGTATTTAAAACAACCTTTTCAGGAAGTTTTTCTTGCGATGTAGTGGAATCGATACTGGCAATGGCATACCTCATACCTAATGGCTTCTAAAGAAATAAGTTATTTAATTTGTCCAGCCTCCAAAGTAGACGGGTAAGAAATGGTTTGGTCTTGGCTTACAAAAATATTACGGGCTTGAAAGCAGTTACTATTCACTATTTCTTTCAATTCGCTAACACCCGCATAAGAGGTGGTCATTCCAAACTACGCCGGCCGCTGGTAAAAAATAGGTTTCAATCGCAGTTCTCTTCTCAGAGAGTTGTCTCCCTGCTTAACCCACTTGTGGCAAAGGGCGGACTTCATTTTAAACCTACGTCGTTTAAACATTTTGTTTCCCGCATGGTTCTCAATTTCCCGCTCCCCTTAGTTTCCATCCTCCGTTTTTGGATTTTCTGTTTTTATTACATATAACAGATGTACTTTTTGCTCTATTGTGAGTCACTGAATGTTGTTCCTCGGCTCGATTTCTGTTTCCTCTTACATGTATATGTAATGTATGCGTCGGATAAATAAATAACTCACAATCACTGATCACACACTTGTAAGTATGACTGGTAGGATCATGGTAACCGATTTCGCCCAAACGTCGCCGTTTGACATAGAGAGCTTTGGTTGATCGTGGCGGATCTTTCTTAGGAAGTGCAAAGGTCCTGCACCACAGGGGACTCGAACCATAAACCACTCCGCCTCACCACGCCGCCCCTCCACCCCCGCGCCAACACTGCTCTACCGGCAACGCAGTGTCAACCCTATGTGAGCTCGCTCTCTTGTGACTGGCCCGCTCTGCGTGGACCTAGAGGGAAAAGGAGCCTGCTACGAAAATGGTGCATAACTCCGTTCACAGATGCGCACAGCAGAAACGGAACACATATTTGGAATCGGCGTTCGAAGCCGCATCCAGAGATATACGTCTCATCTCAAAGTCCCATGGTCACCTAGTATCCCTTCCTTGTCAGAAGATAGCAGCGGGCAACGCCCTTGGTTCTGGCAGCCTCAGACAGCGTTCGTCTCACCTTTAAGGTGTACAACTTGTACCGTAGGTCCTCCTCTGCAATTCGACGTGTTGTTCGTTCGCAGAAACAAAACGCCGAGCAACGCCTTTCGTAAATGCAGACTTTGTACAACCGGCATCCTTTTGAATGATATCGTTTGTCACTCATCACTTCCAATAAATTCTGATAGCTTACAATAAGATCAACCACATTGTTACTGTGCGCTAGACGAACTATAATAACGTCATAGAATCCAAAGGATTTACAATTACAATGACACTGTTCTTGTTGTGATTGTGTTATTGTTTGGATTATGTTGTTTGGCAAGTAAACGGATTCACCACGGTGCTGTCGGCTGGACCGGGCTTCGAAAAAGTACTGCTGGCAGGAGTGGTCTGCTCTTTAGCCGCAGTGCTCTCTATTTAAATATAGCGACGAAAAGTGAGTGGTGTATATCATTTTTACTTCGAATTGGACACTTCAAATCAAACTGAGCACTTCTCAAACCAAATTGGACACTTTCAAATCAAATTGGACACTTTTCAGTCAAATTGAACACTTTTGTAAGCTAACCTAAGACTTTTTAAATCAAAGAGAACTCTTCCAATCGAAATGAGCTTTTCCTACATTAAACTAGATACTCTCCAAAAATAATATAATAATTTTTTGTTTAAGGAAAATTTTATATAATTTTCTTTGAAGTTTAAAGTCAATTCCCAGTAAGAGAACACATAGTTTGAAATTTTATAAAATTTTTTTGAGGAAAAGCAATTTTTAGGGACGAACGAGATTGTGCCCTGCTCCGTTCGAAATATTTCTGTGTAACTACCAGTATAGAATTAATAGCCTTCCAGAAAAAGCGACGCGATTTACTGTTCTTTGCGCCACAACCGAATCATACTCAACGCGTCCCTACAGTGCAGGCCCCTTTCAGTCAGCGGGAATGCGATCAGAAGTCTCTTTATGTTTCAACGTCCTGCAAGCCAAAAAAGATACAAGATTGTGATCTGGACTACATCCTAAAAGTCGATGAAGAAAGGCGGTTCTTGGCTCCGTGCCAGTTGATGCTCAATTTTCGGACATCTCAGCATCATTTCTCAAAAAAAAACAACGAAAAAAGTAATTGCCATGCCCGAGTTTCTACTGTCGTCGGTATGATGATAGATTCGTTGTTGTTCCATGAACTCTAGGCGAGGTTGTTGTCAGCGTTTATTAGGTTTACGTTTCGGCGGGATCGCCTTTTTCAGAGCCTGAAAGGAAGCAATCCTAAGTGTGACCACGCAATCAAACGTCTTCTCAATCCTGCTGCAATTTGAGACGAATTAGACGTAGAAAAGATGAGAAGAAGACAGTATTCGACCTCAGCTAATCACGGACCACTAACCGGTTAGGGCAGTAGCGCTAGTGAGTGTACCAAAGGAGACCATACCCTGACTAGAATGCAAGTCGGAGGTACGGTCTGAGTTCCCAGATTACACAGTGCGCTTCAAAAGTATAAGACCACCTATAATTTTGTAAATTCTGCCTTTTTACACGACCTTTCGCGGTAAGTGATTGCTTCCACTGAATTCGCCGTGGTCAAAAACCATGCCTGAAAATGAATCAGAAACCTCTGTTGGATACAAAACTTCTAAAAAAAATCATTGGTTTTCCACTGTTTCAAACATATATGTCCATAAAGATGTTTGTTTGTTATACGTGTAATTTTTCGCCCTGTCAAACCACACTGCCCTACATTGACTTTGCTATTATCTACTATCCTAATACCGACATGTGGCGCGGCTCTTCGCCGAGGAACAAGCTCAAATCCGAGCTCTATATCAAGCAGGAAACTCCACTCGCAAAATCACTGCCCAACTTCCTCGATACAGACGCACTGTGTCCAACTATCTAAAAGATTCTGTTGGCTATGGAAGAAAGTCACCGTCTGGAAGACCTATGCTCTCTGGACAAGATGTATAATGACTCATTAGTCCTTGCTAAAATTCTTAAAGTTTATAGATGCGAATCACACCCACTGACGCAAACAATTACAAACGCTCACATAACCTTCACATGAATCATATGCCAAAATTGGTTTGAATATTAGAAATATGTTTTGCTTCGCGTTCACATAAAAGCCTAGCATGTCCAATCTTCTTCGCTTTTTCGAACGACAACAACACGCCTTCGTCATATATTCAGCCCATCCATATATTTGGAACTCCATCGAGCTGACCTTGACGGCAACGACAGTTCCCTACCTCCCCATCCTCGCAAGCTATTTTCTCACCGACGGAATAACCATCTTAAAGGTCGAACCATTACCTAATTTAGTAGGACAACTGCAATGTGCCTCAAAAGAATCGGCGTTTGGTTTCTCCACGTGTCGCTTCCCACCCACGACATGCCACAGCACGCCACTCGTCTATGAAGCCTCATGTTATTGCCCCGAAGGAAGCGTAGCAAAATACCTGACCATCACAAATTACCACTCAGCGAAAAGGATGTCGTCATACTACAACGCGAAAACGTCATCCAAGCCAAAACAGCCACCGGAGTTAGCACCTCGATACAAGTCTCAATGCACGGACTATCGCTCTTCACAAAACGCGTGAACAACAAATGTCAGATCGAAACGGGCTCTCTTACGATGTTATTCATGCTTCCAGGAAGCTCACGTGCAGATGTCGTGTACATCATCACTATCCGAAGAAACGGGAGAAATCCATTGCGGCGACCGGGATAATCTCGGATATTGTCCTGCACTTCAGCACACTTCACCACACCACCCAGCTGGTCAAACTACAGTCACCCTTCAAGGAAACTTAGTCTACGTCAACGAGCCAATCTTCCAAGAGGCATCCCTGCAATGTCTCGACGTCCACCATTCCACGTCCTCCGGCTTCTCCATCCACGACATACCAAACGTCATTTCTAACTGATTCACGTCACTTCTCGATGTATTCAAGTTTTGGAAATCCATTTTTATTGTGCTAGTTGCACTGGTCATCACTCTTTGTATATTTCGAGTCTTACGTAGACGTTATATTTACGCTACTCTTATCAAAAAATCAAGATAACCCTCTTTAGGTCGGAAGTGTAATGACTCAATATTCTTGCTAAGATTCTTAAAGTTTATAGACGCGAATCACACCCACTGACGCAGACAATAACAAACGCTCACATAATCTTCACAAAAATAATATGCCAAATTTGGTTTGAATATTAGAAATATGTTTTGCTTCGCCTTCGCAAAAAAGCCCAGCATGTCCAGTCTTCATCGGTTTCTGCAACGAATAAAGCTTCAACACATCGAAGCTCTTCACAATAAGATGTTCGACACATCCAGCTACCGTTATCGAACTCGACGGCTTCGTTCAGCCAAGTTAAGATGGACTTATAGTTGCATCGCTTACGGCCATCTGGAGAGCAGCTAGACAGAGCGGCAACATTGTCCGTGAGTCGATGAAGAGGACTCCGAGGCTGACTGATCCCCACAAGGCCAAAATCTTCAATTTGCGCGTAGAAATATGAGGAACGATTGGAGCACGGTACACCATTTTTTCAGTATGAAATTCCTCCCACTTCTAAGCGTCCGGTGCTTTCAGGTAATCTTCTCCGACAAAAAGAAGTTCACTTTGGACGGCCCCGATGGATCTCACTGCTACTGGCGGAATCTGCGGAAGGATCCACTCGTCTTCAGCAGACGTAATTTCAGTGGTGGCTCCCAGATCGTCTGAGGAGCCTTCTGTAGCTCTGGTTTTCTTTGGCTTGCATTTACCACGAGTCGAGTGGACTCATAGGACTACCAGAATATCCTTCAAGATCGCTTACTACTATCTCTTTGCGAACATCGTGCACAGGAATTCACTTTTATGCAGAATAATACTTCGGTACATGCCAGTAGGTCAACAATCCTGTGGTTGAACTCTAAAAATATCCGTGTGCTAGACTGGCCAGCTTGTTCACCGGTGCTGAACCCGATGGAGAACATCTGGGAGATCATTGTGCGACAGATATATGCCAACGGAAAGCAATTCAACAACATCAAGAAACTGCGCAGAGCGACCAAGGCAGTGTAGAACCATTTGGACCCTTATATACAGAAGAAGCTGGCTGAAAGTTTGCCAGACATAATTTTTTATTGTTGTTTCCAACTTGTTTCCAATCACGGCGGACCTGTCAATTATTAATTTGTGTTTGTATTTGTAACTACTGGTTATTGATTGTAATAAAATGGAAGTGTCTCTGTGGTGGCCTTATATTTTTGAAGCAGTGGAAAACCAATTATGTCTTCTTAAAAAGTTTTGTAGGTTTCTGATTTCCAAGAGAGGCTTCTGATTCATTTTCAGGTATGGTTTTCGACCACGGCGAATTAGGTGGAAAAAGCCCTTTACCGTGAAATGTCGTAAAAAGCAACATTTAACATTTACAAAATTAGGAGCCTTATACTTTTGAAATCCGCTGTATATACGCACTCCACCTTCCGGTTAATTTTTGAGACAGTAGATTGTATAGTTATAAAAAGTAATGATGCACTAATCAGAACATCTGAAACAAAGGGAAACGTCAGACTTGGCCAGTCCCTTTGTGTGATGTGTTATTGTACTTCTACAATCCATCATTGATATGATGGAAGCAACACTGATGCGTGTTTGGTATGGACAGTAATTTACTGTGGACAGCAAAATAACAAACATGTGTTTCACCCTTCCCGGATAAGCCTAGAACTAATGCAGCAACCCGAGTACCCGACGTCTTCATTTCTACGGAGATAACGCTTGCCTCTGCTGCTAAATTTTGCAAATCCGTCTCCACCACTGTTCCATACATAAGACCGTCGGTTATAAAGAGTATAGTAAAACACCGGTGATTACATTTATTCACTTTTAATAATCGTGAACAATAGTAAGGCAAGTAGCTTAGATAATGGAACCATGCTAAGAATAATGAATAAATGTCTTATCTGACATTGAGCGGCCGTGCATAGTTAGTTTTAGATTTGGCACGATCAAAGACAACGTCATGTATAAGACATGATACCATGTTATAACCGTGAGCTAGTCCTGTTCAGTTTAGCAAAGATTACACGACCGACCGCAGTAGGCCCTCTTCGTTGCCTGATCGTAAAACGTACTTGTGCAGAAGCCTTTTGCAACCCACGATGCACAGCTGAAAAATACGCTAAAATATCAGTCACTAGTAAAATATCACATCACAAATATAAGGTATCAATTATCTCTAAAGCATCACATATAATTATGTTGGATCACAGAAAAAAATATGACCATGCACCAATCTTCTTGTCAGCTCCACAAGTGGAACTCTTCCTAAAATGAATACAATGACTTTACTATTGACGGTACTTCTTTGGCGCAGTTTTTTCTTCCTCTTCTTCAGCGTTTGTTCCGCCTCCTTGCGAGATCGCTCCCGATCCAGCGCAAGATCAGGATTGACACCAGCGAATTTCAAGTCCATGTGTAAGATGTCGGTCGCTTTGCGCGTCCTCTAGGCCGCATTCCAGCTACCTCGAAACGAAGGTCCATCTTTCGGACGCTGTCTTCCTCGAATTCTCTTTTATCTTCGCATGCGAGGATTACGTCATCAGCGCAAAGTAACGACCAAGGACTGGCTTCTGAAGATTCCATATAACAGCATCCATCACGAGAGCAAAGAGGGGTTGGGAAAGCGCAGAACCCTTGTGTACCCCGACAAAGATGGAAAACTCCATCGAAGGCTTCACGCGGTAGGCGATCGAAAGCCTTCAAGTCGAGGAAGACTATGCGACACACTGGTTAATCCGAGGGTGGCCTGTCAATGAACCGAATGTAACCAGACAATAAACTAGTGAGTGTTTTATCCTTTTTATACATGTCATTGCATGGATCTTTGAAATCGCCATCATAACATCTAATGGATGTAGAAAGCGTAGGGCATCAGGCAAACAGCTTGATTGACGCTGATTTTTACTCCTTGTATTTTATTATATATTAAAAGCGTCAGCAGATGCCTAATTGTTCACATGGCGACTTACTTGATTGTATCAGTGCAGCCTGGAGTAGCTGTTACCCCTGAAACGACAGCATTGACTCATGGTGTGATCATCGAAATGATGAATCTCATTCCACAGGTGGTTGATTAACTTATTTTACAAATAGGAATAGTAGGTACACAACACCTGGAAAATTACCTCCTTCTTGGCAGTATCCACACGTCTTCCTACAGTTCGTCTGGAAAAGTGGTGGATTTTCTTGTACCGTCTACTCATTTGCGATGGCAAACGTACCCTCACAAATGATTGCATATCAAAACGTTGGCAGATGCTGGGATCATTTTTACAGAACGGGTCGATGTCTTCGCACCCGGCTACTGAAGTAGCAAAAAGCATTTGAAGCAAAAAAACCGGAAACGACTATACAGCGTACCGCTTGTATCACAAAGCCCGCACGTAGCCGGACAGTCTTCTGTAAGGATTGCCTTCCAAGTGTCGCTTTTACACTGGGTTGGCGTCACAGTGTCGCAATTTATTCGTGGTGCTTAAGGAATTGAAAAAGTTAAAGACGGCACAGCTTAAAATTGAGCTTTCTGCAGCACTCAAGATGTTCAATTTAAAATTGAGTTGGTGTACAGCTGTTTTAACTTTTTAAACCTATACTTATTCAGCTGTAATTAAGTAAAAAATAAACATGAACGTCTGAGGTGATTCACCGAAAAATATTGTAAGTTCCCTCTAATCATTAAAGAAATGCGTTGACAACAGGACTGGTTAGGTTGATTCCTCAATGGTTTGATTAATTCCTGTCTCGTCAATCGCACACCTTTCTTTCCTTAGCACTTGCTCCACAAAGTGCTTCAAAACTTTTCCCAGTAGCTAAAGGAAAGTTCAAAATAGGCAAACATACGTTCTAGATGCAACGTTTGAATATGGAAGAGTTTATATACGCGGTTGAGAAAGAAATATTGAAAAAAAAACTGATTTGAGGAAGGGGAAAGGGAGGCTACTTAACGCAGGTGTAAAGTCATCTACATTGGCACCAAGATTGCTGGATGGAAAACAATCTCAAACAGTAAAAAAGAATGCTGTTGCACTAGACATGGAAAAATTTATTGCAAGACAAAAATTTAATTAGCTAGGTTTTATTTATTAGACGTGAGCGCATGGGTTATGTTTGAGCTAATTCGTGATGCTGCAGTAAATGCAAGAAAATGTAACTGGTTTTGAAGGATCACAAATTGTGTAGAAACCGTGACGTGCAAAGAAATTTAAAGTAATTCAAGATACAGTGAAAGTTAGAAGGTGATGTAAGACTCTTTTAGCATAACTTACGAACTCCCACGACGTTTGTTTTGTTAAGAACCAGACTTTTCGGCTTAGCTGGTTGGCGAAGGCGGAGCTAATGGGAAAAAGTGGACTATCTGGGTCATGCGCACAAGAAAGAGAGCGTCATCCTTTGTTCTGGTTTTCCTAGGACAACAAAGTCTTTCATGGAGTTTCCGATTTTGTACGAAGCTTTCATGATTCTTTCGCCGCATACAGGGGTCAAAAGAACAAGTCAAGGCTACGGTTTTCACAAGCCTAAAGGAAATCTACCATTTTGGCTGCATCTCTGGACATACTATTTTTCGTCATAAGCACAACGGTCTCTGTCGCTGTGGGGTATGCTGTAGAATATGACCTCTAACAAACTTCAGAGTGATGCCATTATATACTGCACCCAAACACGTAGCTTTCAGAAGTGAAGATTTTTGTCGAACAATAGCTAAAATCTTTCCGCAATCGAAGCAACTGTCCTTCAACTAACAACAATTTTTTCGAATTAAATGAATCCGAAAGGTTTCAGATGGCGGAACAGAACTGGCAGAAAGGTTTATGCAGTTACAAAGAATGCACATTATGTCGGCATTGCGGTTTCCGCTGCAATCGATACAGAAGTGGCGCGTTTTCGTATGTTCAGCTTGCTCCCCCATCATTGCGATACTCCGTTAGGGGACGATCAGAGCGCTCTCGTAGCGACGTGATGTAGGACCGTGTAGAAGCGATGCAAACGCACGGTGTTTTGCGGCACTTCGCCCTTCTGAGAACGTGGTGGTGCTGTGAACACCGTGCGATTAACACTAGGATGACGCGAAACTGCTCAGCTACGCAATACCGTGTAATCCCTGCCAGACATGCTAGGTCTTAGTATTTTGCTTACATGTCGTAGGTCTATAGATAAAATGATGTATTCGACTGGGTCAATAAAACTTTTTCAAAAAATCATCGCGGGTACAGAAAAATAAAACATTCATCAAAATAAGACGCGGCGACAGAGAAACTTAAATGGATCTCAGAGCGATCATCAAATCGCCCAGCAATGAACAGCGATATCACGCAAGATCAAGATGTTTGCATCGTATATGAACACCACATGAAGGCGCTACGCGACATCGCTAGATCGATACAGGAGCTAATCATTACGCCGCGTCGCGCTGCGATGCCGCTCTGAACGACCTCTTATGCGGATGAGTAAAATTATTCACCAGTTTTAGCTATCGATAACATTTCGTGGAAACAGACCATATAAAATATTCACCTTTTTGGTAAGCACTCTTACACCCAATTACTCCACAGATTTAAGCAGGTCTTTGATTGACTCACCGTCTTTATTCCTGCAGTTGTACGCTGGCGTTAAGCAACAGTAACCGCACGTTTTCGGGCAAAGCGCCACAGCGGCCTGGACCACCTCTTCGTTTCGCTTATTAGTTGTGTCCTTGAAAAAAAAACAATACTAATGATATCAATTGACCTCGAAATTAAGCCCCTCTTTCGGTTCGTGTTGTAGAACGACTTAGGCGGATTTGGAATCTTACTCAGGCCACCCAAATCTTCCATACCCACTGGATCGCTGAATGGGAACCGGATCCATCGGAGAGGGATGAAGCACTGACATGCTCGTAGAGTAGCCACTGCAAGCCGTTTTTAAGGAGCAAATGTGCAGTCAATTTGCCACCACGATATTGTGTAGATTTGCGCCGACTACAACCTTTTCTAACATGGTACCGCACTACACAGCGGCACAGTGCGTAGACTTCAGCTTCAGAGCCATATCCTAGTATATATCCCGAGTTTTGAAATCGAAATGATTTCTTCCAAATCAAAGTGCGCTTCTTCTACATTAAACTAGATGCTCGACAGAAACAGAGATAGAAGGATTAGAATATTTTTTTGTGCAAAGTTGTGGCATGAACTTCTTTGAATTTTTAGTTCACCTACCCAATAAGTGAACACTCTGAGATTGATTCTCGACTTCGAATTTAAGTTCGAAGTTCGTTCGATATGATTTCCCAAAACACAGCTGTAGTGAAAAGTTCCCAATTTGACGTGAAAGTGTCCAATTCTACTAAATTGCATGAATGCGGGAAGAGTGGAAAGGCTGTGCAAGAATCTTTCTGAAAACTGCACCCTACCATGTGCAACTATCCAATTCTCGCAAAATATTCCATGTTCGACTTTTTATAAATCTCGGAATAGTGATTATGTCGTTGTGAATTCGAATGCATCAGCTAGCTAAGATAGCACAGTTTTATTCGTTTGACGCTTCGGCCTTATCGATTTCGTCGGAGCATAGAAAGCCAGAAGCGTGCAAGATTATCCCACCAAGCTCCATTTCAAATTGAGAAAGCAATTTGCTTTCAAGGACTGTGTGGACCAGATAAGAATCATGCAACCGAGGCTAGAAGGCTCATCTAGGAGTGCAGAGGACTCCATTGAGTCGCCCACAGACCAAATGACTAGACGACTAAGTGACTACTTGATCTCGGGTTCCGCCAGTCGACTAGAGAGACGGTGCGGCGAGAAATGTTCGGGAAAACGAGTCGTCCGATATGGGTACGGATTAAGGAGCACATCGGTGGTGTGAAAAGGTCAAACCCTTCAATTCCTCGAGGATTTCATCGGTTACAAGTGCACGATAACGCAGAGGTCGAGGTGGCCGTGCGAATTCTAGCGCAGGAAAAACCAACACCTGCTCGAAAACGTTAAAGGCGTTTTGGATACACAGCAAAAATCTCGAATTGTCTCAAATTGAACAGAAAAGGTGAATGCCTAGCCATAGCTGAGGAACACGCCACATTGTTGGACCTCTGTGGATTCTGATCTCCAGAGTCTATAGGACAGAGGCCGCGACACGGCTTCTGGGTCATCTTCTAGTCATTTGGTCTGCGGGCGGCTCCAGCGAGTCCTTCTCTGCACTCCTAGATGGGGGCTCCAGGACCTAATTCCAAGGCGACGTCTCGCGCTAGCCGTAGTCCCATGCGACGTCGCTCGCCAGTCCAGGATGCAACTCAAACGCGACGTCTCGGCGCTGAAACACGGGCGTGCGCTCGGTGACGTGTGGTTAGCAGCGGAACACGAAATTCTGCCAATGCCTACTCTATCAAACGCCTTAGTTACCCTTGCATGTTCAACCTCCTCCTAGTGCCAACACAGGGAACGCTAAATGAAATGAAAGAGACGAACTTCCTTTGCGGAGGCGATTGGAAGAAAAAAGAAGCAGTGAAATGCTGCTGATTCTGTTTTGAAGAAAGGAGAAATGCGAAGCTTCTTAGTGTTTACTAAAAAGATGGTTTTCCAATGTCAATACACGTGAACTGTGACGAGTGATTTGAGGAATGGTGGCGGTCAAAACTAAGGGAAAACTTCGTATTAGTGCTCCTTGACCTGTCGTTGAATGCTAGCAAAAGCCTTACCCTCAGCAAACCTAAAAACATCAAACGCTTGATAACAAGCCCAACTGTTCAAAGAAAATCTGTCAAAAATAATTATTAATAATAATCCTTAACAATCCCGGCCCAGTTCTTGTTTTGAAGTTTCCTCAGCAGGCCCTGGCCGTTTCCCTTCACTCATGTGAAATATATTGAGTCTCATTCCACCCGCACTTAGCAAACGCTCTCACTTCAAGAAGGAATCTTGAAGAATGCTCATTACTCGTACGTTCACGTGCAGCAGACATGTGTGGAGATATAACAGCTTTCTTCGTTAGGATTCTATGCACTCTAATTTGCAACCGGTTAACAATACACTAATACAAGCAAAGTACGCATAGAATTGGGCATATAATTACTTACCAGTATGCATAGAATTCGCTACCAAAAGGCATCAGATATGTCTCACACAACTACTTTCCCTCTTCTACCCGAAAAACGTGGTCGACAGTCGCCGACACACACTTCCGCGCTCTAGGGCGAGTCACTAGATGTCCCCGTCGAAAGCGTTACTAGCCGTTCCTTTCGGAAGCAGTCGTTCCATGTCAACTCGTCCAATTTCCACGCGTACCGAGAGGTTCGTGCGGCGTTGGAGTTATGCCTTCCCTCCCTCCCCCCCCCCCCCTTAGATGAGCCTTCTAGCCTCGGTTGCATGATTTTGTTCTGGCTGGTCCACACGGTCCAGGGCCAAGGTTTTGTATTGATACTATTGGGAAATCACCTGGAAGCATTTAACGTTCCTTTCATCAGTGGTTGCAGCCTGCATCGCCTTCGTGTAGAGCACCAAGCAGACAAAGTCAGACAGAACGTTGTCGCACCCCACTGCTAACTCGGTGTACTGCAATTTACTGACCCTACAGTTGTTGGAGTTATTGCTCGACACCATAAATTAAGAACCTTAATATCAGCTCCGTCCTGATACGTGCAATTAGTGTCTGCAGGTCCCGCAGCAGAAGCGAGACCGACGACGCAGATCAGCAAGAGCGCGCGAAACATTCCCCTTCTTTTCCTGAAATATATGGGCAATTTTAAAGCTTCCCTGGTACCATGCAAGCTTCTCTTAGAGTGCAGCTTGTGAAAAAAGATGGAAGTCTGTACAATTGAGATGAGGAAATGAGGCATACATATGTGCTCTAAAGGTCTGGCAAACATATTGAGATGTACTTCAGAGGACCCTTTTTAAATATCTGAGTTACCCATCATTTCCAGCTGAATCACTACCACATCACAATACCGTGGCTGGCGACGTGACAGCCGTTCGCTATTCGTATCCTAGACTCGGCGAAAGGCTGTTCAAACGTCACAAAAAACGATCGGCAAGCGATGACGTGATAAATTTTGTATTTCTGACGTAATGCAAATCAAAGAAAAAATAGGACGAAAACGAAATTGTAGAAGAGAATCGCATTAAGTGAAGTACAGCGTTGATAACCTTTTTTGGGAATAGCATACGCTCTCGTGCTGCAAGGAAATCAGGGTGAAGACGAGGTATGCTGAATGAAAGCATTTTGAGGACGCACTGTTTTTTTTAACCAGATAGCTACTAGAGCAAATACATCAATCTTACAGAGAAGAACAGCTTCTTTCTTGCATAAGCCAAGGATCCATTTCAAAATCTATTGCATTTGCACAAACGCAGCGGGTCGTTGACATCGATTGGAGTCATCCTAAAAGTGCTCGCTAAACAAGACAATTTCTGTCTTTTCGGATAAATCCGAACCTTTTTAAACCAAAGTGACCTTCAACAAATACCAAACAAAAACGCATTATGCATTAAAACCATTGAAAAACGCATTAAAAAACCAAAAACAAAATTTTTTCAAAGAGTTGACACTAATATCAACTGGACATGTTCGAAAATTAGACATTATTTTGACCGCAAGCGAACGAGATTCTTTCACACTGCACTCAAGACTCTCCAATTGAGCTGAAATTATTTTTTTTCTAAGAAAAATTTAATATGACTTCCTTTGAAATTTTTCAAATTCACCTACCCCAATGAGACAAGAAACTTATTGAAATCTTACAAAATTTTATAGTTCAAGATAAATGATGTTTAACGCTTATTTTGAAATCAAGAAAAAAGCAATTTTCAGTCTGTTATGATAAGAGTTCGGGCCATGCACTCGTCTAGCTCGCTGCGATTTTTATTTAATTGATTCGAGTAAATGTTGCCTTCATGAAAAAATAAAGGGGACCGTTAACGACTGCGTAACAAAAATTTTGCTATCTGTCAAATTGAAATTGCAGTGAGCTAGATGAGTGCATTGTGCAATCTCACATACTTCTAATACAAGTTGCCGAAGTTGCTTTTTCTGTGCAGTCTAGAACCGATCTTAGACCATTGTTTTTTCTTAAGAGTAGAACTTTTATAAAATCTCTTACAGTTACTTGCTTATGTAGACAAGTGATTAAAAAAAATTCAAAAAAGTTACACCATTTTCCTTAGAAAAAATTTTGACTTTTCCATAGAGTGAATTTTAATTGTAATTAAGAAGAAGCTCCACTTAATTTGGAAGATGCTTAGTTTGATTTTGATGGTGAGTTTGTTCATTGAGGCAGGCGATTTGCTGCTTGCAAGAGTGTCTAATTTTGTTTACAAAGTGTTCGATTTGCTCTAGATAGTGCCCAATTTGAAGCGGAAATGCTATGCTATATATAAATAACAAGTTCTGCTTCTCGTTTCTACTTCACTTTTGATAGTATTCTTTTGATAGTGTAATCGACAATAATCGACTATTGTGTCACAGGTAGATCAAAGATCACAATGAGGCCTAACACTCAAATGATTGCTATGAAAAAGACCACTAGGAGTTCGACGCAGCAACAGGCTACGATGGCACCACAGCCCAAAGCAGACGCCGAGGACGAAATTTGCGGAATGTCTGCGGCTGAACTCCTTTAGTTGGTTATCAAGATGAAAAAGGATTCCGCAATGGAACGCGTCCTGAAAGCTGCCGTTCAGAGGGTTCTTAAGGACTTTTCTGAAGTCCTTGAAAAAACAAACGTGCTCGAAGCATAGTGACCAGTAGGCTGTAGGAGACGTCACAGACTTGCCACGATCAGAAGGGCAAAAGGCCCTTGAGAATGATGTGGCCAAGGTTTTGTCGTGCTCGACGTTAAGTGCCGGCTATAAAATTGACCCTAAACGCCCCCATTCAGTGAAGGCTGTTCTCCCATCCACAATCCACTATTGGAGTGCTCTTGCGAACGCGCGCCTCCTTCGTGGCGGCGGCTTCCCTCAATTGTTCGCGCGCAGAAGTATGACGATTGAGGAAAGGAAGCATGACTACGAGCTGAGGCAACAAACACGGGAACTGAACAAGGGCAGTGTTGATCGCCAGGGGGTCGTGCATCGTGGAGAACTTAGGCGCACATCTGAACTCCCTAGGAGATCGGGAAGCGCCTAAACCTGCACGGCTCCAAATTGATGTGTTACCTAGTAAACGCTCGAAGCTTGGTGAATCAAATTAAACAGGTTCAGGTATTACTTGCTAGCGAAACTCGCAATCTTGTACTCACCTCGGAAACCTGGATATCCAAAAAAGTTGTTGACCCTGAAATTGTTGGTGGCCTACCATACATGATTTTTCGCTTTGGACGCAATGCCCGTCCTGCAGGCGGAGTCTGCTGCGTTTGCAAGGGAAATCTTTGCGTAGTACTTTACCTTCTCGATGCTCCTAGTAAGGCAGATGTGCTTTGCTTAGACCTTTTTTCTCTGATAGGGCGTCGTATACGAGAATTGTCAGCCCCTAGTTCCTCCAAAGCTGACGACGAAACTTTTTTACTAATTATCGTCCCCCTAGTTCCTCCAAAGCTGATGAAGAAACTTTGTTAGTAAATCTTCGAGAACCTACCTCATCTCATTCTAGACTAAATTTCTGGCCAACTATAAACACCGAATGAGTTCAAAAAAAACCGACTGTACCAATACTTGGCATGAATGTGAAAGGCTCTTTTCCAACATTTTTTTGGTGATGAGGACGAAGACTTTTTAGTGATCAAGAAAAGGCCACTGTTCTGACTGACTACTTTTCTAGCGTGTTTTCGAGAGAAAATTCAAGTGAAAACCCTTTTCAGATGAATAATTTTAATACCATCAGAAACACACTTAGCGAGATTTGTTTTGAACCGCATCAAATCTCAGGTATATTCAAGAGTCTAAGGATGTCCGTTTTCCAGCCTTATGACGGCATTGTACAGATAGTTTATAGAAAATTCTATTCCTCTTTATCGAAGCCTCTTGCGCATCTGTATAACATCTCGATAATGCTTGGAGAGGTTCCTCAGATGTGGAAGGAGGCGCTTTTGAATGCAATTCCCAAAGTGTAATCGACACGACAGCCGGCGCCTCCTCCGACTGCGCTACACGCGCCCACTCATGGGTACTGAAGATAATTCTAAGCTAACTGTCGACGCTGCTCTTGTGAGCTTAACCGCCATTATCTACATTTATATTTGCGCTGTTTTCCAAATTTATGCTGGTTGATCGGATACCTTCGCAGCAGCTACTACAGCGCTATGCAGCAGTAGCACAATTATCCCAAGAAGCAATCTCAGGGGCTCAATCGAGGGCTGAAGCTCAAATTCACCCAATGCTAATGGTGGAGTACTTTGCACACCGAGATGGACTGAAGTGATGCCCTACTGTTCCGATTTTGTTGCACATTAAACAATACACCGCATCACATTCATCGTACCACACGATTGTTCAATGTAGCACACAGAACACAAAATTGCAAGAATAGTCAACAGCAACTGTTGAGAATCTTTACTCACGAATGCTACTGGCGCCTATTTCGTAAATGTCCCTTGACAGTTTTAACACGAACTCGGTCATCTTGAGCATCCATTGTTCACCGACGACTCTATCGAGTTCGAAGACTGCGTAGCTTCGCAGCCACTCCCATACCTGGAAATACAGGCACATAGATGTAACTGCGCACACATAATATTAATAAACCAAAGTTACAGAACGCACCAACGACCTCGAAACGGTCCGTCTCATCGTGTTCTTTCAACGCCTCCGGTAGATCATCAAGAGCTCAAACATAGAACTGTAAATCTTTAGTTACAAGTCCAATTAGAATAACGAAATCTCACTTCATCGTCCTTGTTTGGATTTTTTCGCGTCCTTTTTCCTCACAGCGGACAGTGGTAGAACAGTTGCTGTGCTCATACCCGGCTGGGGGTGGTAGAATTTGCGAAGCTCCTTAAGGAAGCTTGAGATGCTGCTCGAGATGCTGCACGAGGCGTTGTTTGTTGAGTTCCTGTCTGAAAAGCCGTTCGAGACCCCGGTTGTGATCCTTCTTCAGATAAGCACGAAGTCTGAAATACAGTTGAAATAAAAAGGAGATCTGAAATGCAGACTCAGATCTCAGTCTGAAATACAGTCTCAGATCTCTAGAAAGCCTGAAGCCGTGAAAGAATATGCACTCCACCCTGGAACTCTCTGCTGTATACTCCCTCCATTTCCTTTTCGATAGTGCGCCACAACTGCATGTTCCTCCCAGAATCCTTGAACGAGACGTGAGACTCGTCTCATATCTTCGGAAAACTGCGCCCGACGTCGATAAGAGTTAACTTTTCATTAGCTCCCAGCTGCTACCGCTCGATGAATTTCGGTTTCTTGGACTCCACTGCAACTGACAATCTAAACAAGAGAACAATGCAAACCGAGTAAACCAAATATTCCATTCTTGAATGAGAATTGAATGACATTTCGTTGACGAAACATGCATAATGATGTATATAATAACATATAATAACATATATACAATATAATAATATATAATATATTAATATAATAATATATAATATATTAATATATGATAATATATAATATAACACAATAATATATAATATAATATATGTAATGTCTCTCCTGGTGGTCCCTTTGGTCCCACCTGCCATCTCTCCTAGGATTTCCATACATAGCCGGTTCTCCGGGATCTCCTATGGGTCTAGGCGGACCAGTTAGTCCTGCCGTAGGCAGCATCATGTAGCCATTCCCTCCTTAGGGACTCTCTTCTCCAGGGAATCCTATAACTCCGGGAGGTCCTGACGATCCAGGCCGACCTCTTGGGCATGAAATACATTGACCAACTTCTTAGCCTATGAGGCCCGAAGCATATCCCGGAAACCTGCATGTCCAGAAAGTCCATCTAGATCAGGTAGGGTGCCACGAGGACCTTAGAGCATTTGTTACTCGCCATAGAGCAGAGGCATGCTGGCTGCGTCCACCTAAATGCACGGTCTAAGGATTTCTGACGAAATGAAGAAAAATAGAGCTCTGATAGAGAATAGAGTTCGCAACAAAACATCGTTATAGGAAGAAAAGACATTTGCTTATTTTTGCTGACAACATCGTACTATTCGCGAAGTCTACCGGTGACGTAGAGCCAGACTCTTGTTGAGCTGAACGAAATATACGTCCTTGAGGATCTATGGTATTATATTGGTTTCTGGCGGTTTTTGTATAACCGCATTTTTATATAAATTCATATAACATATTATATATAAATACAGTATATGTATAATAAAAAATATAGTAAATAAAATAAATAAAAATAAATGTAAATAAATAATTTACATATATGATGTATAATATAATATGTAATATAACATACAATATATACTAATATGGTATGGTAGGTAATGCACGCAAAATCTACTCACTAAGAATGTCGTCGACATCGTCGATTGAAGAGTCGTTCCTACAAACTAAGCGTTACTTTGCGGAGACTTTCAGTGCAATAAATCATGCCATTGCGAGATGAAAGAAACAATAGCAAAGGAATTAGGAATTATCAGAGCTGCCACATGCTTACACAAAAAAGACCACCCTGATCCGCTCGTAACGGGTATTAGCAGGGGGTGTAGCCGTGGCATCGCTGCTATAACTTGCCTATAGCAGGATATCAGACCCACGACCTAGCAGGCATACCCTGAGGTCACCGTCCTCGATACGCCGCGGGGTATGCGCCATTGGCCAGTAGCCTCAACCTGACTACAAATTGATTGTAGACAAAATATAATAATAATAGAAGTGCGGGGCAGTGTTGAGCATTTAAGGACTATTGGTTTACCGATTTAACGATTTTACCAGCATTTTTGATAAATTTCTTTATTGGAGTTTAGCAGAGGCCTTTTTTGTCAAATTGCATCGAAATTAAATTTACGCGGAATTTTCCAAATTCGAACGAAAATTTAACTCAATTTCTCTTCTCGATTTCGTAATTCGAAGTCCGGTGGGGATGATGGCAGTGCCGGGAACGAAGAACCAACCCACAACCAAAACACTCCATCGGAGCGCATTTTCTGCCACCCTTGGATGACGTCGGCGACGGAAGTATAACACGCCGCGGAGCTCTCGTCGACGCGTCGACGAAGTTTAATATAGGTCTATGTTACAGAATGTCTCAAAAATGCCCACACTGCTTGATGGACCATAACACTGTTGTCATTCAGCTTGATTTTCTTCACCTGGCACTCGAAGACACCAGCTACCTTAAAGACCTTGTGCAGCGTTTCAGCCCATCTCTGCTTTAGGCTTCCTCTTGGCCACTTTCTAGACACTTCCAAGATAAAACCTATCTTGCGGAGGCTGTATTCGTTTCCACGAAGAGCGTGGCGGTATCATCGCAGGCGAGCTTTGCCCATCTTGCTAGCGCGACACCGAAATTCTGCCGAATAGCATCGTTTCGGATGCAGTACATGCTGGTGAATCCAGCCGCCAAGCGCAGCATTTTCTTCTCCACGACCCTGTGTTTCAGCTTCGCCTTCATAACGCTGAGTCAACTTTGTGATAATCGCGACGACTCCTTTGATGGGACGAGACGAGATAGACGTCTTTATTGGAGAACAGAACAGAGAGTGAATCCAGAAACAAAGATGGCGTGACGATGCCGCTACAGCAGCCAGCCGTCGAGATACGTCCGAGACCAGTCAATTCCCTATATACGCGCTTTCCCGCGCGCGGCAGAGCAGACGTCGGCACATTCGAACCCGCAATAGACAGGGGAATCAAATTTGCCGTGTTCGAACGCAACATCCCCCCTCTCTGCCATGATAACGCCCTCGTCATCACATCTTCATTCAACCTGAAATTAAAAAACCCAACTATTTATCCTTATTTCCGCACAACATATACTATTCGATACATACAAAGAGAAAAATTGCATGGCTTCAAGGATTAGGTGAGGACAATATCAATTTCATTAGTAAGTCATGTCATGAGTAAAACAAGTGCTATCATTGTGAGTATGTATCATTGTGAACATGTGAGGACAAAAAAGATGTGAGAGTATTGGAAACCTAAAATGCGCTTGCACGACTTTATCCTCTCGTTCTGCGGCGCCTTCGGAGAACTGTTTCACGCTGCTCTTGGTATGACTTAGCGATCGACATTTGCTTCCTATTGACTTTCCGCGTCTCCTAAGCGATTCTGTTTATACACGGTGTTACGCCCCGCCGCGCAGCTTTCATTCGCGCCGCGCCCGAATTTGACGCGCCGCTGCGCGATTTTAGTTAGAAAGGGGAGCGTAAGCGACGCGCGGCGACCAACCTCTACGTACTACGTTCCGTGCGCCATAAAGGACGACGGAGGAGACGGTCCATGAAACACTGAAGAACCAAAACAGAAAGGATTCGTCTGGCCCATCAGCAGAATGCATTTGGCTAATGTTAGTGGTAGGATTCCTGTGGGGAGCGACGAATCCCCTCTTAAAGCTGGGGTCGAAGTCGTCTGTTCAACCTATGGTTGAAATTGTTGACGGTGGTATTGAGTCGAGTCCCCTGCAATGCCAATGGCACTAAACGACTCTTTGTTTTGCAAAATGTGCGGGTTCTAAAGTAAAATTGCTGGAAGGTACTCCTTGTCGAGAATCGCTCAGAATTCTCTCTCATATTGCCAATCCGGAGTCATTGTTCACTGAACATATCTTTAGCGTAGTAGGCAAAACTTCGAGAATGTCTACAGATCTCCATTCCCTTCCTAGGTTAGGTACGGGTGACTAAGGTAGTGGTCACCGAAAACGGATGTCAGATTCTAATCAGCACCCTAAATACCCCCCCCCCCCCGGAGAAGTTTGGTCAAAAAAACCTTTTCGACCTCTCATCGACCTCTGGAGTCCTGAAAGTACAATAGTGCTATAATTTTGCTAAACCTTCTTTGTCTTGTTAGTTGAGGAGCCAAAACAAAGAGAACTTAGCAAAATGATTCATCTCGGTGGTGAATCTCGCACTCCACATCGGGTCTGCCGCAGCTGATCGCGCCGCGCCGCGTCCTTCCCTCCAGCGGCGCGATTCGCCGAATACCGTAACCCGAAATTCCGTCAATTGTGGTGTTTTGAGGCGGCCGAGAATGAATGCGATGCGGCGCCGCCGGCGCGAAAAATCGATAGCTATGTCAGCCATTACGCCGCGCCGCACGGCGGTCCGAGTATAAAAGGCGCCTAAGAGATATGCTTCCGGCGAAATGAGTTTCTGGTGATCTCCCATAACGGAGAGAACGGCTCCGTTAACTGTGGCAAGGCACCCAGCATCACTACTACGTTGCTTTTCATGAGCACGAATCTCTGATGACGTTGAAAGAGTCGACCGTCTTCTGCCTGTCGGTCTCCCATGTGGCATCTCCACGTGGGCGACTGACTGCGATGAGTTTGGCTCCTTGACGAGCGAAGTACGCAAGTGTCGTTGCAAGACTAACCCAGTGCTCCGGATCGAAAGGAAGCTGTGATATCGGCGAGACAAAAATACACGCACGAATTCCACTCCTCGCCCTGAGATTCGAAAAGACGTCGTAGGGATTGTCGTATAGCAATACATCGATCTCATCTTCCATAATAGCGTTTCACCTCGGTTCTGGTGTCCCTTCAAGTGCCTCTGTCTCGGACCTACTCACTTCCGCAGTGTATGGTTATCGCACAGAAGTAATCTGTTTTCCGACACTGCCGAGGCTTTCTTATCTCACCGTTGTCTGTTTTCTGTTGTAGGGCATACGATACCTAGTGCTATCATGTTTTTTGCAGTGCCATATTACCTGTCATTTTTCTATTCCTTTCTAATCTAAGCGCAACTTACACTTTTTCATACACCAGGGGCCGGATTCATCATCATTTGTTGATGAATCCGGCCCCGGCTCCTGTCGCTGGTTTCAATTCCCTCAGCGATACAATCGCTGCCCTCCCATTTAGCTGAACAGGAGCTCTGCTTTTTGCTGCGACACATTCTCCGGTGGTTTGTCAGGGTATGCGCTATCAAGTAGACGTTCCAATACAAGGGAAAACTCGGCAATGGATTGCCCCTCTCCCTTGGTTAGTGTTGATAGTTAGGTAATTGCTTTCACGAACTTTCCATTTGAGCCTACCTTTAACCTTTCCCTCATCGGCTGAGCAATTCCATCAAAAGCGCGCGCTTTCTTTGATAAAACGGGGAAGGGTTTCGTACAAGGTTAAAGCGTCTTTTCTCAAAAAGTTGTGTCCTACTTCTTTCGTCCCACATGGTACTTGGATATTTTACGGAAAACACGCTTACGAATAGCTCAAAGTTTTCCTTCTCTCTGCCATATAACGGCGATACTTCAGGTAGCGAGTTGAGTTTCGTATACTCGATAAGTAGGTTAAAGCCTCCCCCCCCCGCTACTTGACTGACTTCCTTGTTCTTAAAAATTTGCATATGATGACTTGGCGTATCTGTGTCCAACGTAGGTGCCGCGTTATTTTTCTTTTCGAATTTGCCTCTCTCCATTATTCGCTTCCTCTGACCGATATCTTCAAATCTTTGCCAAGAGTGTTCCATCTCAAGCTCACCGTTACGCTGACTGCGGCGAGAACCTGTCCTGTGCTGTTTAACTGCTCCAAGCGGCTCGTCAAATCTCGCATCTACCAATTAAAGGATAATTACTCCTTATCCGATGAATCCTACGAGATAGATGTTCCTCTGTCCAGTGCAGGCTCTGTATGTATCTTTATTATAAGAATACAGCATATGGATTGTAGAGAAGGGGTAGGGTGAGAAGGCAGACGGCTCCTTTCTAGGCAGCTGGCGGCGGACGACCTCACTGCGGGGACGACGTAGACGTGACTCCCGTAGCAGGGCGTCGCTATCAGTGCCAGGGCGTCGCCGTCGAGGGATGCGGATTGGGTGCAAACCGACATCTCCATTCCTCCAGAAGCTCGTACTCGAGCTTGAGAACGTCATGTTCGTCTTGAGAGTCGATAGGTATCCGAGAGAAAGAAATGTCGGATATACAGCAGAAGGTTATAGGAACTACATAATAGTTACGCTATAGCTTTAAGCTATATGTTGAATTATCGACTATAGGAGGAACATGTGAGGATGTGATCAACCGTTCATTTACCGGAAGGCATTGCAGGAGGTGGAAGAAGAGGGATCCGCAGAATCATTGAGTACAAGCTCGTCCTCGAGCTTGTGTAGGAGGTGGTGGATGAAGTGGATTACATCTCGGAGACAATGTTCAAGTCTTTCGTCTCCAAGAAATAGGCACATGGGGTATGCGGTAGAAGTGTTACGTGAAGATGAAGGTTTGTCTTTTGTGATCCGGAAATGAGGTTGATGAAGGGGAAAGTTATTAAATCAGCACCTTATTCGTTGCAGCATTCCATTCAATATGACAAACCTACACTGTTACGGTGATAAAACTTACTTACATACAAGCGTAATTTTGCTATGACTGTATACAAAACAAGGAACAGGAATGATATAAAATGTTAGACGTTGTGAAGTACACAAAACGATGCACGTAGTGCGAGCGAAAAATGCGAAAAATCAGGTGTTTTAGAAAAATTTCGCTACAAACTCATGCGACAATCAGGGAAATCAATGGTCCTGCTGATGCAAAGGTGCTGCGCCGCTCCCTAGAAATGGCGTAGTACCGCTGGGTTTCGCACCCAGGTGCGAGGAAGGCCTACAGCGGACACGGGCGATGAATGCAGCGCGGAGGTCGAGCCGAACGCTGCCTAGAGGTCGACCTCGGCGGAAAAGGTGCAAAAGGTCGATTCTCTTAAAATTTTATAAAACTTCATTGTTAGAAAACGCTTGCAATGGTGAACCTTGCTACCGTCAGCATTTTGTGAACTGAATGGCCCAGAGACCTAGGTGGCGAAAACAAAGTGGGATCAAGACGTCGTGGATTTTCTCCGAGTTCCGGCGTCTACAAGGGAAGATTCGAGTGAACTTGGTTCCTTCCACTTTTTTCAAAGACAGTCAAGCGTATTTTGCACAGGAAAAATCTTAGTACCCTAGCATCTTTCTTTGAAAAGTTACAGCACGTGCAATGTCTGGAAAATCCATAGCTGAGGGTGGTACACAACTGATTTGTGGCCGTTGGATGACGCCTTTGTTCTTCTTCAAGGCGTTCCATCTCTTCCTCCATCCTGTATTCCGCTGACGTAACAACATACTGTACGTGGGAAAGACCTCGAGACCGCATATCCTTTTGTTTAGCTGGTGAATTTTTTAAAATTTTGCTTCTCGCAGTGGGTTTAAACTGAGCGGATGTTTCACTCTTCTCTCACATAATTTTATCAAGTTGGGGGTGCGGTCTAATTATGAATAGCTGTCTTTATATTCCCTTTCTCTCTAAATATTTTTCATTATAAAATCCTTGTTATGCCTCCTGTACTTCGTTCACGGTGTGGAGGCTCCTACATAAATAGCCATTCCGTCTTGTCTTTTTCTACTCCCAATACTGGCTACTAACCAGCACTTGGACTGATGTCTTTTTTACAAGCCGATTTCTTTTCTTTTGCTGGCCGCCGCCGAGGTGCGTACCAGTATAATGAGGTCTCTGAAAGACGGGACCCGCCTGGCGGTGCGTGCCCTGAGAGCTATGGACTAAACACATTACACAATGTTTAACTTGGAATGTTAGCTGGTTTTCGCCCCTACACCGTCTATTTCCGTTCTACTATATATACGCGAATTTTTCTCAAATAAATAATTGATTTAAATATTAATATTCCACTACAGTTATCCACTATAGTCATAGATGAAGTAAACTGAAAATTGAAAACAACAAGTCTTGCGCTAAACAACACCACAGATGGAGTAAGCCAACAGAGGAAGAGGGCTCGATAGCCAGTGCCAGACGAGGATGCATCCATCCTGCGAATCTAAGGTTCATGGCAGTGGAACAGACAACTCTGGTCGGTGGCAGATGACATGTGAAACGGTAGATGTTTGAAACTACTTTTTGCAGGCAGTTTGCTTTTTTTCCTTAACGCTTATGTCTTGTTGCAGCTCTGACAAAAATGGGTAGTGGATTCGATTTGGTGTCAAATGGGTATCGGTTTGACTAGTCGTGACATTTTCTTCCTCTGTCTCAATAATAGGTTCCAGTGAAATTGACGTATATTTGTCCATAATTTTTTTTTTCAGGAGGAGTTAGACGAATGGGAAGTCGGAGCTGGTGTGTCAAACCTCGGAAGAGAAGAATTTGGTTTGCTGGAAAAGCAGAGTGTGATAAAGTGGACTATTTGATAGAATATTGTTTTCATAACGTTAATATAGCAGAAAAAGAACGCTGAAATGACAATTAGAATAATAAAGATTACTAGAACTACCGCGATTCGTTTCGCTTGGTGAAAACCGTCTGATTGTAAAATTTCCTGTTTCTGGGTCTGTATGACCTCTACTGCTTGGGATTCAATAAAATTGAGAGCTTGTTGAGAGCTTAGCTAGATACAAGTGAAAAATGGGGGAGCGTCAAACACGTCGAAGTAAATAAGTCTTGGCTTACAAGGATGGTTGGTAAATTCAAATGTATCTGAAATATTTGCGTAAGACCCGCCGGAGACTCGAAATGATTATAGCCGTCGAAGTAAATGCCAAAAAGTAAGTGACCACAATCTGCCTTAGGGCTAGACGTAATCAAGTCACGTGTGCCTGGTTCTACAAAATATATAAATTTTCCTGAACGGACAGGTGTGTATAGAAAACAGTTCCCATTTATATTGTGATTTAGAATAATTTCGTCTACTTGTATTACTTTGCCCTTGGCTGTCATTAAAATGTCCCTAGCAGATATGGCAGCGATATCGTTGTGCTGCATTAATATACGAGCTGCACCTGTGGGATTGATTTGTGCAATACTTTTTATAGACTGAATTTTAAGTAAGTCAAGGTGCAAATTTGATTAAGCAGAGCATTGAAATCTTGGCTGACTAGTTCCTCCAACCTAATTTTCAAAAATTGGAGTTTAGTGTTTAATTCAGCATGATGTTGATCTTGCCTTTCCTCGTGGTAGAGTAGATGACCCTTGCTTAATTCCGTAAAGTCTTCGGAAGTATGGGCTGCGATATGGCGTGCTAAGTTGGTGGTTCTACTCACCTTAAGATCGTTGTCTTTTGGATTTTTTCCTTTTTGTAAAATATCAGCGAGTGCTATATAGTTACTTCCAAACCTTTCCTCGCTGGGGCTATAAAATTCATGGCTCGGTGAAAGGGTGTCTCCCCGCAACAAAGAAACTGAATTGTTGTAATGTTTTTGATTTAAACTATTAACAGGTTCGGAATTTTGGAGGAATATTGTGCGAGCATGATATTCCTTTATCTCAGGAAAAATTAAAAATACTCTCTTATCCATTGGGAGGGCATGTTCGTCCAAACACCATGCAATTAACTGCTGTTTAGGAATTATTATGTTTTTATAACTAAAAGCTGATTGGATATCTTTGATTACTATATGAGACGGACTGACATACGCTATTCCCTCAGTGACCTTAACAAATTTGCAGAAAGGACCTTTCAGTGCAAAACGCTGTTCAGACTACGGTTGTTGGTTGGAAAATTGGCAATGTGCCATGTCTCCGAATTGACTGATAACGTCTTTGCCTCATATGTGACTAATTGTGCCTCTTCAATAAACAGATTAGAGGTTTCGGTACATTTTCCCCGAAAAACCAGGGGTAGGAGTAATGTATTTCATTTTGGGAATCGTAGATGTGCTTGGAAATTTTCTCCAGCGTGGTGCCTAAATAGTTCTTAGTTTGAGAAATATCGCGACAAATTTTGGAATCGACTGGAATCATAGATTTTTCGTCACTGTTTACGAGAAAAAGAAATATGCAAATATGATGCGGCACAGATTCGTCTAACTTTAATAAGAGGAATGCTGCTGTCAAGTGTGGCTCGGTCTTGGCCACGAAAATTTCTGCCGTGGTAATTAAAACTTCGGAAATGTTGGAATTATCCAGACATATTATGGGTTCCGGAAATGGTACCGGCCAGCCAGATTTCCCTACAGCACACAGCTTATAGGCGAGGGAGTAATGAGAGGTAACTGGCAAGAGAGCTGCTAATATTGCTAGCAGGAAAAGTGAGTGACCGGACCGATAAAGTCCAGAAGAAAATTGGCCGATGGAGTTGACAAGATTTCTTCCTGATGAGCCCCTACGGTTATTACGAGGTGGCGTTCGCGACCGCGAGTTACCGTTGCGATAATTGGGACTTCTGCTTTGTCTCCTCCTTCCTTGTCTAAATCCGTTCGATGGTCCATTATATCCATAGTCGCGGTTGCTCTGACGGTTGCTGTTTCGTTCGTCACCGTATCCGCTCTGATTCGGTCTATTACCGTATTCATGACGGGTCTCATAGCCTTGATTAGGAGCGGAGCGTACTCGCTGCCTAGGTAGTGTCCGGGATCGTGACTGGAGCCCTGTTGGTCGATTAAAACTGCCTCTGTGCCGTGTGGGGTAAGAATTCTTATTTCTATCTTGATAACGGCCTCGCCACTCCTGTGAGGGTGTCTGGTTTGGTTGTTATTACCCGGGTGGACATAATTAACTGTGCGCGGCTGGCTGCTAATGGTCTCCAGAACCTGGTCTATTTTGGCAATGAGGGTGCCATTCTCCCGAGCTGATCCATCTGTACGAACGATATTCCACTTTCACTGGTTGGTTCTGATTAGTGGAAAGTGGCCCCAAGAGCCTTAATTTTTGCTTTATGGTGTCCAATAAACCGCTAGTGAAAATCATGTTTTGTAGAAATAGACGGTGTACAGCCTGTTGATCCCCTGGAAATGCTTCGAGGATGTTCCTTTTAACTTTGTTGAAAAACATTACGGGCGGTTCAGCTATGAACATTTTCATATCCTTAGGACAGTTGTTTCCCTGAGCTTCATGTTTATATCTCCGTTATCATAGTAGTGAAGCTTAATGTAGTCGAATCTTTACTGACGACGTTTCGGGCACTACAGCACAGTCATTGGCTTTACCCGCTTCCATTCCCGATTACCCAGCCAGGTCTGTAGTGTGTCAGACGTTTTGTTGCTATTGCATGTTCGTAATGCATGACATATAGGCGACACGGTTCTTTTAGACCTGAATAAGGACTTAAGGCCCGAAACGTCGTCGATAAAGATTCGACTACATTGAGCTTCACTACTATGATAATGAAGATTTTCATATCCGTTATCTTCTTCTTGGCAAGGTCTAGAAAGTAATCGGACGCAATGTGAGCCTGTAGCATAGTGGCGGCCGCACGCTAATCGATTTTCGTAGCGTCGTTAAAATTGTCGAAAATTGCCTTAGCTACGTCTCTTAAATGAGCCGGAAGGAGGCGCACCATTTTTGCTTCATTCAGGCCCACAATATTTCCGATTTCGTTGAATTTTTCTTAAAATTCGTTAGACCCATACTACCATTCTCCCCGGAGAATGTTGGAAGTTGGCTAGGACGTGAGACCTAATTTGTCAAAGGCTGAGTCCAAACGGTCAGCGAAGTCCACGTTTTGTTGGTCAATATCCCCGAGTTCGCTTAAGTCGTTGCTTTGGGTGCGTGTGGATCCGTTGATTTTAAGTATGATACAGAAGTTTATATCTAGGCGGCTCCCGTGGTAGTTAGGTGGAACTGAAAGGTTTCTAATTTGATGGGGCGCAGTAGATGAAAAACTTCTTTCAGATTGAAATTCCGGTGGGGTACTAGAATCTCTCGGCCTCTTCTCTGAAGGGTTGTTTGAGAGAGGTAAAAGGAGTTTCCATTTCATATTTATCAAATTTCTAGAGCGGCGAACGTTTTCAAAAAGAGATGGGTTAGTTCTGCTTTTTCGTCACTGTACTCTGATGAGGACGATTGTTGTTCAAATTTCCCGGTGACTATTCATATGCTACATTTCCGAGGTATCTGTAGCATAGGTGAGATTAAAATACTTTCTGTTTTAAATCGGCCACTGGGCACTTGAATGTAGACAGGGCAAACCGAGAAAGGCAGTGGACGGAGGAGTCACAAAGAACTTATGGAGATCCAGAAGAAAGGAAATACTCTACTTTTTCCTTTTATTTTGAAAGATTCAAAATATAATTTAAAATAAAAAATAGCTTTCATCCAGCCAGAAATATATGACTCACGACTACAGTCCAACTGTGTTTGCTGATGTGGCATGTGGCGGAACCGTAGTGTTAGGATTGTTTGTTGAAAAGTTGACCAGGAAGGTTGAACGTGAAGAAGTTGCAGGAGCAGTCCGGCTAGTCGAAGCTGTCGACAGGTGATCGAATGATGTGAATGAACGAATGATCGGTGATGAATGACAGCCGGCTGGAGGCTGATAAGGGTTCATGAGCAGGAGAAAGGTGGAGCCTGATAAGGGCTCCTGGGTGGAAGTTTACAATTAGTTTTGCCAACGGGAGCCATATTTTATGAGATTGGTGCAGCCCTGATAAACGCCGTTGCTGCGTCTGCTTTAGTCAAATAAGACATTAGAGAAGTTTTATAGTTTTGGATAGGTCAGAACTAGCTCTGGGCGTAGTGCAAATGCCTCAGCCGGGAGTCGAACCTACCTGCTGTGTTTCGCAGCAAGAAGGAGTTCCACTGCGCTATCCATGCCTAATTTGTGGTGCGCCGACCAATTGACCGGTAATAGAAAGTGGGCAAAAACTATCCAAAAGAGGGATCCGAACTTGCGTTCATTCTCCTGTCGTTGGCGCTCTTTCTGACGCGCCACTAAGGTTCCCTTATTCCCATGAGGGAGTCCTTCAACGGCTATCGTTTTAAAAAATTATGTTTTTTTTGAAGCAAATCACACCAGGATTTTCTTCCTTCTAGACATTTTGGGAGGTGTTGCTTAACTTGATCCATCGGAAGTTCGAATCCGCTCCTAGGCAAAAGTTTTCCATTGCCTGATTTCTTTTACTCTTGTGCAGAAAGATTGACTCGCACCTAATCTAGCAGATTTTTTCTTTGATAATCTGACCCATGGGCCTCCGTTTGCGTGGATTGCGCAACCGTATTTGTCATGTTGGCTTGCTCTGTCGCCGTCGTTGACCTGCTAGGTGGAGGGTCACATTTTTTTGTTGTTGATAAGATTGTAGAGCTACTACTCCTCCTACTGGGGCATATCAACTTATCATACCTCTTCCTTTGACCGCCCAAGCTGGTGCCTCTTTTTGTTGTTGGTTTTGAAAAAAATTCTATGAGAAGCAAAATCTGGCCTCTAATAAAACTTTTTCAGAAGATGATGTATACTGAAATCATCGCCATGGCAAAAGGATCTAGCCTTGGCAAAGTGGAGGCGCGAAGGGAAGAACAATCTGTAAGCCGCGAAAAAAATTACATTGTTAATTTTTTTAGTATTAGTCAATTAATTTTATTTTAGAAAATTTATTGTTTCTTATGTGCATGCTTTTTTTCGGGTGTGTAGGAATTGTCCCCAACGGCAGCTGGCAGTGGAGGGGCAGGTCGATGGCATCAATGCAAAAAACTGCAAAGTCGCAGAGAAAGGTCATCAGATACATCGGAGACTGATGGCTGAGCTGATGATTTTTGCTGAAAAGCAGGAGCAAGCAGATATCGAGCTCGTGGAAGCTCAGAAGGTGAGGCTATCAATCCTGACTATCTAGGTATTTTAAGCTGTAGATTTTATGAAGCCTGTGCTTTGTATTTAGGTGATGAACGAGCTAATTCAAGAAGACAACTTCCTCTTCTTCGCATATGGGGACATGTATGCGAGCACTCCTTTGGACACGGAAGAATTCAATGCGCAGAGATCGGACCCAATTTCTTCCGCGGAACCTGATGATATGGAAGAGATTATTGCGCAGAGAATGGGTCCAACTTCTCCTGTAGAAGACCCTTGGCAGTTATGATTGTTGGAATAAAGCATTTGTTACGCGTTTCCAGGTGAAAGAACGAGGAATGGTTGGAATCCATTTTATTCTGTTTAATCGGAATATACAACGGATATTCTCCTTGTGTTTTTGCCCAATTCCGTTTTTCATGATGTCCATTGTTTCCTGCAAGTTTTGCACCAACGTGCCGTGTTTATCTCTCACGCACAGATTTGCTGTTAGTAATTAGAAAAAAATCTTTTTTAAAAGATTCCTCAAAGAGAAAGAAAAAAACTTTTCTTAAAGAGAAGTCGCTGCACCGACTGCGACGTGATTGTCGAGGTGATGAGCCGTCTTACTGAAAGGCGGAATGCGGCGCTCCAAAAGCTGAATCGCGATCTAGCCCGGGTAGAGTGAATCCATAGACATGCCGAATATATTTCCCAGCGTGCTAGCTTTCGTCTCAAAGAGACTCGGAGATTCTTCAGAGACGTGGTTGCGTAAGCGTCTACAGAGCTGAAATGTTTTTTTATGTTCTGTCTCTTTTTTCAGGAAAGTAGCGTGCTCGTGAAGTCGGTCCGAGGGTGCTATAAGGTTCTGTACGGCGAGGAGTACGCTCCAGTGACAGATGGAGCTGGTGCGAGCGGTAGTACCGGACGTGCCGAGGACGTCAGTCTCGGATCGAAGTCCTCTATAGCCCTGTTCAGGACCATGGGTCCTCGCTAGTATATTAATAAAACTTGTTCCCATCTCTTGTTTTGTTATCTCGGAGCTACCACAATGGAACGAGAGTCGAGTGGACTTCGTGTTCCGGTCATGTTTGCGCAGTGAGTGGCAAGCGAGCTTCTGTAGTGACCCAACGGAGCGGGTCCTATTTTACGACGTCTTATCGACGCGGATGGGCTCGTGTAGCGCAGTCGGAGGAGGCGCGACAGCCGCGTGCACCCGATACCAGGTTCCTGGTTCGGATCTCCCGCCCAGGCCAACCAAGCCTTCCATCCCTCCGGGGTCGGTGAATTGGTACCAGACTTGTCTGAGAAGGATAAAGCGCTGACTTGTTCATCGGCTGGCCACCGCAAGTCATTGTATGGCCAAATACGCATTCATGTCGCCTCCACGACATCCCGTAGAAGTAGAATGCGCTGGCGCATCCCAGAAGGAATTGAGTAACGCCGTCCTTTATCCTTTTTTACCGGCGCGGGTCGGAACTACTGTGTGCCAGCTTGGTGCATCAGCCAACCAGGTGGCAGATAAGGGCAGCAGCCGATTGTGTGCCAGCTACGTCACCGTTATCTGTTGCAGCGTGGTTCACGGGGTGCAACATCGCGGGTGCGGCAAACACCGCCGCGCTGCGAGCGATCGCCACTGATCACAGTCGCATGTGTCGAAGCCAGTACCGCGGACGCGACCAGGTTTACGAGGCAAGTTGGCAGGTAGAGCAGCGGACTTTGCTGCGTTGCGACATGGGTGGCCGTAATTAGCTATGGCTTTACTAAGTTCAGACCCTCACCCCTACGCGGTAACGGGAATATGCCCTGGTGTGCCTGTGCTTTCTAAAAGTAAGGCACTTATATTTTTTGTTTGCCTTGGCCGTGGCATTTTTAAATTTTAAAGTCGACTATACGGCGATCGAGTCCTATTTCACAAAAAAAAATTAGAAAAAACTTATGAGCTTGAATACATACAGCATATGGATTGTAGAGAAGGGGTAGGGTGAGAAGGCAGACGGCTCCCTTCCAGGCAGCTGGCAGCAGGCGACCTCACGGTCGGGACGACGTAGACGTGACTTCTGTAGCAGGGCGTCGCTATCAGTGCCAGGGCGTCGCCGTCGAGGGATGCGGATTGGGTGCAACCACCGACACATCTGCAATTGGTCATCTTGAGTTGTTAGTGTTTTTATTGTCTCCCCCTACTCCATCGTTCTTTGTGTCAGATGATGTACCCTTTCCACTAAGCTGTCGCTCTCACACTCTAACAAACTGCTTAATGTTTCCACTTTTTGGGCATCCATAATTGTGTTCAAAAATTCTTCCAATTGGCTGAGAGTCCCGCTCTCAGAAGTTAGTCAATTGGAGGAATATCTAAAATCCTTATTAGCTGTTTTTCCTGCGTTCGATCAAACGGCGCCGGTGGTGTAATGGCGTAGAGCATTCCCGCCCGGTTAGAGGGAGGTGTGGGTTCGAGTCCCGCCTGGCGCTAGAAGTTTTTATCGCAACAAAACATCGTTGTGACAGCTGTTTTTCCTTTTATTTGCCTGGGGGTCTCCTTCTTCTTTATTGGACTTATCCATAAAAATTTTAATGCTCTCACAAGCCAGGTTCACTTCACTCTGGACCGCCTCCCATATCTCATTCCTAATGGTGTCCGAAGTGCGCATGATTTTGACAGGACCTTATCACACTCTACGGCGATATTTTTGACGCATTTTGCGCAATTCTCATCCTCTTTTCTCTTTCCATTTCCTTATTTCTCACCTCATTTTCTGTCCTAATGGGCGATGCAGGCGCATCCTCCCAGAGTAACATCTCCTCCGTAAACTCGTTGCCGAGGAGCGCCATCTGCAACAGGCTTTGTACCCGGAGCAGGGCAATCAACGAATGCGGGCGCAACACGCCTAACAGCAATAGAGAGAGCTAACTATGCACCAAGCTATGAAGTTGGTTTGTGTTACTTTCCGGCCGCTCTTGACTTTCGATCGATAGGTCCGCTTTGATATGTCGACAGGCTGTCTATCGATCTCCACCCTTCTTCTCCGATCCTCTGATCGCTTTCGATCGAAACGCTGTGCAGTGTCTGTAGCGGGCTATCGATCGATGCAGAAGAGCCCTTAGGCGTCACCCAACCGTAAAAATTGACCGCGGTGGGGAGCCTATATGCGTCATCCAACCACTTCTTTTCAAACACTGCGGTGTCTGGGGAAGTAAAAGCTTACACCCAGAGCATCCTTCTTTCCAGCAAGCTAAGGGGAGCGGACCACTCAACCCCAACTTCACACTCGTCCCTACTCAAAGAGCCGGATTGGCCCCATGTAATAATTGCGACAACTCCTTGGATGGGGACGAGACGAGATAGACGACTTTATTGGAGAACAGAACAGAGAGTGAATCCAGAAACAAAAATGGCGTGACGATGCCGCCAGAGCAGCCAGCCGTCCAGTCGAGATGCGTCCGAGCCCAGTCGATTCCTTATGTACGCATTTTCCCGCGCGCGGCAGACGTCAGCACTTTCGAACCTGCGATCGACAAGGGGTCAAATTTACCGGGCAGAACGCAAGAGCCTTCCGTTTTCTTCGTTGCAGACCAATACTCATTGCCAGCCCTATGCATCGCTACCGGCCGGACGGCGCTTCTATAGATATTCGACTTCAGGTGCTCTGGTATCTTCCTATCGCAGAGCACGCCAGTCAGCGACCGCCACATGGACTAGGCTGCACTCACGTGTGAGTTCACTTCATCTGACTGCCGTCGGACACAATTGTGTTCCTAGGTACTTAAGACCAAAGTGCGTGCGTGCTCAATGCCGTTAATCTTAACGGAGCCGGAATCGTCTACGTCAATTGTTAGGTATTCTGCCTTCTTGAAATCAGTTTGAACCCAAACATTTCCAAGCGGTCCACCAAGCTTGAACCATCCGCTTGAAATTCATCTTTATCTTCGCATGTGGGCATTACGTTATCAGCATAAAGCCACGTCCATGGAAATCGTTTCTGAAGGTCTCGAGTAGTGATAGCCATGACAACAACAAATGCCATTATTCTTGCTAAAAAATGAAGGTTCTCGTGTTTTCTGAATGAACGTAGTTGCGCCATGCGCTGCTCCGACTGATTGTTCTTTGTAGCAAGGAAATCGTTGGCCAACCATACCTGGAGCTTCAATATAAAATTTTCTTGTAAAACAGGTGCTATAAAAGTTCGAAATCGGATGGAGAAGGCTAATAAATTTCTTTTCAGCAAGTGTCAAAATAAAAAGGAAAATAAGGAGTTCAGTGACAATTTGGACCATAGAAATGCTGTTCACTTCAATATCAGATTCTCTCAAATAGAAGGCTTTGCTATTAAAAATAACCGTTCCGCTTTTTTGTTTTCTCGTTACTTCCTTTATCTCTGTTTTCGTTCATAGCTCCATGGTATAGAATCTTTACGCCACCATTTTTTTATTTATGTGGCGCACTACAGGGCTCCATAGCCAACGAGATTTGGGTAACCTTCTCTGAGAGTTTTGCAGACCGACCCCAGCACGAGCACAGGTGAACCCTCGCAACACCGGACGACGTCCCGAAAACGGCGGGACGAGCACAGGACACTTGGGGTCGTCTGCGCAACATCCTCGCGAAGACTCCCTCTTGTGCAGCGGTCGTCCTGCAGTCATCCTGAGGACGTCGGCAGCACAATTAGTAAAGATGAGCCTATGTTCTGGCGAAGACCTCCACCCCTCCAGCGGTTGTCCCTCCACTGTCCTAGGACGACATCAGCACCAAGATCAAAGGGGCCGATGTTCTGGCGAAGACCTCCACACCTCCTGCGGTTGTCCCTCACTATACTGTTCAACATCAGCTAATAATGAATGGTAGTGGTGAATAATCCTACAATATAATATATAATAACAAAAATAATGAGTAGCAACAAATAGTAATAACAGACAATAACGAACAACTCTCAACTAATATTTATATGACGTAATTGGTCATTGCCGCCTGTTATTATAATTTTTTGATACTCCCAGCTGTTTGTTATTATATACATATATGGTGGGATATAATTATCCATAACTACCAATTACTACTTAATCACATTTATTCTTTTGGACCATCATTCATCATTACGATTTATTCTTTGATAACTTCTTCTTCTTCCACATTCGTCCCCCTCGTAGCGGGGTCCGCTGTTCTGGTGTCATTGCGCCACCTTTCCCGATCCAGCGCTAGATTAGGGTGAACACCAGTAACCTTCAAGTTCATATGCAACATATCAGACCAGCGCTACTTCGGGCGCCCTCTAGGCCACTTTTCTATTACCTCAAAGATAAGGCCTATCCTGTGGTCACTGTCTTCTTTTCCACACAGAACGTCGTCGTACTATTATAATACGTGAGCGAGCTTCGCTCATCTTGTCAGATATCGGCGCGACACCGAACTTCTGCCGAATGACATCGTTTCGGATGCGGTTTATGCGCGTGACTCTAGTCATCCAGAGCAGCATCTTCGTCTAAATGACGCTGAGGCTCGTTTCAACTTCCTTGGTCGCAGGACAACGCTCAATTCCGAAATTTTTATCGGCTGGACGACTTCTCTGTACACCTTCGTCTTCAGGTGCTTCCTATCGCAGAGCACGCCGGTCAACGAGCACCACTTGGACCAAGCTGCACTCACACGTGAATTCACTACAACCATAAGTTTGCTGTCAGACGCTATTGCTATTCCCAGGTGCTTAAAGACCGAAGTGCGTAGGAGTCGATGTCATAAACCTTGATGGAGCTGGGCTAGGTAACGTTGGTCGTTAGATATTCGGTCTTCTTCACGTTCAAATCGAGTCCAAACCGCTCCAGGCGATAACACCAAGCTCCACCTCTCGTTCGAGTTCACCTTTATCTTTGCTAGCGAGCATTACGTTATCAGCATAAAGCAACGTTCAAGGGACGGGCTTCTGAAGATCTCGCGTGATGGCATCCATGACGACAACAGAGAAATGGGGAAGTGCACAACCCTGGTGTACTTGACAGAGATGGGAAACTCCATCGAGGTTACAGCTGCAGCTTGGGCTCGACTCTTTTAACAACCACTCTATGAGCTCTTCAGGAACCCTTCAGGATGGCGATTCGAGCAAGTTTGCACAGACAGCGCTCACCTTCGCGTGACCAGAGATTCTCGTTGACACTGCCAAGGGGAGGCGATCAAGAGAATTCCGCTACATCGGAGGTGGCCTATCTGAAGAAGAAAATGTGGACCAGGTGGCTAGAGAGCGGATACTAGAGAGTGGCTCAAATGGAGAGAGTCCACAGAACTTATCTGCCGCCGTGGGTACTCCAGGACGCTCAAATGCAAGCTATGTAGAACACAAGTGAGACCTGCTCTCCTCTAAGGTAGTAATGCTGGGCCCTGGGTAGAGCGCAGAAAAAGCAGCAGCACTAATGGAAGCGAGGATCAGGTGGGCATGTAGATGAACCAGTCAGAACAGGGTGTGACATGAGGATATTAGTGCAATGATGAAGACAGCTCCAATCCAGCTGAAGATGAAGGAGCAGCGCCTTAGGTGGTACAGACACATCCTTAGAACACCAGACGATCACCTCATAAGGTTGGTCCTAAATTTCGAGGCATCCGAGAGGAGCCCCAAGAAAAAGGTACTCGCGACTACACTGCCAAAGGTAGCGAAAGGTTGTCCGCCAGGAATTGGACGAGGTTACCCATAGTATTCGGGCACGTTACGGGACCACACGGCAGCCCACCTAGTCCAAATCAATACGCGATGCGGCTGAGTAGGCCGTCATCCTTCCTCTGAACTTGTGTTCCGCGTTTTTTGTGTTTCCCAACCCTTTTCTTCAAATCTCTTCTGATTGTCGGCCGGGAAGCACAATACACTAGGAGGAAATCAACAAAGAGCAACATTAAGGAAACTCGAAAACGGGCAGAAAAAGGGAGAGGACGTATATGTATTCCCAGAAGTGAACTACAGTCGAAGTATACATGCGATCACGTAGTAACCAAAGGAGATGAGTTTCGCTCAGCCCAGCTAGATGCAAGAGGTATATTGCAGTAACATTTGAGTGATTTTGCGCTGAACAAATTACAAATTTGACTGTTCATTGTCCTTTGCATGAGTCTTGTAAAGAGCATCAATCTTTAAATGTCTCACTATAACTACACAGTTCCGAGCATCTACAATTTACTTCATCACAGTGCATTAGTTAGACAACATCCTAGTTTGGCGGTCGGAGTGAATCACGGTGTAATTATCATTATTAGCAACTGTGAAAGAACGTCCACTGTTTTCTTTCAATCCGATGAAATCACTGTCTGCTAAAGGCATTCTCTTCCTGGCACTTAAAGTTTCTAGATGATGAAAGCATCGAAAATACATCACTCCGTACTGATTTCTACAGGAAAATTTAACAACTGCCCTCTGCAATCGGGCTTCCCACACTTTGGTGATTGTCCAGAGCACTTGAGCACTGAAGTTGTGCCTGTGTTCTAAAATCTGAACCATTTCTCAGTGATGCTGGAAACACATCAGATGAAGGAGAATAGACACTTGCGCGATTAAATATGTCGGTAGTGTTAATAAGATGTGTGCACAATCAACATCAACTATTTGTTCCTTGATTTCCCACAGTTGCTGCTGTCGCTTGTCCTTATGCTTTTGATAGAATTATTGCTCAGTGCACACCCCTTCTAAAGGTTGCTGCTCCTTGTATATCATCCTTGTTTTCCAACGTTAAACCGACATTTACACTACGAAGCAATGCAAGCAATAATTTTATGGCTACCTCGTTCACCAGCTGAGGCGGGTAAAGCAGAGAAGAAGTGCTCATGTGGTGGCGCAACGACCGCCGGAGTACTGCGGGAAAACTCGTCCAATCTTTGCCGGACAATTCGTCGCTACCCTTACTATCTATTCGCAAATGGAAAAGGTGGAAGGACGTAATCAAAAGAAATCTGCCGAAGTCGGCGCAATGCGAGTCGGCGCCCTAGACAGATGAGCTGGCGACGGATCAGAATTAAGAACAGCGGACCCTGCGACTTGCCACTGCGCGGGACTAAGCATTCATGACAAGAAGAGGTTGGAGCCTAAGAATTTGACGCTTCCAACTGACATCAGTCGTTACACGCAGGGTGTTGCATTGTAATAGTTTGTTTTCTCGTAGGATACGTTGTGACGCCATGTGTTCAGCGGTTGTCCTCCAGAGCATTGATGACGTCACAGGGAACGAATTATCCAGCGGTAGTCGCGAAACGCTTCCGATATGTCGTCCGGACACGTGAGGCACGACCGCAGTTCTTGCGCAAGAGTTTAGACTCCTGCCGACAATCTGGCGTCGTCCTTCGGCTCGACCCCCGCGATTTCTCGCAGAAAAAGGGAGTGGATCGTCCAGCGGTTGTCTCCCCCAGCTCTCAGAGTTTCTTACCTAGAAGTTGGGAAGTATTTTCTGATTCCCCATGTCACAGGCTACTTGTCCTATGTGCCAGTTTCATAAGATGGCCAGCTGCACTGTTGTGATCTTCAGTGGAAAACACGGCAGGTGCAACTTTAAAGCTAACGACACTATAAATTACAAAAATAGAAACAAACAAGGCGATAAATATTCAACGCTTTGTTGCATTGAGGAAAAAGGGAGAGGGCGTGTTTGCGTCCTTGATTTCAATTGGACACATAGTGTATAAGATTGACCCCGAGTTTTTTATCGGGATCGGATCTGAAGAAGAACAGGGTCACTCTTGAAGTTTGATTTCACTAGCTTTGAACCACTGTAGTTCACTGCGGAAGGGTACACACCCAACTGAAGAGCGGACCATTTGCGCAGAAAGATGTTGTTCACCAAAGGCGCTGTTTATGCTGTGGTTATGTGCTCTAAAGGATAAAGTACGGCGTTATTCAATCATCGTTGGGATGCGCCACGCATTCCACTTCTACAGGATGTCGTGGAGCCGAGTTGAATGCGTATTTGGCCATGCAATGACTTGCGGTGGCCGGCCGATGAACAAGTCAGCGCTTTATCCTTCCCAGGCAAGTCTGGTGCCAATTCACCCACCCCGGAGGAATGGGGGTCACCAACATCTTGACGGGCGCAGGTAGCGCAGTTGGAGGATACGCCGGCTGTCGCGTGCACCCAATACCAGGTTCGTGGTTCGGATTTCCCGCCCAGGCCTTCCATCCCTCCGGGGTCGGTGAATTTATTTATTTATTTATTGAATACGTCATAAGACGCGCCATATATAAAAAAAAGCCGAAGAACATTATCAAGCAATCTAGGCAGATTTTCCATGCAAGCAAGTGTCGTCAACATATCAGTATTGTAAACGTTGACAACAAAACTCCAAAAGACGAGTAAAAAAGGGGGTGAGTACGAGGTGCCTAGTGCAGAAGGATGGATATGTAGGAGTTTAGGAAAAAAAAACCTAATTTTTGAAAGACCTGACGGTGGATTTAAGGCCACTGTTAAAAATTTGTAGACTGCAGGTTTAAATAGATTAGGCAAACCAGCCTACACGGGCAGCGTACATGTCGGCGAGGGCCAACGATGAGCATGTCCCCTAGATAGTCCTATAGAAGAGGCTTCTAATGGTATGTGAACGATTCCAAGCGGACTGTAGAATATATTGGAACATGACACCTGTGGCCCCATGGAGCGCCGTTTGTAATTTACCTAGCACGTGGGTTCAAAATAATTAATAAGCCAAGAGATTCATCAACGTCAGGAGCTGCCATAGAAAGCGTAACGAAATAAAAATAGTATAATATAACTCAATAAAAAAACTAATATATTAGATAACAAGCCTTCAGCACTAAACACCCCTGAGAATAAACTTAACATTCTGAGCATAGCAACACTAGATTACATTAATGAAAAAGGCCTGGAACGCTTGAATCCATGGAAAATTTGCGGATGTCCCAATGATTCAATTCAGTTCAACACAATTCAATTGTGCCTAGTACAGTGCTCCTATATCACAACAAGTAAAGACCAACAATGCAGATGAACTCGGTAAAACAGGGAAACATAAAATAAATAGAAACTAACTAGGGTTAGGAAGAAGAACAAACAAACAAACAGGACAAACTACAGTTAGAGCTTCCTTGGTGCTAGTCATATCACAACAGTATAATGGCATAACATAGCGACTTTTCTTAGCACAATTTTCCCTAAGATCCCAAGCAGCAGAGGGAAGTAGATTTATAAAGCCCCCAAAGGAGCAAGTGCGTAACTGCTGATGGTTGTCCATGGAATTGCCATCTATTTAGCAAATAGAGGCACTGAAACCGCTTCGACAGATCTGCAATAGCAATATTCGACTTTAGCCTTCAGCATATGACTTTTCAATTAAAATCCTTAATCTTTAAAGCAGACAGCAGATCGATTCGCTTCAATCTGGCTCTAGAAGTCGAGCTGTCCGGCGATTCAATTACCGGTTCAGGGAGCATCTGAAGCCATCTAGCTGATCTACAAAAAAGTTATTAAACATTTTTTTGTTACTATTCCTTATCACTTTAACATTGTGTATCAGTAGCATAGCGTTGCGTCCCCTACATGGCCTAAAAATCCAGTATTTGCTGGGCCTCAATTTGGACTCTCCCTTGACAATTTTGAAGGCAAACACTAGATCGTTAAACACTCGGCGGAATAGTAGACTGTCAAGCTTGAGGAATTCCAATCTCTTTTTGTAATCTGGCATGGTGCGGGGGTAACCCGGGTCAGGAAAACTTCTATACATTAGGATCTTCGTAAACGTTTGCTGGATTTTTTCTATTCTACTTTGGAGCTTTCTTGTAGAGGAATTCCAGATCTGTGAATCATATTCTAAAATAGGAATAACGTATGCTTTGTATAGCCTGATGAGAATTGGTAACAGACTTGTCTGGGAAGGATAGAGCGCTGATTTGTCCATCGGCTAGCCACCGCAAGTCATTGTATGGCCAAATACGCATTCAAATCGCCTCCACGACATCCCGTAGAAGTAGAATGCGTGACGCGTCCCAAAAGGGATTGAGTAACGCTGTCCTTTATCATTTATCCATGCGCTCTAAGTGAGGGAGACGAGTTAGTACAAAATGCAATGTGACGCCGTGAAAATGGACATACAGAAAAGATTTGCGGTTTTTTGAAGCCGAATTCATGGCTGAGTTTTCCCAGGGATATGTGGGAAGGTAGAATTTTAATCCGTTCCTGATATTCACGAAAGCGTGGAGGTGTGTAATTGCAAGGTGGAATTATATCAACCAGCGAGGGGCGGCGACGATCACGTCGTGTACCTACTGATAAACAAGTCCTAAAAGGCGAACGATTGTAATTGGTGGAATTTCTTTTGTTTCATGAAAACCGGTTTAGCGTAAACGAATGTATAAAACTACCGGTGGCGAGGTCCGTTCCTCCACTGGAAACTGTTCACTTTGTTAGCTAAGCTAAGCACAGACACCCGAATGCAGGCGACAGGCCCTTGTGACAGGCCGGCCTACGAAGACCCATGTCACATCACATGGTTGATTACGTTACATTAGTATCGAGATAGTGCTACGGCGTCCGCGGGAGCCGAGGCGCACTCGCAAAGCCCGGCGAGTGTGAGAAGTATGCGAGGGCCCCGATGCGTGGACGGCATCGGGGGGCAACATAGCTAGTCCGAAAGTCCCGTAAGACCCGCGTAGCAACGTTGAATGTGGGTACGTTAACGGGCCGCTCGTGCGAGTTGGTAGAAGCACTGGAGCGTAGAAGAGTTGATCTCTGTGCGGTGCAGAAGACGAGGTGGTCCTGCCGCAAGTCAATGGACATAGGACGAGGCTTCAAGGCCGTTCTATGTGGAAGTCCTAGGACCACCAGTGGTTTCGGAATAATAGTCCCCGAACGATTTTGTGACTCGTGTGATTGTAAGGGTCGAGCGCTTTGACGATCGACTGATGAAGATCGTTGTCGCCGCTAAGGAGCGACTCTATCACTTCTTCTCTGGTATGCTCCGCAGAGTGGCTGCTCCGATCAAGCCAAGGATGAGTTTTGGAGCCTGCTTGATGAAAAGACAGCAGAGGTGCCGTCGAAAGATGTCATCATAGTCGCTGGTGACCTTAATGGGCACGTCGCCGCGACGAAAGACGGCTACTGCTGTCAAGGTGGATTCGGTTACGGGTCGCATAACGCCGATGGTGAGCGTATCCTTGAATATGCGGAATCGCATAACCTCACGATAGTGCACACCGTATTTCGTAAACGCGACTCCCACCTCATCTCATACTATAGTGGGAGCTCCAAGTCTCAGATAGATTTCGTCCTTGTGAAGGATCGCGACCGAAGTCTTGTCACAGATCGAGGTCGTGCCGTATGAGACGGTCGCCCCACAGCACCGACCGCTGATCTGCACCTTTAAGATCACCCCTCCGAGGGTGCAGCAGGTTGAGCGATGCGGTGCTGCGAGAATCAAGTGGTGGCGAATGAAAGAGAAGGAAGCACCTGTGATTTCCCGCGTACGGTTGCCGACAGTCACGACTGTCGACGAAACTTTGAAGAAGGCTGCCTACGCGATACGTGAAGCTGCAAGGTTGGAGCTCGGCATCACGGTGCCTGGACGACGCAAAGTCGAAAAGCAGACGTGGCTGTGGACAGACGACGTGAAAGCAAAAGTTGGAGAGAAAAGTCACTCTATCACGTGTTTCTCAGCGACAAGACAGCCGATAACTGGACGAAGTACTAAGAAGCGAAGAAAGCTGCAAAGAAGGCCGGGGCTGTTGCAAAGGCCATTCATTATGGAGATGTCAACGAGAGGCTCGAATCACGCGATGGTGAGCGGTACTTGTACCTACTTGCTAAGAGCCGCCATCGCCAAACCTAGGATATTGAAAAGTACTTTGGCACCAATGATGAGAGAGGCCATCTTCTGATAGACCGCAAAAAGGTGCTGAAGCGATGGCGTGATTACTTTGAGGAAGTTTCCACTATGGAATTTCCTCACCCGGCCATCCCTTCTGTGCTTCTGTTCACGGCCCGTTCACAAGATCACCGTGGAGGAGACAGAAGCGGCTTTGAGGAAGGTGAAGCCAGGCAAAGCGACTGGGCCCGACGACGTGGCAGCTGATCTGTGGAAGTGAAAGCTGTGGTACCATGTTGAGTGGTTGGCGAAGTTCTTTAATCAGGTTGTGGCGGAGAAAAAGTGCCTGAGTGTTGGCGCCAAAGTACGACGATTCCGATTTGGAAGAAGAAGGGCAGTCCTGCAGACTGCTCCAATTACCGTCCGATTCGCTTGCTTTCGCACAGCATGAAGATCTTTGAGCGAATTGTCGACGGACGAATTCGTGACATCGTCCAGCTTTCCAGCAATCAGTGCGGCTTCGTGGCTGGCTGTGGCACCATTGATGCCATACACGCCGCCCGCCTCCTGATAGAGAAGCATCGCGAGAAACAGAAGTCGGTGCATATTGCCTTCCTCGATACGCCTTGCGACATCATGGAGTTCCTGAAGAGCTCATAGAGTGGGTGCGAATTCTCTACTCTTGTCCAAAGAGTCGAGTTCAAGCTGCAGCTGGAACCTCGATGGAGTTTCCCATCTCTGTCGGGGTACACCAGGGTTCTGTGCTTTCCCCACTCCTCTTTGTTGTCGTCATGGATACCATTAAGCCGCGTGCACACTCCGCTGCGGCAGTGCGGCAGCCACGCTGAAGCATAGAGCGGAGGGGCGGAGTCACACTGCGGAAGCGGAGCCCGCAGTGAGGGGGTGTGCACACTTCGCTGCCACAGTGCTGCCGGCAGCGGCCGAAGCGACAGTGGCAGCGAGAAATGACCCAAGCATTCCTCACTGTCGCTGCGTGCGGCCGCGGCGCAGTTCAACAGTGCCGCGGTGTGCGAGACCAGCTCCGCCCATATTCCACTGCACGCTGCCCGCTGCAAAGTGTGCATGGGGCTTTACATGGGATCTTCAGAAGCCAGTTCCCTGGACTTTGCTTTATGCTGATGATGTAATGCTCGCTAGCGAAGATAAAGATACTCTACCGGACTCGAGCGAGAGGTGCAAGCTTGGTGTGATCGCTTGGAGCGGTTTGGACTCCGATTGAACGTGAAGAAGACCGAATATCTAACGACGGACTTTACTGAGTCCAGCTCCATCAAGGTTAATGGCATTGAGCTCCCACGCACTTCGGTTTGAAATACCTGGGATCAGCAGTAGCATCCGATGGCAATCTAATGACTGAAGTGAACTCACGCGTGAGTGCAGCTTGATCCAAGTGGCGCTCGTTGACTGGCGTGCTCTGCGATAGGAAGATACCAGAGCACCTGAAGTCGAAGATCTACAGAGCAGTCGTCCGACCGGTAGCAGTGAACGGCGCTGAGTGTTGGCCTGCCACTAAGGAGGTTGAAACTCGCCTCAGCGTCATGGAGACGAAGATGTTGCGCTGGACGGCTGGAGTCACCCATGTGGACCGCATCCGAAACGATGCTATTCGGCAGAAGTTCGGTGTCGCGCCGATAGCCGACAAGATGCGCGAAGCTCGCTTACGATGGTACGGCCACGTTCTGTGTGGAAAGGAAGACAGCGTCCGCAAGTAGGCCTTAACTTCGAGGTAATTGGAAAGCGGCATAGAGGGCGCCGAAGCAGCGCTGGCCTGATACGTTACATATGGACTTGAAGGTTGCTGGTGTCCACCCTGATCTAGCGCTGGATCGGGAAAGGTGGGTCATTACACCAGAATAGCGGACCCCGTTACGAAGCGGGACAGACTTTGAAGAAGAAGAAGAAGAAGAAGAAGAAGAAGAAGAAGAAGAAGAAGAAGAAGAAGAAGAAGAAGAATGTGTAAAACTACCAATTTTTTAGGTGAGGAAGAATCCTTACCAAACAGAATAGCGTCGGCGATATTTCTTTTCATAGACCCTGATCATTTGACTAACCAGGATACTATCTCAACGGTAGGTCGGAACGACGCAAATGTTGTGTATGGGCAGAACCGCCTCTTCCTGGGAAGTAAGAAACTGCAGGTATCTCGACCCCAATACAACTCTGCGCAGAGCTAGGGGCGACGGAAGTCGCGGGTTGGCGCCCTGTTGATTCACGTGCTCCACAGCTGACGGGCGCCCGCGGGATGAGGGCTCGTATCGCGGCTAAGCGCAGTGCACAGGTGGCGTAGTAGGGAAGAGCTCGGGCTCGTAATCGCGGGGTCGGGGGTTTGGATCCCGCAGACTGCGTTCGTTTTGCACGTTTGCAAAATCCATGTTTATCATATAGTAATCCACCTAGGGGTATTACAGTGTGTTATAGAGCATGTTTACGTATAACATATGCTTCAAACTACAGATTAGCTAAAATGTTCACTTCTGTGTGTCACTTATTTTAAGCCTATTTTGTGTGAAGCTATAGTTATGTAACGATAGATATTTTGTGGCACTAGTAAAAAGTTCCGACTCCACCGACAAGACTTCGGTCAAAAAAATTTTTTCGCTGAAACTTTGTTTAGGGGGTTATTTGGGGTGCTGATCACGAATCTGACATCCGTTTTTCACGATTCGGCTGAATAATATAGATACAGGAAGGCACAGGATTACATTCATAAAGTTTCTGCCGATGACGGCAGGTAGAGACAGAATCGTGAAAAACGAATGTCAGATTCGTGATCAGCACCCCAAATAACCCCCCTAGACGAAGTTTCAGCGAAATCGGTGACCTTGCCTGGACCACCCTTGTTAACGGTATGGATGGCCTCCGACCGCATTGTGAAAAACGGATGTCAGATTCGTGATCAGCACCCCAAATAACCCCCTAAACAAAGTTTCAGCGAAAAAAATTTTTGACCGAAGTCTTGTCGGTGGAGTCGGAGCTTTTTACTAGTGCCACAAAATATCTATCGTTACATAACTGTAGCTTCACACAAAATAGGCTTAAAGTAAGTGACATACAGAAGTGAACATTTTAGCTAATCTGTAGTTTGAAGCATATGTTATATGTAAACATGCTCTATAACACACTAAAATACACCTAGGTGGATTACTATATGATAAACATGGATTTTGCAAACGTGCAAAACGAACGCAGTCTGCGGGACCCAAACCCCCGACCCCGCGTTTACAAGCCCGAGCTCTTCCCTACTACGCCACCTGTACACTGCGCTTACCCGCGATACGAGCCCTCATCCCGCGGGCGCCCGTCAGCTGTGGAGCACGTGAATCAACAGAGCGCCAACCCGCGACTTCCGTCGCCCCTAGCTCTGCGCAAAGTTGTATTGGGGTCGAGATACCTGCAGTTTCTTACTTCCCAGGAAGAGGCGGTTCTGCCCATACACAACATTTGCGCCGTTCCGACCTACCGTTGAGATAGTATCCTGGTAAGACGATTTGCCACGTTTGGGGACAATTGTTTATTTGTTCATTCTTAGAAAACAAATCTTGCAGAAAACTAAACACACGAAACAAATCCGAGATGCGCGAGCCATAAAAGTAAATATTTATGTTTATGTTTATTTCAGCCAATAACCATAATAGGGATAAGAAAAAAAAATTCCATCATAAACCGTGTAGCAAATACTTCACCTTCAGGGTCCCGCTTCGTCGCGGGGTCCGCTCCTCTGGTGTCGTGACGCACCTTTCCCGATTCTGTGCTTGTTCAGGGTGGACGTCAGTTACTTTCATGTCCATATGTAACGTGTCGGACCAGCGCTACCTTGGGTGCCGTCTAGGCCGCTTTCCTATCATTTCGAAGTTAAGGCCCATCTTGGACGCTTTCTTCTTCTCTACGCTGAACATGGCCGTACCATCGCAAGGGGGCATCTTGCTATCGACGCGACACCGAACTTCTGCCAAATGTCATCCTTTCGGATACGGTCCATGCGCGTGACTCCGGCGACAATCTTCGTCTCCATGATGCTGAGGCGCGTTTCAGCTTCCTCGGTCACAGGCCTTCACTCAGCCCCGTAAATCGCTACTGGCCGGACGAGGGCTCTGTAGATCTTCGACTTCAGTTGCTCTGGTATCTTCCTATCGCAAAGCGGTCTGTAGCAACGTGAACAAAAAATGCTATTCACGGGAATTGAGATAAGCACAGTTCGCCAGCAACCCAAAATTTCTTGGGATCGAAAGGATTGAAAAAATTAAAGAAATTAAATAGTAGAAGAAAAATTGGGGCACGAAATTCAAATGTACTGAATACGATACCTACTACGTCATTCTGAGGCGGATCCTATCTTTCAAGGGCCTCTGCAAACTGATAGGCACCACAGGCGATTGCTTAAAGGTTAAGCACAAGACGATTGCTTTTTGGGATTGTAGAAAAGTGGTAGCAAGGAAAATATGTTTAAATGTAAATGTGTAAATAAAAGTAGAGTTGCAACTACGCGACTTAAAAGCCGAATAGTCATTAATAGATGTAGACGCTTAAGGGATATTTTGCTTATTCTATTGCGCTTATATTGTGCACAGCTTACTACATTTATTCTGGTCAACGATGAAGAATAAATGAAGGAAAGCCTTAAAGGCAATTAAGCGAGTGTGCTCCATGAAGCACTAAAAAATTTTGGAACAATGATTTTCGAGTTATGGATAAAGCGTCATGTAGAAGACATGATAGCCACATGCAAGCAGATTCTGACGGCATCAGCAGAGATTACACGATTTCCCACAGTATCTTCTCTTCGTTGCTTCGTCGTAGAATCGGCTGTTGCAAAAGCCATTCGCCACCCACGATGCGCAGCTAAAAAGTGGTAAAAATAGAGAAATTCTTATTCCGAACTGATTTCAGTTCGCAGAGTGGTTCATAGAATCAAATGGGAGACTCACTTCTTCGTATCGACGCATTCAGTTGAGGGGGCCGCTGTTCCTGTCCCTACAATTGGTGCCGTATGTCGTTAATCAAATAGATGGTCAGTTAGTGTGAACTTTGATAACAAAAAGGTAATCCGGTCTAAGGTACGTGCGTCGGTTCAAGGAACTTTAGCCGAATGCGTATTCTGGTTTAGTTTTTACCTTGTCCCGTTTCTTCGCAGAATCCACACGTTTTCTGGCAATTCTCCTGGAACACGAGTACAGTCGTTGGCCAAAAAGTCACATTAAACTATAGCAATATAGCAGCATACCTTAACAAATGCTTGTAGATTTACATTCTGACAAATACTCGGATCAACACCGCAGTTTTCGATTTTGTCCGCGCATCCTGATGCTGTAAAGAAACATATAATAAAAAAGCAAGGAGCATAAGTAAAATCTGAAACGCATAAATGCTCAATGCATTCACTGAAGTTCAGGATAGGGTTATTCTTAAAAGTAGAAACACTTTTAGATTAGTTATGGCGAACGTCGAGGTTCTGCTTAAGAATATTTCTATTGAAAGGTTATTAAATGGTCAGCCAGACTTTTCACTTCTGTCAACTTAGTGGGTTACATGAAGTGGAGCGGTTACGACCAGTGCTTGCAAGTTATTGATATAAGGATGGTTTTGTAGATATACATAGTTTTATTGGAATATAAATTACGTATTATTAGTTCAACACAATCCGAGATAGACGAGCGAGACTTTTCGAAAAATAAATGATCAAGCAGTTTATCAAACTTACGCTGAAGGCTGAAATCCTCTATTAGTTCATATCTTTTCGGGTAGGTCAAATAGCTCTGCTGTTGTAATTTTCAGTATAATGTCACAGGAAATCATAATCAAAAAGCACCCTCGTAACCAATCCGTTCAACGTGTGGTCGTGAGAAAAATGCTTGGACTGCCATTTGGAGGTGATGAGGAGGGGTAAGTATCGTTGCTATTGGTCTCAGGTATTGCACAACAAGTAGATAAACCGATGCTCGACATCAACATAACTCTTGTTATCCTCCTACGACAACGACCATTCGAAAGTAGGGTTCCCCCTGGTGTGCCTTTTACCCCATAAGGTCTAACAATTGAAGCTTTGCGGGGGCCCAACTGGAAACGACGTTATTCGTATGAGGCCCCGAAGCAATGTTTGATGCATGGCAAAATATCCTACTATATATAAGCGAGAACGGTCGTTTGTCTGTGGATGAGTGAGTGTGTGTGTGTGTGGGTGTGTTTGTTTGCACAGAAGTGCTGAAGGAGTGTGTTGGGAGGAAGTATGGGGAGGGGGGGAGGGCGGGTGTTGTAGTTGTCACCAGTTGTCAACTGTTGTAGTTGTCGACAGGCGTCCATGTTCAGATGACGTGTCACCAATGTCGCGCAAAGGACGTTCAGGTTGAGAAGAGGTGTCACCGATGTCGTGAAGGGTTCGGATTCAGACGACGTGTCACTGATGTCGCGCAAAGCATGTCCGACTTGAGAAGACATGTCACCGACGTCGTTCATCAGGTGCCTGGATTCAGAAGAGGTGTCACCGATGTCGCGAAAGGCCTTCCATTTTCAGACGATTTGTCACCGATGTCGCGCAAAGCACGTTCGGGTAGATAACACATGTCAACGACGTTGTTCAACAGGCGTCCGGGTTCGGAAGAGGTGTCACCGATGTCGCGCGAGGATTCCGGATTCAAACGACGTGTTACCAGTGAAGGTGGGACCAGTAATGGGGGAGCGGTGAAGGATGGGGTTCCAGTAAGGGTGACCGATAAAGGCTTGACCAATAAAGGAAGGACCGGTGAGGAAGGGACCAGTAATGGGGACCGGTGAATGGGGGGGGGGGGAGGGTTCCAGTAAAGGGGGACCGGAAAAGGGTTGATGAATAAAAGGGGGACCAGTGAGGGTGGGACCAGTAATGGGGATCGGTGAAGGATAGGATGACCAGCGAAGAGAGAACCAGTAAAGTGAGGTCCAGTGAAGGTGATGGACCTGTTTTGCCCTATTCCGCTATACCATTCTATATAGCAAAACCAGTTTTTTTAATGAATGAGAGAAGTCCTAAAAAGGAGAAGAAGACGTTCGGGGTGTTCTATTCTCCGGGTTTGGGGCGAAGCCCCAACCAGACGTTTGGCGGCCGGCAGCCCGTTGAACGTCTGGTAATACATATAATACATAACTAACGTTTCTAACACGATACCAATTTACTGAATCAAAAGGTTAGCTTGAAACCCCAAATATTTCGGGGGATCTGGAAAGCGACGTAGCCAAACGTAAGAACATCTAAAAAGAAGGCATCACATTAATGTAAGATGACGTAGAGTAAAGCATTGAGCAGTAACCATGGCTGGGCGACGTGTAAAATCATAATATCCTGTTATGCCTTACGCCATCTAGAGCACCATCCGTTTTTGCTAGTCATAATAACGCGTAATAACATTTTACTGTTCTTGGTTTATTGAACTGTCTGATTACCATTCTTCCTCTGAAGGTTGTGCGAACTCCATAGTTTCGGAACCACCAAATTAGTTAAGTCGTTTGTTTTTGCAGCTCAAATTTTGCTTTTTTGGTTTAGGCCTCTGAAGACGGTGACAGCGGAATGTTAATGCGGTAATAAAAAACGTCCACTACAAAATAGCCTAGACTGACACACTCAGACACAAGAAAACCTTCAAAACGACCATACCTTTCTTGTTGCAGAGTCCGCACCTGGCAGGGCAGTCTTCAGCGAGTATCTTCTGCCAACTTTCATCTTTGCACTGAGCGTTGGTCACTGCTTCACAGTTTATTCTCGGTGCTGAAACCGTCTTTTCCTGATATCTGTATGACCTCGATAAGATACTCTGCGCGAAAGCTATTATAGTGTGAACCTTGAAATTTAGAACTCAGCTAAATACACTAACACTACTACTACTTTTAGCAAATAGGGAAGCACCTGGTAAACATTTAATTGCTGCAGGTTGTGGGTGTTGACGAAGATTCCATTATGGTTCCAAAGATTTAAAATCTCCTCTATAATTAGAAGTCCTTTGAGTGGCAAAGGCAAAGTCGATTTCTTTTGAAGTTCAGATCAGCTAAAAATCTCCAATAGGCTAGACAATTAAGATCTTAGATAAAAATTGCAGATCTTCAATCTCATAATTTTTTGTTGCTTTGAAGAGTAGTAATATTGAGGATTTTTATTTTTTTATTTATTTTATTATTTTTTATACATACCTGTGAAACATGTGTGTCTCATTTCAAAATCTGAACTAAGGTTTTTAGTCAATACAAGGGGAACGATATCGAAACACGGGAAAGCTTTCAAAACAGTTTTGTTCGTGGCTTGCAAGATGCTTAGAATAGCAACCGTACCTTTCCCTCCCCACCTCCCATCCTCCAACCCACACTGAGTTCAATCAAAATTTATATCAGAGTTAAGAAAAAAACAGAAATATACCAAAAGAAGAAAAATCTATGAAGGTCATTCTCCACCTCCCACCCTTTCACCCACAAGGCTTATTGAAAGCTAAAACAAACAATGATATAAAAAAGCTCAGAATGCTTAACCCCCTTTCTTCTCCTTTATCCAATCAAACTATGTTACTTCAGAGTTGCGAAAAGTTGTGTCCAAAAAGTCGTTTGTGTCCAACGATGACGTGTGCGATTCACCAACCTGCACCTGGTGTCTGTACGGATCAAGCCCGCCAATATACATTGGATCCGAATGAATCATTTTCGGATATCCAATGCGGATATCCCTATCCGAATCATCCAATCCGGGGTGCTCAAAATTGCCCTTATCCGAATCATCTAAAAATCTGGTCCACAAAATCATCCTTGTCCGAATCATCCAAAAATCCGAGGTCCGCTAAATTATCATCATCCAATTATCCGAACCCTGGAGAAATGCGATGATTTGGATAAAATCGGATAACCCGTTCAAGTTCCTCGCTTCATCTTGGATCATCACCTTGAATAAAAGCACATTCAAAGCGAATTTCGCGGGTGGACCCGCTGCTGAGTCATACTTGTTCGCACCCACTATGAAATAGTGTCGTAACGTTGAGCACATTTAGCTCGCTGCGATCGATACTTCGATCTTGGCATCTTTTTCTTCAAATATCAGGTTGCGCTGCCAGGGACTAGTCTTAACATCATTCTCTTAGGAAAATCGCGTTCTTTCTGCGGCATGTTCAAATAGCGTATTCTCTCAATCGCAATATGTTAGGACAAATCTCGAAGTCTTGTAGCAGAGTAGTGGCGAACTAGAGTTAATAAGAAGCTTCCTAGCTACTGCACATTGGCTTCATACCCAATGCGCAGTTCCGGGATTGAAGTTGATTACTTACATGTGTAGAAGCAACTTACTGTCCTTGTTTTTGCAGTTGTAGTCTGCCGTGAGACAGCAATATCCGCAAGTTTTTGGGCAAGTCGACAGAGCAGCTGAGACCACTTTTTCGCTGCGTTGTTTCGCGGCGTCCTTAAGGTAAGCAAAGTGACTATAGTCAGTTGTGCATTTTTAAATACTTACCTACAGTACAATTCACAACAAAGGCCGGTGGTGAAATAAAATGAAACAAATAACTATTAAGATAAAGAAGTTGGGTAGATAGAGAGGAAACCAATACCATCATTAGTCATACTCTTGTCCAAAAATAATAGATTCAGCTTGCTCCATGTTGTCATAAAGGAAATGAGCAAAAGACGAGGGAAAATTCACGCTCTAATATCGCGAGATAAAAAAACCTTTCTGCTGTTTCATTCTTGTATGCTATTCAGCTCTAATCTCTATTATGGTTAACGTTAAGTTAATGACTTATCTATATCTCTCGATCTAAGCGTAAGCCCAAAAACATTTCATAGTAGGTTATTGTATTCACCAGACGTGCAGCGGCCTAGTGGGCGCCAAACGTCTGGATAGCAGGATTTGGTAGGACACTCTTCAAAAATGCTCCTAACCTAAGAAGCCTGTCCATCCCCTATCTCATGTACGCGATTTGTATTCAAGCACCAAGCTCTTCTACGTGGCGGGAAGCATATCATGAGAGACCCAATCGAAAGAAAGTCCAATCTGCAGAAAAATAAAAATAAACAATTGGAATTGGTCCACCGTGAGTACCATTTACTGATGGCGATGTCCTTTCCTCCACGTGGTGCCACTGAAAACCGCTCGTTCTGCGAACTAAGGTAAGCCAAACACGGACTCGATGGCAGGCGACAGGCCCTCGCCCTTCGAAGTCCCATGTCACACGCGGTGTATGTCAGCTCACGTATTTCGAGATGATGCTACGGCATCAGCGAGAGCCGAAGCGCACTTGTAAAGCCCGCCAAGTGTGGAAATTATGCGAGGATCCCGATGCGAAGACGGCATCGGGGGTAACTGAGCTAGTCCGAAAGTCCCGTAACGTAAGGAGGACCCGCGTAGCAACGCTGAATGTGGATACGTTAACGAGCCGCTGGTGCGAGTTGGTTGAAGCTCGGGCGTAGAATAGTTGATTTCTGTGCGGAGATGAAGGGGTCCTGCTGCAAGTCAAGGGACATAGGACGTGGCCTTAAGGCCGTTCTATATGGAAGTTCGACGATCACCCGTGGTGTCAGAATAATCGTCTCCGAACGATTTTGTGACTCGATTGTAAGCGTCGAACGCTTTGACGATCGATTGATGAAGATCGTTGTCGCCGCTAAGGAGCGACTCTAGCACTTCTTCTCTGCGTATGCTCCGCAGAGTGGCTGCTCCGATCAAGCCAAGGATGAGTTTTAGAACCTGCTTGATGAAAAGACAGCGGAGGTACCGTCGAAAGATGTCATCATAGTGGCTGGTGACCTTAATAGGCACGTAGGTGCTGCGAAGGACGGGTACAGCTGTTATGGTGGTTTCGGTTGCCGCTCACGTAACGCCGATTGTGAGAGTCTTATTGATTACGCGAAATTTCGCATAACCTCACTATAGTGAACACCGTTATCCGAAAACGCGACTTCCACCTTATCTCATACTTAGTGGCTACCAGAACTCAGACAGACTTTGTCCTGGTGAAGGATTGCGACCGAAGTCTTGTCACAGATGCGAAGATCGTGCCTTATGAGACGATCGCGCCACAGCATCGGCCGCTGAGCTGCACTCTAGAAATACCCCCTCCCAGGCCGAAGTAGGTCGAGGGATGCGGTGCACAGAGAATAAAGTGGTGGCGAATAAGAGAGAAGGAAGCAGCTGTGATTTCTCGCGTGTGGAATTTCCACATCTCTTCAGCGACCCCTACCCACGGTCCTGTTCAATAGATCACCGTGGAGGGGACAGAAGCGTCTCGGAGGAAGATGAGGCCAGGTAGAGCGACCAGGCCTGACGAGGTGGCGGCTGACCTGTGGAAGTCAAAATTTTGGTACCCAGCTGAGTGGTTGGCGAAGTTCTCCAATCAGGGTGTAGCGGAGAAAAAAGTGCCTGACTGTTTGTGCCAAAGTACGACGATTCCGATTTAGAAGAAGAAGGGCGGTCCTGCTGATTGCTCTAATTACCGTCCGATTCACTTGCTTTCGCACAGCCGAATTGTCGATGGACGAAACTCGTGATATGGTCCAGCTTTCCAGTAATCAGTGCGGCTTCGTGGCTGGCTGTTGCATCGTTAATGCCATACACGCCAGCCTTCTGATAGAGAAGCATCGCGAGAAACAGAAACCAGTACATAACGTCTTCCTCGACTTGGAGAAGGCCTTTCACCGTGTACCGCTTGAAGTGATATGGTACGCCCTGCGACAACATGGAGTTCCTGAAGAGCTCATAGAGTGGGTGCGAATTCTCTACTCCTGTCCAAAGAGTCGAGTTCAAGCTGCAGCTGGGACCTCGATGGAGTTTCCCATCTCTGTCGGCTACACCAGGGTTCTGCGCTTTCCCCACTTCTTACTGTTGTCGTGATGGACGCCATTACACGGGATCTTTAGAGGCCAGTCCCCTGGACTTCGCTTTATGCTGATGACGTGATGCTCGCTAACGAAGACAAAGGTGAACTCGAGCGAGAGGTGCAAGTTTGATGTGATCGCGTGAAGCGGTTTGGACGCATATTGAACATGAAGAAGACCGAGTATTTAACGACGGATGTTTCCGAGTCCGGCTCCATCAAGGTTAACAACATCGAGCTGCGATAGAAAGATATCAGAGCGCTTGAAGTCAAAGATCTATAGAACCGTTGTACGCCGGTAGCGATGTACGGCGCTGAGTGTTGGCCTGCGTCCAAGGATGTTGAAACGCGCATCAGCGTCATGGAGACGAAGATGCTACGCTGGGCGTCAGGAGCCACGCGCCTAGACCGCATCCGAAACGAAGCCATTCGGCAAAAGTTTGGGATCGCACTAGCAAGATGCGCGAAGCTGGCCTGCGATGGTACGGCCACGCTCTTCGTGGGAAGGAAGACAGCGTCCGAAAGACAGTCCTTAACTTCGAGGTAATTGGGAAGCGGCGTAGAGGGAGCCCCGAGCAGCGCTGGTCTGATACTTTACATATGGACTTCAAGGTTTCCGGTGTCCACCCTGATCTGGATCGGGAGAGGTGACACCAGAATAGCGGACCCCGCTACGAAGCGGGACAGACGCTGAAGAAGAAAATCGTCAGTATCATTTACTCTCCGACGGCATAATACTCCTCTGATATCTGCAATCATTCTCCCATCCCGCCACCAATACAACTCTTGTCCATGTTATCCATGTGCCGGCAGAGAAACGAAGTGAGAGTCAAGCATGCGCATGCTCGCTGCTCGAAGCTCTTAAAAGGACTGAAAATCCCCTAGTGGTCCCCTTTACTGTTCTCCTTATTGGTCCCCTTTCACTGAATCCCGACTCACGTTGGACGACGTCTTCAGCACGTCTTCTTAATCCGCTTAGCACTTGATGTCCATCACCACCCTGACGCTACGCCCGGTCAGTATATGCACCAAAAACTTGGGCGATTCGTCCCCTCTCTTGTGAGTTCGTCGACAATTTCCCATGGATATGCTCAAGAAAAGCCCGGCTGGTATACTCCCTCTGTCCAAAACATCCCTTGGCTTTGCTCCCTCTCCCCGTGTATCATGTAGTGATTAAGAAGATCAGCGGCAATGTCGTTTACAGTAACCTTATTTGTAAGGAGCATCGCTGTGGTGAAGCTCTGTTAGCGAGGGCTGCTTGGTTAGTGTTTACCGTTATTATTGTATGTTTCGATGATGGTATTCACTATATGTAATGTTATTAAAGACCTGAGGGAGAAGCTGCTAAGCAGCGAAAGCTTGCCAATAAAGAATATCTGAAGAGTCTCAATTGTGTCAACAACATCTCGGTAAAACTAAATTCAAGGAATGGAGTATAACATACAATGTAAAACAAATTCACTTTCAACAAAATATGGACAGCAAAATAAACAGGTTTTCAGTCTCCAGGGTGTGGAAGAAGAATAGGTATGGAACTATCATTCAACAAAACGATACTTAGTGGGCTGGGTAAGTTAAACCAGATAGATCCCGGTTCCCCTTGTTTTTTGTTCTTTACGGAACCGTTCTGTATGACTGTTCTACAATCATGTGCAATCTCAAGGCGGTCACGAGTCCGCTAGCACAGAACAAATGAACAAAAACACAACTAAAAGCCTATCAGTGTTAACGCGTTGACGAATACACAACTTTCGCGTACCTGGTGCGTGGGGCCAATCGATTTTTTGCCACGTCGGGACTGTGACAGGACATCCTGCTACATGGTTCCACACGGCCGAAAGTGTGTGACACGGTTGTCAACGTGCTATCGTTCAGGAAATGTAGCTTTTCAAAATTTTTTGATTGATATCGTTTTTCTAGGGGCGCGTGTAGCGCAGTCGGAGGAGGCGCGACTGTCGCGTGCACCCGATACCAGGTTCCTGGTTCGGATTTCCCGCCCAGGCCAACCAAGCCTTCCATCCCTCCGGGGTCGGTGAATTGGTACCAGACTTGTCTGGGAAGGATAAAGCGCTGACTTGTTCATCGGCTGGCCACCGCAAGTCATTGTATAGCCAAATACGCATTCATGTCGCCTCCACGACATCCCGTAGAAGTAGAATGCGCTGGCGCATCCCAGAAGGGATTGAGTAACGCCGTCCTTTATCCTTATCCTTTATCGTTTTTCTCAAATCATTTAGAATACGTCCACCTACTGAGAACATTCTCTTCTTCTCGAGTGATTGAGGTGACTAGCAAAAGTATTTTGGGATAAGCAGCGTCAGCGCCGGTATCCTACGTGAGGGTCAGACCAGTATCGTTGTGGATTCGTTGACATGCTTGCCGGCTCAGCGAAGAACTTTTCTAGATCCAAAATGCATTATTTCCAAAAATTCAGATGCTCCATAGAAGATGTGAAAATAGCATGAAAACATTGAAATATTGTTGCTGATTTCAATAGTTTGTCAGGAATAGTCCTAGTCGGGAAGATGAGGCGTACAATATTAATGAAGATTAGGGGCAAAGTGATTAACAGTGCATGAAAAAACCGTCAAAAATTTCGTTAAATTTCTAAAAATTTCCGTCAAGTCGTTAAGGCAGATGCTAACAAAAATACCGTTAATTCCTTAAGTTCATTAAAACGTTAAGCGTTCAGGGTGCACCCCCGATGCGTACGACGGTCAGCATTCTTCCGGATTTGCTATCACAGCCCATATCAAGAAAGTTTGTACGGAATAAGTTTCGCATAGCCTTCATAGTTCAAGCAACATCAGGCAATTGTAGGCATAAGCGCTTGCAAGATGAGATGTTCAACAAGCGTCTTTGAGAAACATTGAGATGCGAGCACGAAGAGAGCATGCATAAGCATTGATCCGAAAATAATAAAAAAACGCTTCTTGAGAACGACATTTACCCGTATTGCGCACCTATTTTCTAGGGTTTGTGGAACTTTAATGAAGCTTATGCAGCCTAAAAACGAAAAGGGAGAATTTACCTGAAAGCACTTCTCATTTCTCTCGTCAGTTTTTCCCTCCTCCACAGCCTTAGTATACAAAAGGAGACACACATCGTCCGGTAGAACGTTGTCACACTTCACAGCGAATTCGGTGTACTGCAATTGTTCAGTACTTGCTTTCATAGTCGCTGTACGGAACGGATACTTGTGACGAAGACGGAACCTTCACATCCGCTCCATCAGGTGCAGTGCAGTTTGTGTCAACAGGGCCTGCGGCTGCGGCAAGTCCTAGCAGGGCGAACAGCAAAAACACGTAAGGCATCATTTCCGCTTCTCTGTAACATACGCGTTAAGGCGGACCTTGCTACAGTACCTCAGGTTGCGTACGGTTTCCACAAGACGGCTCTGTCGTCCTTCGGTTCCTGATGTGTTATTAGTGGCTGACAGTAAAGGAGGAAGGAGCGTATGCTTTATCTGGCAGAGCACATTGGGTAGATAGCGAACCATGGCTATGGATAATTACTTCGACGAAAAGACGAAGTTTGGAATTTGAGCCGGATCAAACGTGGGTTTCGATTTTTGTCGAGCATTTACTTCTCTGGGCGCGTATGGCGGAGGTGCAGGCTGTCGCGTGCATCCGATACCAGGTTCTTGGTTCGGATTTTCCACCCTGGCCAACCGGCCTTTCCATCTCTCGGGAGTCATTGAATTGGTACCCGAATGGGTACCAGTCTTTTTTGAGAAGGATATAATGCCTAAGTTGTTCATCGGCTGCCCACCCCAAGTCATTGTATGGCCAAATGAGCGTTCAAATCGCCTCTACACATCACGTAGGAGTAGAATGCGTGGCGCATCCCAAAAGGGATTGAGTAACGCCGTTCTTTATCCTTTATCTTTATGACACTAAACAAATGCTTAAAAGCGTTGCAACTTTTAATTCCATTTAACTGCAAGAATACTTGCCTGAAAAGTGTGAACAGATTTCCTGCGGAGAGAAGGGAAGAGACTGCAAAACGCGAATGGCTGTTAGTGTTTGAATAAACCCGCTTTTATTCTAACCCTTCGCACTTCGTCAGTACGCAATATACAGCTGTATCACTAAATAATTGTCATTTTCTACTTGGAGCCGTTCCAGTCTTATGTCATCCTCCGCACTTTACCGGGTCGAGAGTGAACAAGCTGAGCAAACTCTATTGTTGCGGCAACGGCTGCAAACAGAAAGAGACTGCTCTTATTCCATCGATTCTGAACCGTAATGCTTTTGCGCGGGCTTTAGTTATTTCAGTGCTATACGATTACCATATGCAATGCGTATACCTTTCCTTTTGGGGGGGGGTTGTGGTTGCGCAGCCGAAGCGCCGGCTATTCGCTGGTGTGCAATGCGATTCAAGGTTCTTGGTTCGGATTTCCCGCTTAGGGCAGCGAAACCCTCCATACATACGGGATCGGTGAATCGGTACCACACTTGTCTGGAAAGGATAAAACTGAAGTCGGCTGGTAAGCAATGCGTCCACGACATCACGTGGAAGTAGTGTGCATGGCGCGTCCCACAAAGGGATTGACTATCGCCGTTAATTATCTCTTCATACTTTTCTTTCATTGTCGTGATTTTATGTGCTTCAGTAGTTGGCATTAGCTTTCTCATACTGAAAACAAAGCAAGTGAAAGAACATGCAATTTCGGGGTGTGAGAAACAGACGGCTTTTATCAAAAACTCAGGAGATACAAGAAGATTGTAACAAACAGCTCACCATTTTCCTAAACAGATATAAATCTATACGAGTTGGAAATGCTGTCTGCACCTTTTTCCCTTTTTTCCCTGCCTTTACTGATTATTTGACAACATCTATCTACATTTCACATTGAAATCTATTGAATTAATGGGTAACACCTAGCTTGTCGTTTTCACATTTATGACACTTGGCGTGTCGCCCGATCGGGTGTCAGCAACGTCTCCAGTCATTCCCATCGCGTGCCAAAGTGCCTCAATCCTCCTCACTACAGAGGCACAAGCAGCGTGCTTTCGTTCATTCAGGAATTTCACAAAGTGGTCCGACCCACGCCGCTTTGGTTGACATCCTTGGCAAGATTCATTAACCGCTTACCGGCCGGTAACGGTGAAAAGTACCGCCAAACCTGATGCTGATGAATGTCATATCAGGTGGTTTGGCGGTGCTTTTCACCGTAACCGGCCTGCAAGCGTTGATGAATCTGGCTCCTGGTGTTCTCTTCTCATCCCGCGGAATGCATTCGACGACGGATCTCATCCAGCGGGTATCTGCGGAACGCTTTACATGGGTGGGCCGCCTATTTTCTACGTGTTGTCTCAGAAACTCGTCCGTTTTTCATGAACAATGTCTTCGTGAGATTCAGCTGCAGTCCAGCGCTCCCTCATACACGGTCAACTTCGGCCAGCATTCGCTCCGCCTGGCTGATGCTCAGTGTTATGAGCACGACGTCGTCAGCGAAGCGAAGATGGTGTAGTTGCCGGCCATCGAACTTCACTCCCATGTCTTCCCATTCTACAGGGTGGTTCACGTGAAGTGTTACGCGCTACAAAAAGTCTATTTTCGAAAATTTTTCTATTTTTCTGTGGTTTGCTGCGGTGTTACTCATTCTCTTCGTATCTTTTAGTCCACCTATGACCAGTCTTATTCTCCGTTTCAAGGTAAACATGGTTTCGCTTAGGGATCTTTCAGCAGTAGTCGATACATTCAAACGCGGGTCGTCCGTTTCCACGACTTCAAAGATGCTTAAACTGCATCGGATTTCAGTACACCTCGTCATCCAACGTTTCGAAGAGACTGGAGGGGTCGAAAATCGTCCGAGAGGAACACCACGACGAACTGCAAGGACAAAGATGCTTAAACTGCATCGGATTCCAGTACACCGCGTCATCCAACGTTTCGAAGAGACTGGAGGGATCGAAAATCGTCCGAGAGGAAGACCACGACGAACTGCAAGGACTTCTGCCCTTTGAAAGGCCGTCAAAGGCATGCCACACCGAAATCTTGCAAGAAACAATAGGAAACTAGCTAAGAAGCACAACATGATTCGTTCAACTATGCAACGACTGACGAGTGATGATCTGTGATTGTATTACAACAAATCTGCCACAGGATAGCACCTCACGGAAGAAATGAAGGTTTCAAAATTGGAGAAATGCAGAAAGATGAAGGCCCTTGCGTGCAGTGAGAAGCGCGACTGAGTTCTCTTGACAGATGGGAAGATATTTACCGCAGAACCATTCCAAAACGCGCGGAATCAACGGAAACTGCTGCCAAAAGGATCGCAAGAGCCGTCAACTTCGGATGAGCTCATTTTCCACACTTCTTTATCGAGTGGGCTGAAATGTCGGGCCAGGGCAACACCAAGCTTGTTTTTATTCAAAAAGAAGTTAAGATCAAAGCCGATATCTTCGAGAAACAAATCCTGGAGAACGTGGTAATACCTTGAGCGCAAGAAAATGTTAAGGACATGGATTGGACCTTCCAGCAAGATTGGGCACCAGCTCACGGTGGCAAGAAGATCTTGGAATGGTGTGAGACCAATCTTCCAGATTTGTGGACGAAGGACGTTTGGCCTTCAAACACGTCCGATCTCAACGCTATGGATTTCGCCATCTGGTCATTCTTGGAGCAAAAAGGCTGCTCTTTCAGAGTCAGTTCACTGGATTCGCTGAAAAGAGCTCTGGAGAAGACATGGGACGAAATTTCACCGAAAATTATCGCGCGCATCCTCAAGAATTTCCAAAAGAGGTTGCACGTTTGCATTGAAGATAAAGGATCACATTCTGAATGTGATGTATGACATTTTATGCTGAATTTTCTTGCCTTTCCAATATTCATACACTTTTCTTGTTTTAGTTGGTTTGTGCAAAGTTGTATATAGTTTTCCGCGTAACACTTCATGTGGACCACCCTGTAGTTCGCGCATGACGTGTTCGAGGCTGGCGCTGAAAAGATACGGAGATATGGTCAACCCTTGCCGAACCCCTCTCTTCAAGTTGATGACACGTTGTTGTAGAATGGTAAAATCTTGATTGTGAATCCACTGTACAGCTCTCGAAGCATTCTGGTGTACTAACCATAGGTACGATGGCCCAGCACTTTGAGCCCAAGATTTCGATGACCGTTTTAGTGAAACGGGCGAAGTAGTACATACCGTAGTACAACAAGGATTCCTAGAAATCAAAATTTGCTGCCACTTACCATAGGTAAGTTGTGCACGTAGAGGAAGGACTTTTCCTTTTGTGTCTTAGATTCTTGAGATGCCAAAATCATTTTGACTGCGCTATAGTATTGGTGACCACATTTTTTTTTATTCGAATTTTCTCCTTTCATCATAGTGTTCATCTTGACAGTCTGTCTCAGTACAGCGCTTTGGCAAGATCTGAGTCTTGAAGACTTCCACGTTAGCGCATTGGACCCTTGGGATGCACTGCACTGCACCACCTCTGGTAGAGGTAGTTCCTAATTTGTTTTGATTCTGACCTGAGTTGATACAACCTGAATAGGTGATTAATTGTAAGAAATGGAGCCCACCGTGTTAATCCTTCTGCTAAAGAGATTCTGACCCACATTTGGGTTGTAATTGAAGAGCTTACACGAATTTGGTTTAAAGTGACCGCGGCAAAATGACAAGCACTGATTGCATGGGGTAGGATACGCACAGCCCACCTCCAGTTCGTGTGTTAATTGATGACACATTTTTGCCTTCTTTGGACCCCCAGCGGCCCGCCGCAAAAACGATCTTCACTCGCGTGCTCCTTGTTAAATGTTCTAGAAGGCCATACAGGTCTTATCGTTAGGCCTGTGGCCTATGTCTTACCATCGCCCACCTCGAGCGAAGCCTAACGATAAGCTCCCATATCAATTGCACGAAGCGATGAGTCGATAAGAATAAGACAAGAATCGATAAGAATCGCTGGGGTTAGCTCACAGATGTCCATGGTTAGTGCTCACTCTTTAGAATAGGAGCCGGCAATTTCTATGAGTTACGGTCCTGCTGCAACTAATTGGGACAATGCCGATGATGTTAAAGCCTGCGTTCAAGAGTGATTATGCTGAAATCTACTTTGAATTTTAATTAGACAATATTATTCTATTCTGCTATTCATCCTAAAGCCCCCCCCCCCCCCCAGTTACGTATTGCATGCGCGACACCTTTTTAAAATGTTTATTAGATATTTAGCCGTCAGGTATCAATTTCACAACTGTCTTGCCAGTTAGTTCGGCTTTGCTGGGATCGCTAGGATCCGCAGTAGTGTACTCTATCGTCATATCTTCGTGTGGTCCTTTACCTGCCTAAAAAGCACACGAATTAGTGTCAGCAAGCGAAGTTTAAATGAGAAGAAATTGAAAGAATTGAGAATTTAGTGCGCAGCGATTTTCCTACAAAGCTCATCCTTGCTATTCTTTCCCTCGAAACGTCTGTTCAGCGATTAAGGGCTTTTCCACAAACAGTCGGGAATAAATATCCGCCGATGCGCTGGTTTTGTGAAAACTAAGAACTGCTACCGAGGCCTGCATTCTGCTAGACTTGGAAGTACCAGCAAAAAGTCTAACAGGATCACAAAATGAGGGATCCCTTTCAGAAAACATTATTCCATTATACCTGTCTTACGATCTCGATGTCGACGGTTCGTCCAACTTCAATGACGCCCGACGCTTTGTCAGGAGCTACAGAGTACTTCGAGTTGGGAGGAAATATTATCTGAATGGTGTGGTATTTGAGTTTTGAACGACAGAAGAATAACCTCCATAACTATCTAAACCTAAACTGTAATGAGGTTCTATGATCTAACAACCTCCACCAAACCTCGAGGTTAAGCAGAAGTCGGCAAGCGGCAAAAGTTGGAGGGCACCGTTCTGCACTGCTCTCCATTTTGCTGTTCGTTTCTCACACGACATTATTTGGGTGAAAGAAAGGATTTTGCATTCGACACCGCAGATAACGCATACCTTTCAGGTAGGTCCAGCAGTCATAAATTCGCAAAGGAAGCAGCTGCAATAAGGCCCTTGTTATACCACCGCTCATCCCGAGCGACGCCTAATGATATACACATATATAGATCCTGTCGCGCCGTCTGATCGATATGAGAGCATATCATTGGGCTTCGCTCGGGATGAGCGATGCTATAACAAAGGCTTAAAGCCTTGAAGACTTGACGCTGTATTAGAATTTTCCAAGAGGTTTATAAGCGCTCAAATAGGTAAGCACATCAATCTAATCATTTTCAGCAGTGCAAAGGATTCCTTGCGTGACAGAGCACTTTACGCCACGTTTGAGATACTCCGAGAACAAGTCCTGGAATATAAGCTTCTCCTAGCGCAAAAAGTCTGCTCCCACTGCGAAAACCCCAGGATCTTTCGAAGTTGTATACATGATTGAGTAGATCTCGTAGAGACGATCGAACGGTACCAACGGTTTCTCAAAAACCTCAATTAGAGGATTTGTGAGCGCGCAACCGTTTTCGATGGCTGCGACCGATAACTCGTTCCGGTTCAATCCCAATGAGGGGGGGGGCACGGCGGCCTCGGGCCGGAACGCAAATGTGCGCGTCGACAAGCTCACCGTGGAGATACGTACAGGGATGTCTGCGGGCTCCACGTATCGACCCACGCCTGCGGGCTCCACATATCGACCTACCGCCACTGTACCGCTACCTCTGTACGTATGGCCACGGTGAACCTGTCGACGCGCCTTTTCTCGTCTTTTCTTCTGGCTTTTTTCGTCTAAATTTCCCCTTTAGTTCAGGAGGAAGACTGCAGTATCCACAGTAGGGGTTCAGGTAGACATGTTGCAAGTATTCATCTCTATGTAGTGTTTCGACGTGAGTATGGAGTGGCCCCCATTGGGATTGAACCCTTGTCCGCGACTGCATTCGTAATGGAGCGCAAGTTTTCAATTTCGGAAATTTTCATGGCTCCATATGAAATATGTAGACCAAACGATAGAGCTCGAGCTCCTGAGCTCAAATATGTCTTTGTGTCCTTGGTTTTTCACATGGGTGACTTTAGGCGGGTTTTATCAAAAAGACGCAAAAACCGCAAAATGGCGGTTTTTGCGGCGTCTATTCAAAAAATGCTTCCCGTATATCAATGATTAGCGTTATTGCCTTTCTCTTGGTGTATCGTGTTTCATATATGCTGACGATTCCAAAATCTATTTAACAACCCTAATGCACTTCAGCAAGGTTTGCAGGCTGTACACGCTGGTCCACGAAGTGAATGCTTGATATCTCACACGAAAAAGCTTTAGTTATGTGCATCGAAAACTCTCACCCAAGAGATTTTTCGTTTTAGAAAATAAAAGTTTAAGGAACACAAAATTTATGGAGACCTATGCAACTCACTTTGTTTTTTTTTGTCTGAAGACTATGTGGATGAAACATTAACAGCGGCATTTAGAAGATTTAACTTCATTTTACGAGCTTTTCAAGCTCACAGCATGTTTACAGCCCCCAACACTGACGCCGGCGTCGCGGACAACAATAAAAAAAGTATAACATAGGCCTAAGTTGTGCGCTCTTCGAGCGTAGATCCAGGCTAGGGAAGGGACTCTAGGGTGTGTGCGATCCAAACTGCTCGTGTGGAAACTGCTTTCGCCTTCCAGTGGGAGTCCACAGATGGGTTCTGCGCTCGAAGAGCCTCGCAAACCTGCACATCAACCCGCGACTCCATGGAGTGCATCGGCAGTAATTGGTTAGGTCTAAGTAAGACCAATGAACGGCGGAAAGAAAGAAGAAGAAACCAAGGGTTGGAGAGCGACTTCTCAAGAACAGTGCCGTTTTAAATCGGGGAAACTGAACGTCCTCTTCAGTGAGAATCAAGGAACGTCTCGACAGGAAGGAAAAGCTCAGAGCCTCGACTGCTCTAGGCTCATAGGATTCATTGCCATGAAGGGGAGGATTTTAAGGTCAAGGTGGAGATTCTGGGCACGAGCTTCAAACATCTGCGAGCAAAGCTATTGAGGCATTCTGGATATACTCCAGAGACCCCAAGGTCAACCAGAAGGGGGGAGTGCCTATATATAACGCGAGAACTCAAGCCCTACCTCAGTCTCCCATTTTGAAATGGGGTAGTTGCTGTCCCGCACCTCTCGTCTGTCCTGCGCTGCTTCCATTGGTCCCTCGGTGGACTACGGTCAGGTACGGCACTCGGACTCTCTCTATCGGTCCGATCTACTAAATTTGGCACTGAACTTAGTAGGGTTGAGGAGACATTTGGTGGGATAACTTCTTATTGATTTGGTCCCTTTCAGGCTCTGAAAAAGGCATCTCGCCGAAACGTTGGCCAGTAAATAAATCCGTCTAACAACCTCGTGTAGAGCTCAACACGTACAACAACAGTGCCGTTCATCTAACAAGCGCTCACCCACCCTTTAAAACGCGGTTGTGCCACTTGAAGCCACACAACGACGAGAAGTGAGCGATTTTGGTAATCACGCCATTTTTGGGCCTAAACAATACAATACTGCGCTAAGCGGCTCGGGGGGATCACCATGAAATTCAGCCCTATAGTACATTCTGTACTGCCCAAAATTAAAAATTCTATCCCAATGGCGAACTGAGGTAGACTATTTCTGGTGTAATTTGGCATTCAAGAGCGTTCCTACCGCGGCGGTAACCATTCAGTACAAGGTGACCCTCCCCCCCCCCCCCTCCCCCCCGAGACGCTTTGCGCCCAAAATGCCCTCACTTTGCCCGTCGCTGCGCGACTCCGCGTGGCAGAACCCGCGTTCGATAAAGTGGTTGAGCCCTTTAATTCTAAGCCAAGGTCTTCTGCAGAATTTATGGGTAAGTTCCGTTTTATCTTAATCTGTATTCGATGTTTTCCAGATCTGATTTTTACAGGCTAAGGTTAAGGGGTTATGATGCGCTCTCTCACATCCCAGGTGACCTATCGAAGTCTCTGCCCCCCTCCCCACTCCAATTGGGACAGCTCCGTCATTTCTCTACAATTTCATAGCCCGAACTGACAAACCAGTTCCTATTTGTTTCCATTTTCTTATAGTGCCCTCCCTTCTGACTAGGATAGATCCAAATAAACTATTCTACAAAGACGGCTCACAGAGCGATCCTAGGAGATATGAGTGTATCCTATTTTACAACTTTAGGCGAGAAAGACCACGCTGAGGTGTGTGTTTGCTTCAATTGTTAAGCTGTACAACCTGCACCACCGACTGGAATAGATCCTGCTTTGTTACTAGACATTTGGGTGCAGGTCTAGAAAGAGAGATCCATCTTCCCTTTTCATCACAAAATCTAGGGAATTTATGAGAAAACCTAAAATAAAGCAACTTATCAGGGAAATATGTGTAGTACATCTGCTGGAGGTCATCTAAGCGCCTGCTCTGGCTATGATAAACTGCCAAAAGTAAATACATGGTGAATACCGGTATCGAGAGTACCACCAATGTTTGCCTCGCAATCCGATTGATTGAAATGCGCGCTGTGCGTTTTAGGGGTGAGGACTTCCTATAAGTCGTGGATTTCTTCTATTACAGCTTATGGAAAGGTAGCATGTGTGCCGTCTTTGTCGTCGTCTGTAATACGATTCTGAAGAACATACACCCGAATGGTTACCGTATACCGATTAGCGACGGAACGCTGAAACTGTGCGTTGGAGTCTCTTGTACGCTCTTGTACGCCCGCAATGACAGTCGCTCTAGCTGCTCAGGTCGCAGTGGATAGTGGCGTTGCTTCATGCCAGGGTGGTCGAGGGTTCGGTCCTCCAACGCTACGGGATTTTTGCATTTCAACCGACTGGCTGAGATTTGAGGGGCTTTGATTATAAACAATTCTGACGCGTTTTTTGCGCATTTTTCCAGCCATATGCGCTTCGACGCTGGAAGGGCGCAGAACCCAGCTGAGCACCCCCCCTGAGCGATGAAAGCAGTTTCCACGCGAGCAGCTTGGAGGCACCACACCCTGGAGTCCCTTCCCTTGCCTGGCTCTCCAAACAAGTAGACATTTCCTAATCAAATCCTCACAGAATAATTCGAATTGTGGAAACAACAGCAGAAGAATGCTTTGTCAGGCAAACTGAGGTGGGTAAGTGACGAAATGTTGGGGGGGGGGGGGTTAAGGAGCAGGGCGCCGAATGTTTCCGTGCTCTATCGTTAATCGGTGTACGGTAACCATTCGGGGTGTGTTCGTCAGAATCGTGCTAGTGTCGTAGTCGCCACTCCAGCTCTAGGATTCCGCTGCAATATGAAACAACAGCAAGAAAAGTCGCCGCCCAACAGTGCATGCATTGCGCCTTGAAAATTTTGTGGTGACCCCTTCATCTGCCTCCATGCACTTCTAGCACAGTGCACTTCTCACAAAATTGTGGTCTGTGACGGATAGCCTGCTGCCATGCTACAGTATCCCCAAACCTGCGAACCACACAATCCGTTGTCATCGGAGCTCGTTTTGTCATGGAGCGCGCAAGGAAGCTCGCGTGGAAGCTGCTTCCGTCACTCAGGGAAAGTCTGCAGCTGGGTTCTTGGAAACTGCTTTCGTCGCTCAGGAGGGGTGCGCAGCTGGATTCTGCGCTATTCGAGCGCTGAAGCGCATGCAGCTGGAAAAACGCGCAGAAAACGCCAGCAAATTGAGTAGACGTCAGAACTCCTCAAATCTCAACCAGTCAGTTGAAATGCAGAAACGCCGTAACGCAGAAGAACCGAACTCCCGACCTCCCTCCCATGAAGCAACACAGTATCCACTGCGCCGCGATGCGCCCGGGGTTAGTGCCATTACGCCCGTACATGACCCTCAGCGCAGTCATGCGCATCGATGGAATGACTACGTGAACGCGGACGCGATCCACGCGGCGACGGCACGTTTAGGTTTAAGTAATACCTCTGTGACGGCTGGCGTGAGAGTTCACCGAGTTATTTTGCACACCTGGCACCTGACGTATCAATGTTTTATGTCAAATTATGCTCACCTTGTATGCAAGATTCTTGGCGCAGTGATTAATGATTGTATGCTTGGACTTGCCACCGCCTGAGTGGATTCGTATTTTGGACGGGTTCAGGCTAACTTCGAATCCCATGCGATGATGATGAATAAAATAAGATGCTACCCTCATGCGTGGGTATTTATAGGCAAACCTTGCTCTTGAGTTTCAGCATGATTTTAATCAACTCGAAAACATCTTATCATTACATTTCTGTTCGCGACGAAACCTGAGTAGGATTGTCAACGTGCGGTGTTCAGGGGCGAAACACTACGCTGAATTGTTTGTTCACCTCTTGTTTCTTCGGATACCTTCGTAGCAAGTTAATTTCAAGATGTGAGACGACAGGAGAGAGAAAGACTTGAGGAAGAGGCAACCTAGTAGCGTTTTCCTGTCACTATAGCTATGAAAATAAGCGGATGTTCACAAAAATACCAGAAACAATGGCTTTGTCAGCAAAACAATAGCAGAATGGAATCATTCGTAAGCGGCATTTGTTTAAACAAGTGCTCCGACACGGCTAAAGCCCCGTTTATACTTCCAATGCCGAGCCACGCGACGGAATGTACAGTGGCCAAATTGATCGATCACGTGGCTCGATCAATGTGGCCACAATACGTATCGCCGCGTCGCTCGCCGTCAAAGTATAGACGGACCCTAAAGGCCCCCACGGAGTTCTGCGGCAGCGCCGCTCGCCGCTATGGTTAAGGATAGGTCAGGGACGCTGCCGGCGGCGAGCTCTGCGCCTCTGCCCTATGGTTAAGCATAGGGCCGCGGCGCTGCCGCAGAACTCTGTGGGGGCCTTAACGGCGTGTATCGCACTTGCGCGCTTCGCGCCACTTTGCAACATCACTGACCTACGGCAAGTAGTTTTTCCAAAACCTAACATTCGCTAACATCTAGGAACTGCTGCGCACTTTATTACCATCAAGCCGTTCACTGCTTCCGTGCGTTCATCATAGGCATTCTCTCCGGACCCATCCAGTAATGCCATTTGTTTGTGCTGAGCAGTACTTCTGCCCTCAGGTGGCTGCTCCGCAACCGTTCTCATGCCCAAACAGCTTACGTTTCCGGATATCGTTGACACGTCTTCCGAATCTGGACGCCAGGTTTCCCCTCACTCGTTTCTCCTTACTGGATCTAATTGCTGGTCCGCCTTTACTGGTCTCTTTAGTGGTTGCGAGGCCACTCGCTCCCGCTGCCGCGGTTCCGAACGTGGCAGGTTAGACTCCAGGACGGAAGAGTCCGGCCTTTTCTGTGCTCTTCTCCGCTCTCGCCGAGGAGTGCACAGATTGGGCTAGAGAAGGGACTCCGGGGTGTGGAGAGTAACCAGACGCGAAACAAAACAGGGCTCGTGCGCCGAAGCAGCGGTTGCGGGGGAGAGATGCCCGGAGACCTTCTTTAGTCCCCACCTTCCTGGTCCCAACTCCTGGCCCACTTCTTTGTTTCCACTGTTGACCCCCTACTGGTCTCTTCTTTCTGGTTTCCCTATCCTCTCCTTCCTCATATTGTTCCTTTTCTTCCTGGTAGTTTTCCTTGTCCACCCAAGAGGTCCACCTTACTTCCCTTCCACACCACCCCCTTAGTGGTCCTCCCATGCTCACAGCAGACGTCGGTGACAGGTTTTCGGGATCCGTACGCTCAGAAACTCACGCAATAGCCGCAGTGTCAGGCAGGAGGAGGCTGCGCTTTCTCGGCTGCAGCAGCATCCCATGTTGAGTTCTGAATGCGGCCGACGACAGTGTCACCTCTTCTGACACTAGACGCCTGTTGCGCGGCGTAGGGAGCTCGTCTTCTGGATCCATGCGATCAGAAACGCTCGCATATGCCGCCGTGTCAAGCAGGAGGAGGCTGCGCTTCCACGGCTGCAGCAGCATCCTATGTTGAGTTCATCGGGTGCTAAATACTCAACAGTCAAAAGAAAAGCTACCGTCAGATCAGCAATCGCGCGGCAGCGTCTGTGCGCTCCCATCACCAGTAGCTGCCTCAATTGATGAGCTCATTTCTTCCTTCGAGTTGAGTTTTAAATTGCATTTCTGGTGCTATTCAACAGTCCTAAGTTTTTCTTTTGGTCTTTTTAGTTCTGGTGTTTTTCTTGACTGGGCGCGTGTAGCGCAGTCGGAGGAGGCGCGACTGCCGCGTGCACCCGATAACAGGTTCCTGGTTCGGATTTCCCGCCCAGCCAACCAAGCCTTCCATCCCTCCGGGGTCGGTGAATTGGTACCAGACTTGTCTGGGAAGGATAGAGCGCTGACTTGTTCATCGGCTGGCCACCGCAAGTCATTGTATGGCCAAATACGCATTCATGTCGCCTCCACGACACCCCGTAGAGATAGAATTGCCTGGCGCATCCCAAAAGGGATTGAGTAGCGCCGTCCTTTATCCCTTTATCCTTTATTTTTCTTGACTATGTAACCATTCTCCGCAGACTTGTGTCGATAATTGTTCGTGCCGGTCACGCATTGTTTTCCATGGAGTTAATGTGAAAAACAGCCAGACATCTCCTTTTAGGAGATTTCTCAGTTTTCTCGCCTTCAGAACTGTCCTAGTGCGCAATAAGGGTCCGATAATAGAAAAAGGGTAATGCTCTCTTCGTAAAACTGCCTGAAGAAGTTCCAGATCTCGTTGAGTCGAGACTAGAAACGAAAGAAAGAATGCGAAGCATTGTAACTGCATTTATTCCCGAGGCTGCGGTTGAACTCACCTCTACCTCCAGCCGAATCAATTCTGGATGTTCTAAATGTTGACTATAGAACGGACAAAGTATTCCGATTGGGCCCAGAAAACGGATCAAGCCCCTTTAATTAAGTGTTTATTGTGCAAGCAACACGCGACACGATATGATGATAAGCTCCCATATCGATCGCGCAATGCGATGAATCGATATGGGCGCTTGGCATCACACCGCGTCGCGCGTCGCGTGCACACTAAACGCTCCCTAAACGATCCCTTAGGCCTATGTTATACTTCGGCGACGCGTCGCCGACGAGCGGGAGGGGTACGCAGTGCGTAGCAGCCCGCACATCACAGCGTCGCCCGCGACGTCGCCGAGAGCTCCGCTGGGGCTGTTAGGGCCTCTACAGAGTCTCGCGGCAGCACCCCGAGAACTCGTCCATATCGCTCCCGCCGCAGTGGGACCCACGCTGACACTGTGGTGGAAGCGGCGGCGCGGACGAGTTGTCGCGGAGCCGCCGCTCGCAAAGGCTCCCGATGGCTACCGCAGCTCACGGCGGCTCTCACCCGCAGCCAGGAGCTGCGGGTGAGACCCGCCGCAGAGCGTGGTCGAATTGGAAGCTTGCGGGAGGGGTTTTCTCTGGTTTTCGATCCTCGTTTTCGTGCTTCTGCATTGCTAACCACTTCGCTAACCGTAAATAACACGAGTTCTCCCGACTGTGCTAACACGAGCGGTCCGGTAGGCTCGTGGTTGCGCAGTCGGAAGAAGCGTTTGGCGTCGCGTTCACACCGTATCGAGATTGTTGGTACGGGCCTCGTACTGGCAAATCAAGTCTTCCATCCTTTCAGGTCCACTGACTTGGCACCAAAGTTTCTGGGAAGATCAAAACTTGGCTTCCCATTAGCTGAACGCCGCAGGTCCTTCTTACGTCCAAATATTCTTTCAGACTGCCTGCACGACAACCCTAGAATGGTTGGTGGAGTGATAGTACAAAACTCTATGCTTTACCTATACAGCGATACTGAAGAACTTTTTAAGAAGTACTCGTTATTGATGAGCAGATCGGTTGAAGTTGTCATTGAATGAACAGTGCGCTTTCAGCTGGATCAAAATTCGCGTTTTACTGCACTCGTGGTCTTTCACAAAATCGCCATCGAGCTCAAGTATACGACATAGTTGTATAAGTAGGTTGAATACACTGAAGGCGGCGCCAGATTTTTCTTCGATATGGAATTATGCAAGTGCTATGGCTGCTTTGTTTACGTTCTTCTCTAAGCTAGCCCAGGACATTTGAAATCAGAGCAAATTCTTCCAAATCGAAGAGGGCTCTTTCTACATTAAAATAATAGAAACTGTGCAAGAAAGAGAATTAGTATAATTTTTTGTGCGAGAGAAATTTTAATATAATTTTTTTAAAAGTTTTAATTCACGTACCCAATAAGTGAACACGTTGTTTGAGATTTTATAAATTAAAAAATAAAGGTTTGAAACTTGTTTGAAAGAGCAGAAAGGCTGCCATTTTTTTATTTTTCGAAGACACCAAGCTCTCATCCAAAACGTCACGATTTTTATTCGATTGATAGCAAATTTCTGTTTGCATGGAGTTTCACACCTGTAAACGATGCAGCAAAAATAATTGAAAAACTCACATACACACATATGATGTCTCATGTAAGCAGCGTTAACACCACCAATCAAATAAAAACCGCGACGACCTTTTCAGTGCTTCAGCCGGCAAAAGTACGCAGCATTGCGTCCAGTAACCATCGCGGCGCAGCACCACCCGCCGCTGTCATGGCGGGTCTGCAGCACCCGCAGGACTCTGCTGCCGGCCTTATACTTCCCCCGCCGACGTCGCCACAGATGTGTCACCGACGTCACCACAGACGGGCCGACGACGTCAGCGCCACCGACGTCGGTGACAGCGCGTCGCCGTGCTGTGCACGGCGACGGTCCGTCACCGACGTCGCAGACGTCATCCAAGGGTGGCAGAAAATGCGCTCTAATGGAGTGTTATGATTGTGGGTTGGTTCTTCGTTCCCGGAACTGCCATCATCACCACCGTACTTCGAATTACGAAATCGAGAAGTGCAAAAGACGCCGTCTTTTGCACTTTTCGAACACAAAAAGTGCAATTCACTAGAACACTGAGTGTTTGCGAGGGAGTGGGACCCTAAACCTTAGCTCCCCTTCACTTTGTCACTTTTCTTCCTTTTTGTGTCCTTCTCAGCCGTTCTGTTCGCATGTTCTAGGCCTATTTGCCTCCTTGTAGAGCAAGTAATACTAAATAGAACTGTGTAGAAAATAAGTAGTGTTTCCTCGCCTTCTCAAATAGTAATGCAAACCTCTGCGAAGAGCTTTTTCGAGATAGAATTCTTACTAATTAAGAGTTAAATTTTCCTTTTAATTTCGAGAATTCCGAGTAAATTTAATTTAAATACGATTTAACGAAAAAGGTCTTTGCTAAACCGAAAATGCTGGTGAAACCGTTAAATTGGTAAATCAATAGTCGTTGAATGCCCAACACTATTCCGTACTTCTATTATTATTGTCTATAATCGATAATTTGTCCATGTTATGTTTCCGAGTCGCAGAATAACAGTTTATTAGACCAGCACAATAGAATAACAGACGATGTCGGAAGAAGCGGACAGTTATGCCACACCGTGTATAGAAACACGTCGGGTTTATATACGCCTCCTAGTTTCCCTATGGCAATAGATCGTGGGGACTCAGATCAAGTATCTCGACAAGGCAATATCACCAATGGTCCTATAGATCGGTTTGATAACTATGTTAGCCCTACAACACGTCCTCTTTTTTAAAATTAAAATCGTATCGCTTTTTCGAAGGGTCGATGTCCAGTCGGGGCGCTACGCGGCGAATCCGTGTAGGGCGTCGTGGAGGCGTTGGCGTCGGTTGAGTCTTGTTGCTCGATGGAGGGTTGCAGTTGTCGCTGACGGCGGTGAATAATGGTATGTCGAACACATCCAAGAGTTTATTCACTGTGGCTATGGAGCTTCTGGGCCTTATCTGGTTAGCATGGCGGATCCATGTCAGGTCACCAACTCGAACTGAATAAGTGGTGTTCCCCAAACGTCGGAGGGTTATTCCGGCAGTCCAAGTCGACTTTGCGTTTCTGTAGTCCTTGACATAGACATTATCCTCAACATGGAATTTTCGAGGTCGGGCGCCATGCTGGTGTTTGAACTGTTGTTCCATCCTGGCATCACGGGGGCCAGCGTCATCCTTAGCTGGCATCAGCAGGTCCAGTTCCGTGCGATTCTACTACCGAGAAAGTTTTCGGTAGTTGTAATTTGTGGACGGTTGCGACGGTTGAAGAAGGGCCAGAGAGGGGACTGGGAGTCCAATTTAGGCCATGTTCCTGACAATGTGAAGTCGGTCACTTGCTTGAGCAGACGATCGGCAGCTGTGGCAGTCTGAATAATTTTGAGACTGGAAGATGGTTGCAGGTGTCGACAACTTCAGCAGAGAGTTCGGCATAAACAATGGCAATCACGCAGTCTTCGGACATCTCCGATCGAGTTGAGATTAAGCGTGAAAAGGCGTCGGCTTGGCCGAAGTCCTCGGTGTTGACGTACTCAATATTGAAGTTGTAATTTGATAGTGTAGTAGCCCATCGCTGGAGATGGTTTGTACTATACATCGGAACTCCCTTCTTGCTTCCAAAGATGAACAGTAGCGGCTTATGATCCGTCCTAAGTGTGAAGGGCACGGCCATGGACGAAACGATGAAATTTCTGCACCGCGAACACTAACGCGAGTGTTTCTTTCTCAATCTGGCTGTAGCCTCTTTGGGTAGTAGTCAACGCACGGCTTGCGTGGTAAATGGCCTTTTCGGATTCGTTCGCAAAACGGTGCGATAATACAGCCCCAATCCCGTCTGCGGCAACAATTATCGGAAGCTGGGATCGAAGTGTGTCAAGAGTAGATCCGAACGTAGTTTGGCCTTGATGTGGTTGAATGCAGCTTGGCTGATGTCCATTTGTAGACAGCATCTTTTCTTGCCAAAGCGTCCAAAGGGGCACGGAGGCCATGTAGTTCCTTGACAAAAGTTCCATAGAAATTGACGAGACCGAGAAATGCGCGAAGCTGACTGACGTCTCTTGGAGCAGGCATCTTTTGAATGGCGTCTATCTTAGCGGGGTCCGGGCGACGTCCTTCCGCACTGATGACGAATCCTAAGTATTTGATTTCAGTTTCCAGAAAGGAGCATTTGTCTAGGCGGACGCGGAATCCATAATCATGAATTCTGCGGAAAACCGCTTCAACACGAGAATTGTTTTCGTCGGGTTCTTCCAGTGATAATTCTAAACCGGCAATGAGGGCATCCATTTGCTGCTGGAAGATTTCCGGACTGATTCCCGGATGATTTACTCCAAAGGGCAAACGATTGCATGAGAAGAGCCCTCTGTGTGTGTTGATCGTCAGCAGCGGCTTGGAGCTTTCTTCCATTTCCAGCTGTAGGTAAGCCTCTGCGAGATCGAGTTAAGAGAAATAGCGGCCGCCGTTCAATTTTGTGAAGATGTCATCTGGTGTTTGTAGTGGGAATTGGTGCTGCTCCAGTGCGTCGTTCAGTCCAGTAGAAAAATCTGCACAGAGTCGAATAGATCCGTTTTTCTTCTGCACAGCTACGACCGGTGCGGCCCATTGAGCATGGTCAACCGGGGAAAGAACGTCGGCAGCAACCAGTCGATCAGTCTCCTGTGAAAGACGTGGAAGAGCTGCGTATGGGACAGGACGAGCTTTCCGGAATATCGGTTTCGCATTCGGTTTCAATACCAGTTTCGCTTTTGATTTTGTGCAGCGACCCAGTCCGGACTCGAAAACTGCAGGAAACTGCTTCTGGAGACGACTGGCAAGCGATGAGCGAAGTGTGCTGAGCGTTGAGCTGGACACGTTACAGATTGAACCTTCGGCAAGCTGATTGAAGAAACGTTCATTTTGGGCTATCCAGTCGAGGCCCAGTAGAGAGGCAGTATCAGCGACGTGGCAGTTGCCTCCTCCTTGGTGTCCGTCAATTGCAAAGTTGCATTTGAAGTAGCCACGAACATTGATAGTTCCATTGTTGGCAGTCTTCAGCGTGACATGTGATGGTAGCAGGCTTGGAGATCGATTTTCATCCAATCTTGATGGCTGAGCAAAGTCACGTCGGCTCCAGTGTCGAGTCGCATTCGAATTGAGGTCCCGTTTATTTGCACGTTGCGGTAGATGCGAGTTCCTTGTGCGAGACGTGCGGAATTAGAGGCTATAACCACGCTGTTCGTCGTTTTGGACTTCTTTTTTGGAGTCGACCTCTTCTTCTTCATAAAATTTTTGCAAAATCCTCGCTTGTGTCCCGTGACCTTGCAATCGTGGCACGGCTTGTTCACGAAGTGGCAGTCCTTGGCCCAATGTGGTCCTCCGCAACGGTAACACGGCGAAGGTGGGTCGCGTTTGTTGTCGTTTTTCGTATTGACGAAGTTGACTGCAGTAGGTGATGCAGAAGATTGGAAAAAAAGCTTCGAGAAGCTTAGCGTCGTGACGGATGTTGACATACTGCTGGATCTCAGCATTCAGTTTCTTCAAGGTGGTCTTTGCGTTGTATTCCATCTTGCGTAGGGCACGAGCCCGGATGTCGGCATCTTCTGGCGCGACAAGGCCACATATCCATTCGAGGCACTTCATCTGTTCCGGCGTGACGTCGCTGAACTCTGCTATTTCGTGTCGCAGGTTGACGGTTCCGGTGTAGTCGAGCAAGCATTCGCCGTTTCGTTGTGTTCTGAGGTACGAATATCGACGCGAGAAGACAGAGGCGTTATGTCCGAATAACTGCTTCAGTGTCTTCACTGTTTCCTCGACCGAAATAGACGACGTCTTCTGTGGACGAATGTGGTTCGTGAAGGGTGCATAATGCGGCAGCGCCTAGCTTTGAGACGATCAGTCTGGCTCGGGCGGCATCGTCCAGTGTCGATCCACCCTTGGAGATAATGTCCTCGTATCTGTTATACCAGACATCGAAGGTGCAGCCACTGTCTGGATCATAGCAGAACACAGGGAGACGATTAGACAGCGAATTCGTGATGAACTCGGTCGTTGTAGCAGGTGCGGCAGTCGGGCTTGGAGCAACAGCAGCGAACATACGCTCCATTCGGTTCATGACGGCGTCGAGGGCTTTCTGCTGTTGAAGAGCTTGGGCGTCGAGGATGGAACACAGAAGGTCGGCATCCATGGTAGCAGCACGAATTGAGCTCTTCGGGGTCCTGATCGCCAGAATATTGTGTTGCCGAGTCGCAGAATAACAGTTTATTAGACCAGCACAATAGAATAACAGACGATGTCGGAAGAAGCGGACAGTTATGCCACACCGTGTATAGAAACACGTCGGGTTTATATACGCCTCCTAGTATGGCAATAGATCGTGGGGACTCAGATCAAGTATCTCGTCAAGGCAAGATCACCAATGGTCCTATAGATCGGTTTGATAACTATGTTGGCCCTACAACAGTCCATAATCAATTAGTAGTCAGGTTGAGGCTATTGGCCAATGGCGCACACCCCGCGGCGTATCGTGGTCGGTGACTTCAGGGTATGCCTGCTAGGTCGTGGGTTAGATAGCCTGATATAGGTAAATTATAGCAGCCTGCCGCCACACAAAAGATAACAGCTTTGGAGCAGTACTTGCCCCTGGAAACCATGTGGTTTTATGTTAGTCCTCAGTGGAGAGGATAAGAAGTATAAAAGGAGAAGACTCTGACCCTCTCATCCGACATCTCACGCATCTCTTTCGCAAGACCGTTTTGAAAAACTGCTTCAGATCACACATATCCATCCTTCTAAAGGCAAATGTTGTTAGTAAGAGAAAATTTGCCAGACTAGCAATGGTCGAGCAGGCTGCCGTTCATACAAAACAAAAATCATAGAGTCTCGAAACATGTTAAGAAAAGCACGCAATTTAAGCAAATTCGAGGCAGGTGTGATCATCTAGCGTTTCTATCCGCAGTCTGGTTACCAAATGATGACATTGAAAACGCGCTGCGATGCTTAAAATGTGCTCCGATACTCTCTTGTTGACGACGTCGCCGACGTCGGTGACGGGCTGTTGGTGACGTGTCGCAGCGTCGGCGACGCGTCGCCGAAGTATAACATAGGCCTTAGTAAAAGCCACTGCCATCGCGTTCTTACTGGGTAAATTTCCGTTTTATTTCTACCGGCTGCGTAGTGCTGGCTTTTCCAAAGTCTATGCAGGATGACTGGAGACTGTAAAAAAAAGAAAACGACTTGAGACGGGAATGTTGGGACCGCAACAGTTGAGGTCATTGTCGCGTTTGGACTGTCTAACATGGCAAGCTTACCAGGTTAGACGAATCCAAGACGCGAAAACGACGGAAAATCCAAAATGGGTTCTCGAGAAACGACTAGCCCGTCACGGTAGCCTTCAAGGCATCCAACGCTACCTTTTAATATCCAGCGACGTAACTAATAAGATCCATCGGCACTAGTTAAAAATTCCGACTCCATCTACACAATTTCGATCAAATTCTTTTTCTAGCTGAAACTTCGTTTAGAAGGGTTATTTGGGATGCCGATCACGAATCTGACATCCGTTTTTCACGATTCGGTCGGAGACCACCCATACCATTAACAAGGGTGGTCAAGTCAGGGTCACCGATTTCGCTGAAACTTCATCTATGGGGTTATTTGGGATGCTGTTTTTCGTTTTACGCTGGAGTACGGCAGGTTACGGTAGGTGCGTATAACTAAGGTAATGGTCACCGATTTCGCCTAAACTCCAGCGTAAAACGAAAAACGGATGTCAGATTCGTGATCAGCACCCCAAAATAACGCCCATAGACGAATTTTCGTCGGAACTGTCGGAACTTTTAACCAGTCAAACAATACAGGGTGTCTCAAAAAAAATGTATACACTGTTTGAATGCTGATAACTTTGCTCGCAGTAAAGGTGCCAAAGAAGTTAAGTTTAAAGTTGCCATTATGCTGATTAGCCTCTCCATTCAGCTTGAATGTTTCCTCATCTGTCCACAGAGTGTGTCTTGTAAAATGCGGCTCCTGCTCACATTTAAATCGTGTGATCAATAAACTCGCATGCCCCGTGTCTTTCACATGATTGTCAAGTTCCAATCGTTAAGAGAAGCGCAGCACTGGTTAATCTGGCCAATTAGCGACTAGATTGTAATAGGCATTCAGCCCATCCACAATCAATCCAGTCTGAAGTGCAAGGTTTCGGGCGGGAGCATGGCCCAATCTTGAATATTTGCATGCCGCAGTAATCTCCTTACCCTGCGCCTTCACGTGAGCCTCAAACATCTTCAAATGCTTCAATATCAGCAACGTTAGAACGTTTCGAATACCACCCGCCCTTTTAGGACACTGAAATTTCCGCAAGCCATGTGTGTTTTTAAGTTTTAAACCCGAAAAGAAATGCAAACCAACCGAAACGGCCACTTTGTGAAGAAATTATAACATGTATTCAAGCGAAACACAACCGAGTCGAGTGTAAAATGCAAAATTTCAAACGAATGCATGGTGCACTCCATGATGCTCATATGTCAGAAAGCTTCTATTTTCTTACGCTTTCATAAAAGCCCTTAACTTCTTCAGTATCTTTACAGCGAGCAAAGTTATCACCTTTCAAACAGTTTATACATTTTTTCGACACATCCTGTATGTATTCGTTGCTGGAGTCTTAACCGTTACTCAACTCTTAACTGTCTGCTTGACTGGACCCTGACGAGTGGCAATTCATGTGATATACACAATTTTCACGTAGAATTGGACACTTTGCAAATCAAATTGCTCATTTCTCAAATCAAATTGGACACTTACTTTTCAAACCAAATTGGATACCTCTCAAATCATGTTGGACACTTACTTTTCTCGTCAAATTGGACACTCTCCCAAGCTAGCCTGAGACTTTTGAAACCAAAGCAAACTCTTCCAGATCGAGCTCGGTTTTTTTCTACGCCAAACTATGGACTCTCTGAGAAGGTTAGAATGATCTTTGTTAAACGAAAATTTTAATATGACTTTCTTTGAAGTTTTAATTCACTTTCCAATAAGTGGACACGTTGCTTGAAATTTTATCAAACTTTCAGTTTTAAAGGAAAACAGTGGCTTAATGTTTGCTGTTGTGCGTGTTGAGCTCTACACGAGGTTGGTAGACGGATTTATTTACTGGCCAACGTTTCGGCGAGATCGCCTTCTTCAGAGCCTGAAAGGGACCAAATTAATAAGAAGTTATCCCACCAAATGTCTCCTCAACCCTACTAAATTTAGTAGATGGGACCAATAGAGGGAGAATCCGAGTGCCGTACCTGACCGTAGTTCACTGAGGGACCAATGGAAGCAGCGCAGGACAGACGAGGGGGGTGGGACAGCAACTACCCCAGTTCAAAATGCGAGTCTGAGGTAGGGCTTGAGTTCTCGCGTTATATATAGGCACTCCCCCTTCCGATTGACCTTGGGGTCTCTGGAGTATATCCAGAATGCCTCAAGGGTTCACGGCGCTGGACCGTCTTCTAAAATTCGTGCCGTTTATCTCCGATGAAGTGAGCACTTCCATTCGGAAATGTCTGAGGAGGTCGGGGTTGGACAGCTCAATTACTGTTGTGGATCTCCCACCCAGTAATGTGAAGCAACAGCTAATTCGAACCTTTATGATCGTTTCTGCGCCACGCCTAATTGTGTGGTCTGCCCAGGTGGTAAGGAAGGTGACTGCACCGTATCTGGTGTGGTCTATCTGATTTCATGCCAATCCTGCGGAGCAGAATACATCGGGGAAACTGGACGTCCTCTTCATGTGAGGATCAAGGAACATCTCGACGGCAAGGAAAAGCTCAGAGCCTCGACCGCTCTAGGCTATCATAGGATTCATTGCCATGAAGGGGAGGATTTTGAGGTCAAGGTGGAGATTCTGGGGCACGAGGTTCAAACATCCGCGCGCAAATCCCTTGAGGCATTCTGGATATACTCCAGAGACCCCAAGGTCAACAGGAAGGGGGAGTGCCTATATATAACGCGAGAACTCGAGCCCTTCCTCAGACTCGCATTTTGAACTGGGGTAGTTGCTGTCCTGCGCTGCTTCCATTGGTCCCTCGGTGGACTACGGTCAGGTACGGCACTCGGATTCTCCTTCTATTGGTCCCATCTACTAAATGTGGCACTGAACTTAGTAGGGTTGAGGAGACATTTGGTGGGATAACTTCTTATTGATTTGGCCCCTTTCAGGCTCTGAAGAAGGCGATCTCGTCGAAACGTTGGCCAGTAAATAAATCCGTCTACCAACCTCGTGTAGAGCTCAACCCGCACAACAGCAATTCACAATGCCGAGGTTCACTGAGAGGGCTTAATGTTTATTTTAAAGAGTATGAAGTGTTTTTAATATCAAAAGAGAGACTGCGCCATGGTCCAAGGAGTCGCGATTTTCGTTCGATTGACAGCAGAATTTCTGTTTGTACGGAGTTTGACACCCGTTAGCGATATAACAAAAACAAGTGTGAAGATTACACATGTCCTCACTTTGGTCGTTTATGTAAGTGGGATTTTCACTATCAATCACACCGAAATCGCGACGAGCTTTCAAATGCATGGTGCGATCTGATTTTCTAATGCTCTATATAATTGCTATTTTGATGTGCTTTAAGGCAAATTTTAATTTATTATTTTTTATCGAATTCTCATTTTTTTTTAAATAAAATTATTACTCATTGGTGGAGGTTAATTAAAACATTACAAAGAAATATCGAATTTTCCTTGAAAAAAATGTCCTTACCATCTTAATGTGTATGCAGTTTAACCTGCCTAAAGGTCATTTCGATTCGGAAGGGTTTGCTTAGATTTAAAAGACTTCAGCTAGGTTAGAAGAATGTCCAATTTGATTTGAAGTATCCAAATCGACGTGAAAATTATATATCATCTTTACGTCGAATTGGACACTCTTCTAAACTAACCTAAGACTTTTTAGATCAAAGAGAACTCTTCCAAATCGAAATTATCTTCTTCTACATTAAACTAGAGACTCCATTCATGTTAGAATAATTTATTGTTCAAGGAAAAATTTAGTATAACTTTCGTTGAAGTTTTAATTTACTTCACGATAAGAGAACACAGTATGAAATTTTATCCAAAATATATTTTTTGAGGAAAACGATCGATTAAAGCTTTTTAAGGAACAGAAAGGCAGTCATTTTATATTGCCAAAACAGAGATTGCGCCATGCTCCCTCCGAAACTGCCCGATTGTCATTTGATTGATAACAAAATTTCTGTTTGCATGCAGTTTCACACCTGCAAACGCTGCAACTCAAAGTTTCACACCTGCAAGCGCTGTATAATAACACACATATTCTAACTTTCTTGCTGAATGTAAGCAGTATTTGACTATCAATCAAATAAACGCTGCGCTGAACTTTTTGAGTGTATGGTGCAATCCAGTCTTCTGATGCAGGACGTCTCTTGCTGCGCTTTAACACAAAATTTATTTTACTGTTTTTCAAAAAATGAACAATTTATAAAATTATTTCACTTATTCGGCAGCTGAAATAAACAATAAATGAAAAAGTTATTCTGAGTTTTCCTTGAACAAAAAATATTCTTACCATCTTGAAGAGTTTGTAGTTTAACCTGCAAAAAGCTCGTCTTGATTTGGAAGACGTTCAAATTCATTGCAAAGTTCATAGCCAGCTTAGAAGAGTGTCCAATTTCACGTGAAAAGTGTCTAGTTCGACGTGAAAATGGTATATGTGAGCGCCGGCGAAGACCGCTGCACTCGAGGCCAAACGGGACGTAGGCCCGTTTCCCTCCTGGCCCTCACGCCTTCCCCGAGAGTCCTGAACTGTCGAAGGGCTTAAAGCTCGTAACGTTGCCACTAACGAATTAAACGAATTGAGCTTCATTATCGCAAAAGCAAAATTACCGCAGTTTCACTTAAAATTTCTTTGCTTGCGTTGAACCAGAGGAAGAATCTGACGTTACTACTTGATTGTCATCAAAAGTTGTCACTCAATTTGTCAAAATTGACAGCGACATGTAATCAAGAAAGATATGCCTGACGCAGTCTATAAGAGTGGCAAGCTTGAAAACGCACTTTCCTTCATCTTTAAAAAGCGGTAAGAATACAATATATAAACTGTGCTGATTGTACAAACTATCTATTTTTTGAAACCGGTTCAGTTTCCACCTCAGTAACGGTGTAATCTTAGCCTTTTTGACGGTTTCTTCTCAAAGGATTTTGAAAAAAATAGAACATCCACCAATGAATCCTACTATATATAAAGCAGCAAGCGTGTGTGTGTGCGTGTGTCACACTGTCCGTCCGTCACACTTGAGTTGCAGCGCGGCAGCCGAACCGTGCATGGCGAGCCGCAGACGTGCCGAACATTTCATTTCATTTATTGCACAGGTTGTGCGCCTTAAACAAATAAAGGTAGGCAAAACCAAAAACATATGCTGCAGTCTGTGTTTTTCAATCCTTTGATCCTAAATGTTTAGGAAACTTTTATAAGATTTGAGATCGTAGCAAACTCATAGTCAGTAATTGGAGAGAGGCGAAATAAATATAGCGGCAGCAGAACGAAAAAGAAGAAGATAGAAAAAGAGCTTGCGTGTGAATGCTTCTGTGCCGATGCCATCACCTTTTCACCATCAATCAGCTGAAACGATGTGAGAGAGTGAGGACAATGCATGAAATGTTGAGAATGTGAAGACAAGACAATGAGTAATGCTACGAGCTGATAAATTTAATGACGGTTCGAAAAACACTCATACAATTGACAGCAACAATGCATAATAATAATCCTAAATATCATTAAAGCAAGTTTTCGTCATCTGCCGGTGTCTTCTTGAAATTTACGTGTTGTAGTTGAGGACGGAAGGTGGTTAGAGACTGCTATTCTTGATAACGAAGCGACTGCAATTGATAGATGGAGCGGTAGCAAACGTTCCGTTAGCCGAAGAAGCAGGCTAGGAGTTTTTCTTATATCGGATATGTCCACCTGGAACGGGAAAGTTATCATAGACGAGAACTTCAAGATTCTCCGATACCTAGTAGTTGTAAAACATTGATTCTTTCTAGTTTGGCTTTAAAATCCTTGCCCGTTTTGCATTTTATAACCTCAGATGGAAGACGCTGCATCCATCTTGCAACTCTATAGAAAAGTACATTGAACATTCTCGTGTGATTTGGCCTAAGGATTCTTCTATAGTGCAAATTAAACCCTCCAGTTCTTTCACTACTTGGTATGAACGTCCAGTATTTACTAGGCTTCATCTTGATTTCGCCCCGAAGAATACGAAAAATGAATACAAGGTCGGCTATGATATGTCTATGCTGCAAACTTTTCAATCCCAATTCTCTCATCCGAACAACATAGCTTGGCATTGTACTCGAATTTGACCCAGGATGAGTGCGATAAAAGTGAAAGTTTTCCGGACCTTCTCAAGCTTAAGTATTTGCTTTTTGAAAAAGTGTTCCATGCCTGTGAACAATACACAAGATTGGGCAAAACTTATGATTTGTATAAACGAGTCAGAATTTGGCCGTTGTTGCTATGAATATTGCGAAAGATTGAGAAAAGGGAGGTGAATGCTTTTCTCACTACTTCATTGATGTGCTCTGAAAAATCGAGTTTATTGTCAATCATCACCCCAAGATGGAAACATCGCAGCACTTGAGAGTAACGCCATTTATGGTGTACTGATTCCTTGCTCCTACTCCAATGTGCATCACAAAGCATTTATCTAAATTGACAGTCAGACCCATTTCGAAGCCCAAGTAACCAGTTTCCCAATACACCGAGATAGCTCTTCGGTCACTTCTATGAAGTTCTCGTCATTGTAGGATCCGTATATTTTAATATCATCGGCATATAATTGGAGACCAATATTTTTAGAACCTTCAAGAATGACTGAAGGCAAATCCATGGTGTAGATTAGAAACAGCAGGGGCGAAAGAGCTCCTTGAGGCACTCCACTACAGCAATGATGTCTGTCGGAAAACTTTCCCCCAATCTTCACTGTCATATATCTTTCATGAAGATACGATCGAAACCGCTTCAGCAAATTTCCGTCAATTCCTATCTGATAAAGGCGATGAATCAGCTTTACGTGAGTGACCCTATCAAAAGCTTTAGAGAGATCAATATAAATTACATCTGTACAACAACCATGGTTCAATGCTAAATTCCAGTCAAAGATACTCTCTAGAATATTAGTTGTAGTTGAAACCCCAGGAAGGAAGCTATGTTGCTGTGGAGCGATGGGATGGAATTTAGAAATCCACGAAAGAAGATTCCGTCGAATACATTTTTCCATCACTTTGACTGGTGTAGGGGTTAGGCTTATAGGTCGGAATTCAGAAACAAGTCTAGGTTTCGTTGTTTTGGGGATCGCCACCACTATAGAGACTTCCAAACCTCTTGCACCTCTCCTAGCAATAGCGAGATGTTAAATATGTATGCCAAGGGTTTTGAAAGAGACTTCGCACATTTACGGAAAACAATAGATGGAATTCCATCATATGGCTCAGTTATCGAAGGTTTCATGCTTTTCAGTACTTCAGCAATATCATCGGGATAGAAATACATTCCGGTGAGTGTTCTCCCAGTCCATATAAAAGACTCACGATCAAGAAGCGATTCATCTGAGTTGTCACATTTAGAGAACACAGTATGAAAGAAGTTGGCTAGTGCTTGGGACTTCTCATTATCAGTAGTATATCTTCTTCCATCAACGGTGGCGATGTCCGTTCCTCCACGTGGTGCCACTGGAAACTGTTCGCCTCTGCGAGCTAAGCTAATCACGGACATTCAAGTACAGGCGACAGGCCCTAGTGACAGGCCGGCCTATGGAGATCCCATGTCACATCACATGGTTGATGACGTTAAGTGAGTATCGAGATAATGCTACGGCGTCCGCGGGAGCCGACGCGCACTCGCAAAGCCCGGCGAGTGTGAGAAGTATGCGAGGGTCCCTGATGCGAGGACGGCATGGGGGCACGGGCCGCTCGTGCGAGTTGGCAGAAGCACTGTAGCGAAGACGAATCGACTTGTGTGCGGTACAGGAGACGAGGTAGTCCTGTTGTAAGTCGAGGGACATAGGCCGATGCTTCAAGGCCATTCTGTGCGGCAGTACCAGGACCACCAGCGGAGTTGGTGTAATCGTCTCCGTACGTTTCCGAGACGCGATTATAAGCGTGGAACGTTTTAATGACCGCTTGATGAAGGTCGTAGTCGCTGCTGAACAGCGTATGTATCATTTCTTCTCTGCATACGCTCCGCAGGCAGGCTGCTCTGAGAGAGCCAAGGATGAGTTTTGAACCCTGCTTGATGAAAAGACAGCAGAGGTACCGTCAGAAGACGCTGTCGTTATCGCAGGTGACCTCAACGGTCATGTGGGGACTGCGAAAGATGGTCGCAGCTGTCACGGCGGTTTCGGATATGGAGCACGTAACGCTGATGGTGAGCGAATCCTTGAGTATGCGGACTCGCATAACCTCATCATCGCGAACACCGTATTTCGAAAGCGTGACTCCCATCTGGTGTCGTTCTATAGCGGGAGCACCAAGACACGGATCGACTTCATCCTTGTGAAGCATCGTCTACGGAAGAAAGCTCAGGACTGATAGAATGTTGACAGAAAGCGAACAACACGAAAGCTCTCGCTAAAGCATGGTTATTTACAAATATTGATAGGTTAGCGCAAGAAGGTGGTGCCGTACGAGACTGTGGCCACACAGCACCGTCCGCTGATATGCACTCTTAAGCTCGCTCCTCCGAGGCTGAGGCATGTCGAGCGATGCGGTCCACCGAGAATCAAGTGGTGGCGATTGAAGGAAAACGATGCAGCTTTTGTTTCTCGTATTCGGTTACCGACGGTGACAACCTTCGAAGAAACATGGAAAGATGCAACCGATACGATTTTACAAGTTGCATGCTCTGAATTAGGCATGACTAAGCCTGGACGCCGCAAGATCGAGAAGCTGGCGTGGCTGTGGACTAACGACGTCAAGGAAAAAGTCAAAGAGAAGAAAAGACTATATCACGCTTTTCTCAGCGACAAGACAGCCGACAATTGGCGTATGTACCAAGAAGCGAAGAGGGCGGCTAAGAAGGCTGTTGCCGTTGCAAAAGCTTCTCATTATGAGTATGTCAACGAGAAACTCGAGACGCGCGATGGTGAACGACAACTTTATCGGCTTGCCAAAGCACGCCATCGCCAGAGCGAGACATCGAAAAGTTCTTTGGCATCAACGATGAGAATGGCCATCTGCTGATGAACCGCAAAAGGGCTATGGAACGATGGCATGACTACTTCGAGAGAATTTCAACAGTAGAGTTTGCCCATCCGCCTATCCCTTGCGTCCCTCCTACGCACGGTCCTGTGCAGAAAATCACTGTGGAGGAGACGGAAGCGGCTTTGAAGAAGATGAAGCCAGGCAAAGCAACGGGCCCTGACGACATAGCGGCCGAACTATGGAACTCGAGGTGCTGGAATCCTGCTGAATGGCTAACGAAGTTTTTCAACCAGGTTGTTGCGGAGAAGAAGGTTCCTGGTAGTTGGCAGCAAAGCACGACGATCCCGATCTGGAAGAAGAAGGGCAGTCCCGCGGACTGCACAAGTTACCGTCCAATCCGATTGCTCTCGCACAGTATGAAAATATTTGAGCGAATTGTGGATGGACGTATTCGCGAGATCGTCCGGCTTTCCACCAACCAGTGTGGCTTCGTAGCCGGCTGTGGCACCATCGACGCCATTCATGCTGTTCGTCTTCTTGTGGAGAGACATCGCGAGAAACAAAAACCGCTGCATCTTGCTTTCCTCGACCTGGAGAAAGCATTTGATCGTGTACCGCGTGAGGTCATATGGTATGCCTTACGACAGCACGGTGTCCCTGAAGAACTGATCGAGTGGGTGCGCATTCTTTACTCTTGTCCTAAGAGTCAAGTGCGAGCGCCGGCCGGCACATCCACGGAGTTTCCAATCTCCGTCGGTGTTCACCAAGGTTCCGCGCTTTCCCCACTTCTTTTCATTGTCGTAATGGATGCCATTTCGCGAGACCTTCAGAAGCCTGCTCCTTGGACGCTGCTCTATGCAGATGACGTAATGCTTGCCAGTGAAGACAAGGCCGAACTTGAGCGACAAGTGCAAGCTTGGTACGACCGCTTGGCGATGTTTGGGCTCAAGCTAAACGTCCAAAAATCTGAGTACTTGACGACAGACGTAAACGAAGCCGGGTCCATTGAGATCAATGGCACTGCGCTAGCACGAACGACAAATTTCAAGTACCTTGGATCTGCAATTGCGTCTGATGGTAGTCTGACGTTCGAGGTGAACCCGCGCGTGAGCGCAGCGTGGTCCAAATGGCGCTCGATGACATGCGTTTCATGCGACAGGAAGATACCGGAACGCCTTAAATCGAAGATCTATAGAACCATCGTCCGACCTGTAGCGATGTACGGTGCTGAGTGCTGGCCTGCAACGAAGGAAGTTGAGAGCCGCCTCAGCGTGATGGAGACGAAAATGCTGCGCTGGACGGCTGGTGTCACGCGTTTGGACCGTATTCGCAACGATGAAATACGCCAGAGGTTTGGTGTCACTCCAATTGCTGACAAGTTACGTGAAGCTCGCCTTCGGTGGTATGGCCACGTTCTTCGAGCTAGTGGTGACACTGTTAGGAAGATTGGCCTTAACATAGATGTGCCCGGAAAACGGCCTAAAGGGCGGCCGAAGCAGCGATGGCTTGATACGTTGCATGTGGACCTAAAGGTTGCTGGTATCCATCTCGATCAAGCATTTGATCGCCTAAAGTGGCGTCACCACACCAGAATAGCGGACCCCGCCTCGAAGCGGGACAAACGCTGAAGAATAAGAAGAAGAAGAAGAAGAAGAAGAAGAAGAAGAATATCTTCTTCCATCAACATCAGTAAAAAATGGGATTGCTCTTTTAGTCTTCATTCTACATTGCAAGTGGCGATGCAAGTGTTTCATAGAAGAATGCGCTGCAAGTCGTTTTTCCCTGCTAGCACAGAATTTTTGCAAATGATCGTCAATATCACTACATGCTTTTTTATATAGATTGTTTGTGAATGGGTTTCTTGAACTCCAGAAAATACGCTCCTTCTGGGAGAGTAGATTCAAAATGTGTTGAGGAAGTTTGCAACGTGATGTTCCTAAAGTTTTGAACGGAACGAAAGTAGCAAATGCACCATAGACAACTGAGCAGAATCTTCGGTATACATCGCTGGCGCAAGAATAAGCCTCAAACAAACTAAACCAATCGACTGTAGAAAAATATCGATCAAGTAAATTGTAATCTACATCTATAAAGTTAGGCATCGGAAGGTTAACAATACCGTAAAAATTCGTAGGAACCTCGAAGTGAACCGTGCTGTGGTCGGATGTACCTAACGGTAGAATCACACTCACATCGCCGGCTAGAGGAAAGGTTGTTAGTACAATATCAAGCACTTTATTTCCATGTGTTGGTTGGAAAACTACCTGGCTGAAACCACTTTCTTCAAAGAACGTAATAAACTGAGAAGCATTTGAGTTTAACGCTTTGGAATTACGCCAGTCCACTGAGAGAGTAAAATCACCCGAAATTATGATTTTTTCCCTACTAGAAATGAGCGTAGTTAGTGAATCCAATAACGAATCATCATCGTTTTTGGAGCTATTTGGTGGGCGATAAACCAGGATACAGCGAATCAAAGAGAGGGAATCTGGGCACACCGCATCTAGACAAAGAACGTCAGCTTTTAAGCGAAAATTATGTTCAACTGGTATAATCATGTTAGAGTCACTGTCTAAGCAGCATATTCCCCCTCCTCTGCGCCTAGCTCGGTCGATACGCTGTAACCGATGAGGCATGTTGGCTATTATTTCGGTATCAGGGATCTTACTAGAAATCAAGTCTCAGTGACGAAAACGAATTGTGGCTTCTTATCGAGGATAAAATACTGGAGCTGAGTTAGTTTATTTGCTAAACTACGTGCATTAAGCAAAAAGCAAGAAAAAGAAAAAGAATTACAGTACATAGTGGAATCATTAGGCATTCATGGTATTTCCCAAACGTCGGTCGTTTGGGAGATCCTGAGTGCGTCTTAACTCTCCCCTATAAACAACCCATACACGCTTTTTCAGCTGATCGTTCCGTTTCTTACATTCCAGCGTTAACTCCCTTTTATGCGTGCGTTCCTCCTGTGTCATACTACGGCGTATGAACACACTCTGGAAATTGGACGATCGAAGTTTGTATGCGTTTGATAGCACTTTTTTTCCAACGTGTCTTTGAAGGTAGGACGATTTTGACTAAACGTGGTCTATCCTTTCTAAATTCTCCTATACGTTGCTGCTGGCCGACATTCTACTCCTAATATATCAAGCATAGAACTAACTTTGCCCTCCAGATCAGTTTGCCTGCATGAGGGGGACAACTCAGCCGCAGCTTCAGGTAAGTTGTAGACAACGACACTTCTTTCTCTCTCATGTGTCTCCATTGCTTCACTGAGGTCTTGAGGTATTTTCGATTTCAAGGCATTCACCATTTTTTCGATTTCAGGGTCCTTGCTGCGTGCAACAATCGATTTCATGATTTCACCTACAGACATCATCGAATAGTCAAGATTAGTCGATGAAATACTACTGTTGGGAAGATCTCCGGCCTGTACGCTAGTAGGGTCAACTTTAGTCTTCACAACAGTAACTTGTTTTTTGTTTCCTTTCATCTGAGACATAATCGTGAAGTAGTAACGACAAATAATCAACCCGGAAACTTAGCCAAAGTAGGAGAGCCAGGAAGGAGAGTTAGACACAGCCCCTCGACGTGGGCACTCGAATGAAAATTGAACATGTCGGCAACCGTGCATGGCGAGCCGCAGACGTGCCGAACACGTCGACAACCGTGCATGGCGAGCCGTAGACGTGTCGAACATGGCGGCAACCGCGTATAGTGAGCCGCAGACGTGCCGAACACGTGGGCGGCACAAAACTTCGGCCCTGGGGGTAATCGAGGCCGCTGAACACGAATCTGAAGTCGATCAATCGATATCGATCGATATTAGCGATTTTTTGAGGACGGCGCTCAACTGACGCAAAACTTCGGCCCTGGGGGTAATCGAGGTCGCTGAACACGAATCTGTAGTCCGTTTTTGAACTGTCAATCGCCATCAATCGGGCAAATTCTCGTTTTTGTGGATGTCGTCCATTTTCTCGCTTTTTTTCTAACTTGCCCTAATCGACGTATTTAAGATGTTCTTCCTGAGGAAATCATAACATAGGTGGCAGCTACAATTGATGATGAGAAGTTATTGCCACGGCGAAGCCGTCAAGAAGCCGTCGGTGCGGCCGAGGGGAGGGCCGCACGGACGGCTGGTATAAGAATGGAACAGAAATGATATGTTACACTAACACATAGGTCTTCAACGTTTATTAGTATTTACAATGAGAAACGAAGAATACTTAAACCTCAGCATTTCTGGGCTTGAAAGTGAGCGCGACATGCATGTTGACATTTACGATAACATTAAAATGACAAAAGGCAGTAGAGGCAGGTCTTAGTCAAGATGACATCAGTTATCATTCAGACGAAAGTGGCACCCGTCACATATTTCAGCAAAGAAGACATAAAACGGAAGCGGTTACTCATTTGTGCACCCGAGGTAGTACTGCAGCAGCAGGAACTCGACTGTCGGCCGCCAGAAAGGTCGCATGTACGTGATTTGGGTTCACTCGCCCTCGAAACAGATATGTGAATTTGTCGCGAATTTCCCGATGTCGGAAGAACAGAATGCCCGCATTAAGTATTACCTAAAAATAGTATATAAAATCGTACTAAGTGACCAGTGTTATCCTACAAATATTAGGTATATGAGTCTTGCTCCATCCTGCTTTCACTCTCAGATTAGTCAAAGAGTAGATGTATAATATAATATCATTCAAGGCTCTCGTATTGTATCGCCAATTCTGAATCTACGATATATCGGCGAGAAATTATTTAACCTCATCTGAGCAATATCTGGTGGCTAAAGTAAAGCATCCAGCGGTAGAAGGGTCATTTGTATAGTTTACTGATGTTTATATTCCAGTAAACGACGACGTTTTTCTGGTGTCGTTCAATTGCTACCATATACGCTTAAGGACAAGCTTTAAGGGCATGCCACTGGGGATCTCGGGGGAGTCGTAAATCAATTAACGGAGCCGAGGAAGCAAAAGCTTCATAACTAGGTAACTGTGCAATCGTTTTAGATGATGTTTAGATCGCTGGATAGAAAATGAGACGCTGCTTCTAATGGTGTTAATTAGATTTTAAACAAATAACTTTGAAAAGAGTTATGGCAATGCGACTCTTTGTGACGGATTAATCCGTTGCAAAGCGTCTTTTTTGCAAAGAATTTGAGCGGTACTGTAATTAAGAAAAGGAAAGTAAAAGCGAAAAGCATAACATTACAATACTTTCTTTAAAGTGATTCGTTTCAGACAAACCTTTTTTATTATAGCACCTTCCCGGTGGCTCATCAGTGAAAAGGAAGGTGCTATAACTTTTTTGAACGTGTAAAATTACTAATTTAGTAATCTAGATTCTGACAATTTTATTGCTTTTAAACGTAAAATGTTTTTAAAAACTTTGGTTTTCTATTCTATGTTTATTTTTGTTGGTTAATATTTATTTTTTACATAATTTATTTAATTCATGTTTAAAATTACGTTAAAATGATAAAGGTTTTAAAAATTACAGTAGGTCGAGCAGCTGACGATCAGGGGCCGGATTCGTTAACAACCTACCTCAATTTAACGGAGAAAATTACAGCCGAAATCTCCAATAGCGCGGCTTATCAAGCGATATGGTGAGCGATAAGCCGCATTATCTGAGTTTTCCGCCGTGAATTCTCGGTTAAAGTTATGTGAGTCGTTGATGAATCCGACCCCAGCTGACTCTCGTAAGTCAATCTGCTTCCTCAAGAATGTTAACACGATGGCATTATTTTCTATCTCAGTCGTCGAATGTCTGAAAAATGGAATCAAATAAATAGCAGTGCAGTTAGTAACTGTATAGGCTAACTAGACAAGCAACGTATGGGCATTACACCGTACAACGATAAAGGATAAAGGACGGTGTCACTTAATCTCCTTTAGGATGCGAAACGCATTCTACTTCTACGGGATGTTGCGGAGGCGATTTTGAATGAATATTAGGCCATACAATGACCTTGCGATAGCCACTCGATGAGCAATTCAGCGCTTTGTCCTTCCTAGACAGGTCTGATACCAATTCACTGACCCGAAGAGTTGGAAGGTTTGTTTGGCCTAGGCGATAAGCCCGAGCCACGAACCTGGTAAGCGACAGCCAGCACCATGTCGTATTACACACGCCCCGCTATATTATACCATAAAAAAGGAAAATGTCCAGCACATTCCAAAGGCTTTGGCTGGAGCCGACATTTATTGTGTACCACTATTGGTGGTTTTGGAGTATATTCAGACCCTTGAACGCATCTACTACGACATGAAAGGGCGGTATACGGGGGACGAGAGTTTTACCTCCTGGTCCCCTGCCCGCCCACCACCAACCCCTGGGTTTGCTCGAGAGTCCAGTGGCTGCCTTACGAGATAGTGGAGACGCAGACATTTGATACGCCTTCGTTTAACGGCCGGGGGGTAGAACGCCACTCGCTGCGGTACACTAATCTTCCAATTTACTTTTGATTGATAAACAATAGTGAAGTGGTGAGGCGATCATAGGCAACGGTAACTACGTTATCGTTATTAGATTGCAGGACAAAATAAAGTGGACAAAGTGAAAACTTCACATTTTAACAATAAAAGATTTTTTGTTTGTCAGTTATCTCAAGTCGAAAGGGCGAGACAGCTTGGCTTACCCACACTCAAGAGTAAGAGAATAAGATATGATTTAATGATGATGCATAAGATTTCTCCAATAATACTATACTATACTTGAATCAACCGGCTATACTATACTATATATAACAATTGCCCGTCACGCCTATCGGTGTGCCTCGCACTTGCGCGCTTCGCGCGATGTCGCAGTATCACTAAGCTAAGGACAATCACATAGAGCTAGTTGCTCTACTTATATAGCTTTCTTCGCTACTTAGGAGTACAAAAGACTCGCAGTACGTACAGTATATAGTATGACCAGTCGTTCGGCGGCCTAGCGGCCGTCTACGACTGGTTGGGGGCTTCGCCCACAAACCCCGAGAATAGGACGCAATGGCCGCTACGGGTTTCCTACTCTTTCCTAGGCCTTCTGACCATTATGTTAATCGAGGTGGATCGGCTGATCTTCCTCAACGTGATCCTCAAAAAATCGATAATATCGATCGATATCGATTGGTCGACTTCAGATTCGTGTTCAGCGACCTCGATTACCCCCAGGGCCGAAGTTTCGTGCCGCTTGAACGTCATCCTCAAAAAATCGATAATATCGATCGATATCGATTGGTCGACTTCAGATTCGTGTTCAGCGACCTCGATTACCCCCAAGGCCGAAGTTTCGCGCCACTTGAACGCCATCCTCAAAAAATCGATAATATCGATCGATATCGATTGATCCGACTTCAGATTCGTGTTCAGCGACCTCGATTACCCCCAAGGCCGAAGTTTCGCGCCACTTGAACGCCATCCTCAAAAATCGATAATATCGATCGATATCGATTGGGCTATACGATTATCGATTGGCTACCTGGGCTATACGAAAGCAGGATGAACACGCGATCAGCGTCGCGCAGCGTGGAATCGAGAGGACGATGCTCGGAGTGACACGACTCACGCAAGTGAGAGAAGGTCTCCGGAGTTCCGAGCTTCGCCGACGTTCGAAGATCAGAGACGCTGTCGCATGGGCCAAGTCGTCGAAAATTAGGTGGGCCGGCCACGTAATGCGATTCGCAGACACCCGCTGGACGAGAGCCGTCACAGACTGGATTCCGCGGGATGTCAAAAGAACACCAGGACGCCCACCAACGCGTTGGTCGGACTTCTTCGTGAAAGCCCTGAACGACCGATATGACGCTCTTCGTGTCCCTCGAGCGAGGAGGATCCATTGGACCACTCTGGCACGCGACAGGGACGAATGGAGACGCTGCTGGCGCCCGCTCGAGCAAGTCGATGATCAACGGGACGACAGGTGATACAGGTGATCGATTGATCCGACTTCAGATTCGTGTTCAGCGACCTCGACTACCCCCAGGGCCGAAGTTTTGTGCCGCCGACGTGCTCGGCACGTCTGCGGCTCGCTATACACGGTTGCCGCCGTGTTCGGCACGTCCACGGCTCGCCAAGCACGGTTGCCGACGTGTTCAGCACGTCTACGACTCGCCATGCACGGTTGCCGACGTGCTCGGCACGTCTACGGCTCGCCAGGCACGGTTGCCGACGTGTTCGGCACGTCTGCGGCTCGCCATGCACGGTCGCCGACGTGTTCGGCACGTCTACGGCTCGCCATGCACGGTCGCCGACGTGTTCGGCACGTCTGCGGCTCGCCATGCACGGTCGCCGACGTGTTCGGCACGTCTGCGGCTCGCTATACACGGTTGCCGCCGTGTTCGGCACGTCCACGGCTCGCCAAGCACGGTTGCCGACGTGTTCAGCACGTCTACGACTCGCCATGCACGGTTGCCGACGTGCTCGGCACGTCTACGGCTCGCCAGGCACGGTCGCCGACGTGTTCTGCACGTCTACGGTTCGCCATGCACGGTCGCCGACGTGTTCGGCACGTCTACGGTTCGCCATGCACGGTTGCCGACGTGCTCGGCACGTCTACGGCTCGCCAGGCACGGTCGCCGACGTGTTCTGCACGTCTACGGTTCGCCATGCACGGTCGCCGACGTGTTCGGCACGTCTACGGTTCGCCATGCACGGTCGCCGACGTGTTCGGCACGTCTGCGGCTCGCCATGCACGGTCGCCGACGTGTTCGGCACGTCTGCGGCTCGCCATGCACGGTCGCCGACGTGTTCGGCACGTCTGCGGCTCGCCATGCACTGTTGCCGACGTGTTCGGCACGTCTGCGGCTCGCCATGCACTGTTGCCGACGTGTTCGGCACGTCTGCGGCTCGCCATGCACGGTCGCCGACGTGTTCGGCACGTCTGCGGCTCGCCATGCACGGTCGCCGACGTGTTCGGCACGTCTGCGGCTAGCCATGCACGGTCGCCGACGTGTTCGGCACGTCTACGGCTCGCCAGGCACGGTTGCCGACGTGTTCGGCACGTCTGCGGCTCGCCATGCACGGTCGCCGACGTGTTCGGCACGTCTACGGCTCGCCATGCACGGTCGCCGACGTGTTCGGCACGTCTGCGGCTCGCCATGCACGGTCGCCGACGTGTTCGGCACGTCTGCGGCTCGCCATGCACTGTTGCCGACGTGTTCGGCACGTCTGCGGCTAGCCATGCACGGTCGCCGACGTGTTCGGCACGTCTGCGGCTCGCCATGCACGGTCGCCGACGTGTTCGGCACGTCTACGGCTCGCCATGCACGGTCGCCGACGTGTTCGGCACGTCTGCGGCTCGCCATGCACGGTCGCCGACGTGTTCGGCACGTCTGCGGCTCGCCATGCACGGTAGCCGACGTGTTCGGCACGTCTGCGGCTCGCCATGCACGGTCGCCGACGTGTTTGGCACGTCTACGGCTCGCCATGCACGGTCGCCGACGTGTTCGGCACGTCTACGGCTCGCCATGCACGGTCGCCGACGTGTTCCGCACGTCTGCGGCTCGCCATGCACGGTCGCCGACGTGTTCGGCTGCCGCGCCCCAACTCAAGTGTGACGGACGGACAGACACACGCACGCACACACGCACACACACACGCTTGCTGCTTTATATATAGTAAGGATAGGGCGATCTATTGGTTCCTCACCACTGGTCCTCCCTTAGTGAAACGGTCCCCAATTACTGGTACTTGTCCCCCTAAATGGTCCAGCCTTAGCGAACAACGTCTTCGGCACACCTTCTGAATCCCCAGGCACATTGGACGACGTCTTCGGTACGTCTACCTGATCCTCAAACGCGCGACGTCTTTGGCACATCTTCTGAGTCCCAGGCACGTCATGCGACGTATTCCGCACGTCTTCCGAATCCCCTAGCACGTAGAAGGCGTCTGGGTATTTTCCGCTATTTTCGTGCCACGTAATTTGATCAGTATCGATTGACGGTGATCGATACTGGTGAGTTTTCGACCGCCTGAACGACATCCACAAAAAATCGACAGTCTGATTAATATCGATTGATTGCGATCGATACTTCAAAAACGAACTTCATATGCGTGTTGTGCGACCTCGACCACCCCCAGGGTTGAAGTTTTCAGGCAGGTAGAAGACGTGTGGGTATTTTCCGCTATTCTCGTGTCTTAATTTTTCCCCATTCCCCCCTCGATTTTCACCCTATTTTATGGTTAAATTTCTGCGGCGAAGCCGATCGATCCTTTAGAAAACTTCGCTACCTTTGATGCTCGAAACTCGAACTCGACAAGGTACTCGAAATGCCTAGTAATATATTTAAGAGATATCTTGACCGAAGGCTTAAGAAAATATAATTCTAATTCAAAGTAGTGGTGTACCTGCCCTCATCTACTTATCTTTTACTAGTTAGGTTTTACGCTGCCACCTTCGATTGATTTTGTGTATTTTTAACCATCGTTTTGTTGTCTGTTTCAAATGTTTGATTTCATTTCGGTTCTTATAGCTGCTGTTTTGAAGCGGGAATTTTGCACGCGTAAAAAAAAATAAAGTGCAGATATCTTTGCGGGATGAGTGTTGTAAAACGATACCAAGTACAGCAACAAATGAGTCAATTTTTATTTTTCGTTAATTGACAAACTGTTGTCAAACTGTTTCTTAATTTAAGTTCTGTAACGTAAGTGCAGACTTGACAATATTGGCAAAAGTCAACAATTGAATTAGTGCTTGACGACAATTGTGATTAATCCTTCTAAATAGCGTAACGAAAAAGTTCCATTGTCGGCCATTAATGATCGACATTCTCCTAATCCTTCAATAGGAATAGGATAAGATACGATGCATTTCATACAGCTAACTTGATCCCTATTTCCCTTTGAATCATTTTGAAAATGAAAATAAATGCTGAGCACATTGGCTAGTCCGTTTCGAATAGAAGAGTGGTGACAAAGCACGCGTGGTTATCTACGAGACTCTGTCATTGGTAAGGCCAGAGATAAAGTTCACAGTTCAGTTGTTCGGTGACAAAAAGTTCTCAGCTGTGCAGCCTTACTTTCATGCTTTCATTTCGGGAAGATCATGTAGGCACTTGAATCGGGGTCGAATTTGAAAAATCTCACGAAAACATAATTGGTTGCGCGTTTTTATAGTCTATCGAGAAATAATTTAAATTTTTCAAGTTCAATGATTATTTGCCCCGATATCGAATGTTTGGTAAGAACCCTATCCTTTTGCTCGTTTCTTGTTGCTAATATTTGTATAAGCCAACAGTTTAACTTCTATATTAGCAGCTGAATTTGAATTTTATTATTATTTATTCATTTATTATTATTTTTTGGATTTTTAAGTCTTCATTTGAAAAACCAAAGGACAAGTCTGGTGTTACAACCACAAACACAACTGCAATATCAAAAGATTAAAAACTGAAGCATTAAGTTCACCCTGCAATGAAATGAACCAGATTCAATTTCAATAAACGGAATGAAGTAAGGAGAGGGCATGCGCCCCTATTAGCAGTGACAAGAAGTCAGAGTGGTTTAACTGTTTTTTTTTCTTCTCTAGGAGCGTCGGCATGCTATGGAATAGCCCATATTCAAGCTTGCCTCTTTAAAATTTTGACAAAGTGCTTCAAATCAACATTCGGCCACAATGTTTTGGAATTAGCCATGTGATCCTAGTTCACCATGCACTACGATTCGAATTCTTTGAAAGAAAAACGCTTTCCGACGTTTTAAACTGTCGCAAAGCGTCCCAGTTTCATAACCTTCCTCAACTTAATTTCTAAGAAGATAAGCCAGTACCAAACGATTTCCCATTTCACCAAGCATTTGATAGCTACTGCTAATCTTCTGGGTCGACAGATCATGACTTACAAGGGAGGTCAATGAACTTCCCGTGGCAATTTTAAAAGTGACCTATATAGGGTTGTAGGACGTTGTCTGAGAAGCACCGCAGTGGTTTCCAAATTTCCTGCGGACATCTGGGTAGGTCAAAAATTGCAAAAAACCATTTTACTTCAATACGGGCCGATAAAGCAGAACTGACGCCTGGAACTGCCATGCTGTGGTTAGAATCTAACCTGCAAAAGGTTTGGGGCTGGAACAATAGCGGAATTACAGCGATTTCACAATTTGCTTGTTAGCCGTACTGTGACCGAAGTGGAACAAATAAAGTTATAATGTCAGTATGGTACACTACCGCGTTTAAGATACACTTTATTTCGACAAAAATTGATGAAGCAAGGCCAGCAATTCAGGAACAGCACCTCCGGACTCGAACCCCCGACGCTTTCCCCGCAAGCTCGCCCCCCATAGCCACTCGGCCATCCGGTCACCTCGCCGTTGGTGGTGAGCGGCGGACCTCAATGTTCCACTTCGGTCACAGTACGGCTAACAAGCAAATTGTGAAATCGCTGTAATTCCGCTATTGTTCCAGCCCCAAACCTTTTGCAGGTTAGATACTAACCACAGAATGGCAGTTCCAGGCGTCAGTTCTGCTTTATCGGCCCGTATTGAAGTGAAATGGTTTTTTGCAATTTTTGACCTAAAATTTGGAAACCACTGCGGTGCTTCTCATACAACGCCCTACAACCCTATATAGGTCACTTTTAAAATTGCCACGGGAAGTTCATTGACCTCCCTTGTTAGTGGTGGTGGTGGTGGGGGGGGGGGGTTCTTCAGTACTACATAATTAACGAACTGTTCCAAAGCGCCAGCGTCTCCTTTAGGCATTACACGAGCCATCTTCAGTAAAATTCGGCATTCTTCATTTTTCTAACCAGATCCGAAAACAGCAGCCATTATTGTAGCACTAAAGGCCACCTGATATGACGAATTTTGATGTCTTACATGTAGAATCAAAACCTGTGGAATGTTTACCTTCAAGACATCCCTCATTAGGCACCGCTTCCTGCTACAAAATGCCTTATCCACATACAATCGGCCGAAGAAGGCTGGTTTTCGGTGTGACAAAACAGGTTTCAGAAATAAAAAGCTAGCCTTGATTTATTTGCCCATAAGTCCCACACATTTGCCGCGAATGGTTTCCTGCATTACAAGGTAATGAGCCGTATTATTATTATTATTATTATTATTATTATTATTATTATTATTATTATTATTATTATTATTATTATTATTATTATCATTCAATTCAATTCAATTTATTACGACCATAAAAGACAGTCGTGAGAAATCCAACATAGCATCAAACAAACTTAAACATCATTGTGAAACATAACGATAAAGGATGAAACGTGTCACTGTAACTCAGTAATTTGAAACGGCAATCTCACTAATACTGTAGGAGAGCATGTTTTGCTACTCGTTTGAAAGATCCAAAAGACTCAGGAGTAGGGCTGATGTTGCTCTTCAGTGCGAGATACGTTGATCCGGCCCTTACTGTGAATGAATGCTTCCTGGTCTCAAGCCTTGGTTTTGGATACCATATCTTATAGGGTGTTCCTCTAGTCTTTGAGGGAATCAATTTGTAAAATGCCGATGAGTTTATACGAATTTGTCCAGAGAGTATTTTGAAAACAGAGCAAGCATCAATCCATTTCCTTCGGGAGGACAGCGAGTGGACTCCAAAAAATTTGTTCCGAATAGCTGCTTTTGGAACCCCAGAATAGAAGAACCCGTTATACCTTATAACAAGCTTCCTTGTGAAATTATTTTGAACATTTTCTATCAGGAGAATGTCTTTTTTCTTATGTGGCGAAAATATTGCTGTCCCACTTTCAACTAAGGGTCGGACATAAGTCTTATATGCTTGTATCAGGACTATTTTATTTTTAGTGGATAGTCCTTTAAAGACTTGATAAGTTCTGTGTTGTGCTTTTATGCATATGGATTTATAGTGATCCGAAAAGTCTAGCTTGTTGTCATAATGAAATCCTAAATCCGTTACTCTATCTACCGAAGTGATTGGGGTGTCACTAGTTAAAGCGTAATTTGGCAGCGAAGTTGAGAGTCCTATCCGCATCACCTTTGTTTTTTCCGGAGACATTGGTAACTGCCAAACTCTAGACCAATCCACAATGCGTTCGATAGCATGTTGAAGACATAGCTGATCATCTTCCACAAATTCACAGTATATTTTTAGATCATCTGCAAACTGCTTAATCACCACTCGCGAATCTTGAAGTAAGGTTGGTAGATCTGCGCAGTAAACATTAAAAAGCAGGGGTGATAAAACGCCTCCTTGGGGGACTCCACTGGTAACTCTTTTTACTGATGACAGTGTATTTTTTATTTTTACTTGAAATGTCCTACTATCTAAATATTCTTCAAGCCATCTTACCAGGAGATGATGGAAACCCATTCTGGAAATTTTATGCAGTAATTTTTTGTGGCTTACTCTATCAAAAGCTTTTGCGAAATCAAAAAACACCACATCGCAGCACTTTTTCTCATCGATCAAGTTAGTCCAGTCATTCAAACATTCAAGGAGATTTGTACTAACTGATTTCCCTCTTACGAATCCATGTTGACATTCTGGAATTAGATTGTTTTTCTCAAGATGTTCAATGATAGGTTTACTTATCAATTTTTCAAAAACTCTGCAAAATAGTGATGTAACGCTTACTGGTCTAAAATTTCCAGGATTTTCAGCCGGTTCTTTCTTTAACAGTGCTGTTACAAAGGAATGCTTCCATTGTTTAGGTACTCGGAAAACATAAGCGACTGATTATATAGGTAAGCTAACGGTTGAGCAATTAAATGTGCTACTCTTTTTAAAAAATAAAGTGGAATCCCATCTGGCGTGATGGAGTAGGACATCTTCCAATTTCTTATTGTTTCGAAAACATCTTTTTCCTGGAACCATGGAACGGTATTCATGTGACTATTCAAAGGTATGTTAAAAGGCGGCAATTTTCCGTCATCATTAAGAAAAACTTGGCTAAACTCATCTGCAAGAAGATTTGCTCTATCAAAATCTGAAACTGCTCTAGTTCCTCCTTTAACTAATGCACCTAATTGATTATTTGAGTATAGCTTTCTATTGAGTAACTTATAGAACGCTGTTTTCTGACCAGACTCAATAACGCGCTTCTCCAGCTGTGCGTTATATTTTTCAATCTTTTTTGAAAATACCTTTGAAAATGAAAGATATTTGTCCCAGTCATGGGATGAGTTCGATTGCCTAGCAATGTTAAAAAGACAGGATCGGTGATCAGCCATGTTTTGCAGATAGTGAGGTAGAGAAACTCGATCGGCAACAACTCTACATAATGGGATAAACATATCAATTACATGGAAAAGAATATCCAAAAACATCTCATATCTATCAGTAACTGTACTTGCTCTTTCAAAGGACTCTCTCCACATTACGGAAGCTAGGTAATCACAGATTTTATCATAGTTTCCCTTTGAATAGACTCTTTTATAAATTGTAATAGGCGCCAAAAAATTTTCATTTATACGAAAAGAAATACTAGCATGATCACTGTTACCCACTGGGGATAGAACCCTAACTTCGCTGATTATTTCCTTGTCATTGGAAAATAAGAGATCGAGTACATTGGTTCCTCTGGTTGGAGAATTCACATATTGTATAAACTCATGGGATTTTACAAATTCAACAAAACTAGAACCGAGGGTCGTATCCTGAACTTCTTCATCATGCCAGTCAATATCCGGCATATTAAAATCTCCGACTAAAATAGTTGGTTTATTACCATCCGCTAAGTCACTAAGCATTTCAACTAGCTGTTCCGTCGCAAGAGCTAAACATGAAGGAGACCTGTAAACAATGATTACTCGGAATGAGTTTGATTGATTGTAGATATCTAATGCAAGAAGTTCATAGCTATTTTCAACACTTTCCGAAAAGATAGTCTCATGTACAAAATTGTTTCTTAACAATATTGCAACTCCTCCTCCCTCTCTCTTGAATCTCTCATTGCTGTAACAAAGAAATAGTTGGTCTTTTTTGATGAACAAAATATCCTTGATCAGATTTTGAAAGTTGAGAAAATAAAAGAAAAGGTATAACAGCCTCGAGTGGAGGTAGATTCGGTAAAGAATAAGATCAAGACAGGAGGGTGGTTAAAGATAATAGTGAAAGAACACTAACGTTCGTCATTGATAACGAATACAGTACAGTTGAATAGTTGAGGGCCAGGTTAAAAATCCCTGTTATATCGATCACGTCTGGAACCAGCAGAAAAAAGAATGCGTTACATGTGGTCAGCCCTGAAATTGGTGTCAGTTGCTTCAGCTCATGGAATGGAAAAAAATTCATTTTTAGAGGGTGTCGAAGGAAGTAGATACTCACCAACAGTGATTGTAGATCGTCGCAGCGAGCTGTTGTGTGTGTATTGTCCGAGTGTGGTGAAGTGGGCTTTGCCTTTGCTAGCAAACTGAAAACGCTGATTTTTTCGGGGACAGTTCAGATCTGCGAATCACAATCACTAAGCTTGACCAGACCTGGACAAGTTTGGCTATTATAGCGATATATATGAACGCCGATGTAATTATACATGAAATCCGAAGCAGCAGTATGTAAGAGTAAAATCCTGGGTTCACTGCATAGCGAGTGAGGCAGAACGGCACCACTGGTGTGTTGTCATAAAGTGTTACGAACATATTGGTAAGAGTGGCGATGGCTACGCACAAATAAGGACCTGAATATAGTATAATACGCAAGGACGTACGGAATTTCCGTTTCCGTTTTCTGAATTCCAGTTTTCGGCCGTTTTTCGTCCTTCCGTTCCGTTCTGAGTTCCGCTCCCTTTTGGGCTGGAAGGTGGAACGGAAATGGTGACACATCACTCATTGATTGTTTTGCACTGCCTTCATTCCCTTCTTAAACGTGAATGAGAGGCTGAAGGAAGATATCAGCTATGCATCGTCTTTTTGTGGTTGTATTGCTTTCAAACTGGTGGTACATCCTGGGGCTGGATTCATCAACGACTTACAGCAAGTTAACCAGGAAAATTACAGCCGAAATCCCTGATAGCGTGGCTTATCAAGCGATATGGTGAGCCGCGTTATCTGAGTTTTCCGCTGTGAATTCTCTGTTAAAGTTATGTAAGTCGTTGATGAATTCGACCCATGTTATTATCCCTTTTGAATAAGAGCGACACTGGAGATGATGAGTAAGGATGTACAAGGATGCACTGTGTCTATACGCTTCACCTTGCCCTAGGACAAGCATTATCAATCCTACATTTTACATTTCAACTCCAATAACTAATTTCCCCTTTTCTTGTGACCGCTAAAGTGTAGATAAGAAAGAGATCCTAATGATATAGTGTGATCAGAAACAGTGTGATAACCAAATTGGATTATTTTTCCTTGACGAAAAGAAGAATTTTATTGAGAGGATATACTGCCGAATAGTATAAGACTACAAAGGTTTCATGAGTGTTTGAATCAAGAATCAAATTCCTTATCCGGAGCATGCTTATTTTTCCCTAATAAGCTTAGGTCTGGCCTGGAACACCATCTCTAGATCAGAGTTCTATAAGCACTCTTGGGTTGCTAACTTGCTTTCCATAGGAGACAATGGATCTATCCTAGTCGGAAGAGGGCATGCGACGCCTTGCCTCTCCACCCCTCCTTAAGTTCGTCCCAGAGCTTCAGGTACTGCCAAATGATACCATGGTACCCATGCGAACTCAGGGAGTGGATTTCGAGTCGGCACATGCTGAACCCAATTGCCCGCTCCGATTTAGGATAGATCCGGAGCATACAGTAGGACCGATTAAGTGTCGTGAGTGGCGAAGTCTCTGGCATCTTACTCGTCAGCTGGATTCGTTGCCTTTAAAATGCGTTCTTCCTATTTATAGAAAGATTTTGCATAAACTTCGATTTGTTACACTAGTAGTGTTTGAAAAGTCATTTTAGTAATGCTAGGTTTGGAGGATTTTTTATTGCTATATGTTGCTGGAAAAGAGTCGAATGTTGCCTTGTTGCTTCGTAAATTTGTTAACCGCAACTTAATTATTACTACCGTTATGGACATATATTGATGAGAAATTAAATGAAGCAATGAGTTTTGAGTCATTTCCGTTTCCGTGTTTCGTATTCCGGTTTCCGCCAATTTTTCCGCTCTTCAGTTCCGTATTCCGTGTTCCGATTTTCTCAACAAAAAAATTCCGCACATCCCTGGTATTAAGGAACTACGTGGAAGCGGAATAGCGTTTCTCGCCCATTAAAGCAGGGAACATTTCTTGATAGGAGATTTCAGACTGAACTAGGGATTGGATACATTTTTCCAAGGGAATGTTCAATGTTGTGGGATGCTGAAAACATTTTGATCTCAACACGGACCAATAATTTAAGAAAGTACTTTTGCTAAAGTGTCACGTCTATACGATAACTACAAGGTGTTCCAAAAAATGTAAGCACTGTTTGGAAGATGATAACCTTGCTGCCTCTGAACGTACTAAAAAAGTTAAAGAGCTTACATAAAAGCGTAAGAAAATAGAAATTGTCCGACATATGAGCGGTAGGGATTGCGATATGTACTCGTCTAATTTCTTGAATTTTACACTCCATTGATTGTACTCCTCTTGAAAACTTGACATAGTTCCTCCACAAAGTAGCCGTGTCGACCGATTTTTACTTTTTTAAATTTGCAATTTAAGAGCACACCACAGGATGTGGAGAAGTGCAGGGAAAATGAAGAAAATGCAGGTACTGTACGGTTTCAACATTTATGCTAGTGAGCTTCCTACTGTATATAAAGGAGCAAGTGTGTGTGTGTATGTGTGTGTGTGTGTGTGTGTGCGTGCGTGCGTGCGTGCGTGCGTGCGTGCGTGCGTGTTTCCGTCACAACTGGAGTGAGGGCACTGAATAGCCGAACACGTCGGCAACCGTGCATGGCGAGCAGTGGACGTGCCGAACACGTCGGCAACCATGCATGGCGAGCCGTAGACGTGTCGAACACGTCGGCAACCGTGCCTGGGCATTTTGTTGATCATCGACGGGAGGCGTTCACAGCTGGGGAGGCAATCGATATTGGTCGATATTATCGATTTTTTGTGGATGTCGTTCAAGCGGCACGAAACTTTAGCCGTGGGGGTAATCGAGGTCGCTGAACACGAATCTGGAGTTGACCAATCGATATCGATCGATATTATAGATTTTTGTGGATGTCGTTCAAGCGGCACGAAAATTTAGCCGTGGGGGTAATCAAGGTCGCTGAACACGAATCTGAAGTCCACCAATCGAAATCGATCGATATTATCGATTTTTTGGCGGGTGTCGTTGAAGCGGCACGAAACTTCAGCCATGGGGGTCATCGAGGGCGCTGAACACGAATCCGAAGTTCGTTTTTGAACTGTCGATCACCATCAATGGATATTAGGCAAATAAGCGTTTTCGTGGATGTCGTCCATTTTTCGCTTTTTTTTCTAACTTGTCCTAATCGACGTAGTTAAGATGTTCTTCCTGAGGAAACCATGACATAGGTGGCAGGTAAAATTGATGATGAGAAGTTATTGCCACGGCGAAGCCGTCAAGAAGCCGTCGGACGACTGGTTTAAAGATATGTGAGAATCAAATGAAAGCACAGGATAACGAACACTCTGCGACGTGAAAATGTCAAGATTACTCCATACACCAGTGGAAATCTAACATTTCAGACTCGATTGACTGATCGAGTCTGAAACGTTAGGTTACACGAGAACGTCTCTTAGCCTTTTGGATGGGTTCCTGTAGAATAAGATGGCATTTGGGAGGGTAATTTCTCTAATGACTTCGACTTTTCCAGGCTCTGAAGAAGGCGACAACGCCGAAACGTAAGCCGCAATAAAGAGTTGAGATGACGCTACGCTGAACAAACTACTCGTCAAGTGCTCGTAACTTCAGCCATTGTCAGTTTTTCCAAGTAAGATAAAACCAGTTACAGTTGTACATTTGGTATATCGATCGGCAACGAAAAGTTTTAGTTGTAAACAATTAGGCATTTATATTTTATGATCTACTGGAAAACGTATTTGACATTTTCTTGAACGTGGTGAGTTTTCTCCGCTAGAAGCTGTCACAGAATTTGAAAAATGACATTGTGAAGGCGGCACGCATTTGCATAACTAAAATAAAATATAGATTTCAATACAAAATTCCCAATTTTTCAACTTATAAGTTTGACGGCCAATTATTTAGAGTTGGCGCTTATATGGGCTGTGACTCTTCGTTAGCTTTCTTTTCACTAATAAATAAATAGATTACAATTACTCACCGACACCCAGCAACAGGTTATATTTTCTTTCACATTTGAAGTACGTGATTGGTACTAGTACTGCAAATAGTCGATCTAGAGCCACGGCTAGCGAAAGCACTCCCTTAACAGTTACTGCTGATAATCCTTCATGGGAAATGCAAATTATTTACAAATCCGGAAAATGCTTCGACAGACCTGTAACTGAAATGCGATTGCTATTAGTTGCACGTAGAATTTCATGGAGCACATTCGTCGTGGGATTGAAAGAGACTCTAAAAAATCAGAAACTCCAAGTTTTCTTAGAAGGTTGATCTTTCGCGAGAACCAAACTATAATTCTCTGCCTTTTCTAGGAATTGGTACGGCATCTTCAAAGTTAACCACTGACTAATTTTTTGTATGCTTTGACACCCTTTTTGCCCGGAATTGATATTTTCATCAGAACTGGTCGGGGTGAGCGAAATGTGCCGTACTCTACTCTCGTGTACTTTTTCTGATGAAAAACTTTGCTGTTGTATTTGAAATTAGCTGTTTAATGAGTTTGCAAAAAGGTTAGCCGTTAATCCTGCAATCAACGGAAACAGCAAAAGTGCTGTTAACGATGTATTTGAAGCCATTTGCTATTCTGGAAACACGTTTGTTATGGAAGGTTAAGCCAGTTTAAATCTCCACAAAAACTCGGCAATAAACGAAAACAAAAAGTGCCACGTTATTAACTTACGCATAATAATTGAAAGGATAAAGCACGGTGTTAATCAGCCCCTTTTGGAACGCACTTTTCTATTGTTGCGGGATGTTGCCGGGGTGATTTGAAGGCGTGTTTGGCAAACAAGGGCGCGAATGGCACTGTCGGAGGAGGTGCGGTCTATCGCCTGCACCCGATACCAGGCCCTGGCATTCCCCGTTTCCTTCGCACCCAGGGCAACAAAGTCTTCCTTCCCTTCGGTATCGGTTGATTTGCACCAGACTTGTCTGGAAAGGACAAAGCGCTGACTTGTTCATCGGTTAGCCACCGCAGCTCATTGCATAGCCAAACACGCATTCAAATCGCACCCAGGTCTCCAGTAGAAGTAGAATGCGCGACGCATCGCGAATGGGATTGAGTAAGGCCTGGTTTACACTTGCGCCGCCACTCGGCGCGGCATGATGTTCGCCATAGATATCGATTTTTCGCGCCGCCCGGTCGATACCTATTCCGACTATGGTGCCGCGCCGCGCAGCATTGCATCTATAAACCAGGGCTAACGCCGTCCTTCATCATCAACCTTTATTTGCCTATTACAATGACTTGCAGTGGCCAGCCGATGGGCAAGTCAGCATTCCATTCTTCCACTAGTCTGATAACAATTCACCGACTCCGGAGGGCGGAGAGCTTAGTTGGCCTAGAAGGGAACCTTGAATCAAAAAACCAGGAATCGGGTGCACACGAAGCCGGCTGCGCGACTACGCGCTCAATGAATAAAATCGTTCTATTGGGCTTGTAGGCGGCTGGCGACTGTCGATTGGGTGCATCCGAGCCTTGTCGCAAGACTCCGGATGGTAGACTCACTACCATCAAAATCCTCAACTGTTGGTTCGCTCAGATCACAGAAGGGGACACGGACTTCGAGACTCCGCCATCCTCGACCCTGTCAAGGAGTCTTCCTTGACAGGGTCGAGGATGGCGGAGTTTACCATCCAGAGTCTTGCGACAAGGCTCGGATGTACCCGATCGACATTCGCCAGCCGTCTGCAAGTCCACTAGCACGATTCTGACGAAAATGTCCTCGAATGATTACCGAATCATTTATGATTTACCTTTTTTGCACCAACAGAAACGGTCGCGGCAGTTGAGATATTTCTACGAGGGCATAACGCTCTCATCTTTTAACATCCTCTCACTCATTGTCAGTAACGTGGTATAGCGTCTAGTGGAAACTTACGACCATGAAATATAAAGCACTGTTAACAGATGTGTGCAACGCACGCGCTTTTCTGACGCCTAAAGGATATGGTAACCATTAGGGGTGTGTTCGTCAGGATCGTATTGCATCCAAGCCCTCGGCTACCGAAAAGTGCTGACTCAATAGGTCTCGCATGCATTGTCCGATAGCACGCGGTTCAGCTGCATATTCTCTGCCAGTATCTCCTTCTTCGCTCGCCGCAGGGAATTTGTGGGAGACGTGGTTACCGGAGATAAGAGTTGGGCTCTCTACGGCTTCAACACACTCCGTGCCGTTTGGCTACCTCGAAGAGAAGAGCGCCTACGCAAGCAAACTTGAACGTGTACCTCAAGAAGGTTCTTCTATGTTACTTCTCGGACTCGAAGGAATGCTGTACTACAAGCTACTCCCGCAATGGCACACGGTCACCGCACCCGTTCACGCCGCTCAGCTCCAGAAACTTGCGCAAGCCGATCGGGAAAAGCGGCCGAGATAATCTTAAATGCACCTTCTTCCGCCTAACGCCAGACCCCATATAGCTAAAGCAACCGACAAAAAAATAGAGGAGTTGGGCTGGGAGACCGTACCCCTTCCGCCATATTCTACTGACAGAGTGCCCTCAGATTAAGACCTGTTCCGCACCCTAAAGGCTTTCTTGGCAAAGAATGTTTCCCAGAGTTTGAAGACTTAATTCGGGCAGTCACCGACTTCTTCGACTTCCGTTCCCCCGCCACCAGTTCTGAGAAAAGGGAATCACCTACTTGATCAGTAGGTGGACCACCATAATGAGTAGTTTTGTTGATTGCTTGGCATTGTTTGCTGAGTAAGGAGATAAAGAAAAAAGTAGTAGCCTATCAAGATTTTTCGATCAGCCTAATAGATGTAAGATACTAGGGGATTGGAAGAAAGAAGAGATGAACTTCAGCTCCGTTATTTTAACGTTTTTAGAAAAATTGCGTTTTTAATGCCGTTTCGAGCCGCTTGGTTACAGTCTGCTCAGAGTGACCCGTTTTGGGAAGCTTCTTGTTATATAACCTCATAATGAGGATAGAGGTTTCGATCCATCAACATGAGATAGTTCAGCTGGTTTTGAGAACAAGAAGCTCGGGTGACCTGTAAACTGCGGCAGAAATCAGGCAACCTCTTTAGGTATACGATCCTCCCAACTAGGCGGGGATTTCCTTTTTTCCCGACTGTTCCTTTTTGATGAGTTTGACTTCCTTGTAGAATACTGTTGGCCATTAGAAACACTATATAACTTTCAGCACTATTGTAGGATCGACCAGATTATTTCCACGAGGGAGGATTAAAGAGCTCTAAAGGGAGTGGCCTAGGCAAATGGAAACCCTCCATCCCAGGCCTTTAACAGTCTGGGATCAGTCCCTTGCTTTGAATTATTCTTTCAAACAAGCCACATACCAACCACTACAATTTCCCTCCCAAAACATTGCAGTTCTTACCTGGGTACTCGTTTTCTTCCATGAGTTGGATTCGGCTGATTGCTGACAGTATAAATGCCAGACCAAAAATTGCATCCGCTATGCATATTCCAATCAGCACTTAAAAACACGAGTTTGTTCAAATTAATGCTAATTTTTAAGCACTATAAGTGAATTAATATTATTATAAGGAAAGAGCACTTAGGATTGGCGTCGAAATCAAACGTTACCTCGAAACTCTCGTCGACCTCGCAGTTTTTTAGAAGACAACATAGCAATTGTTAAAGGTACGTTCACAGCAACAGCGATAGATCCTAAAAGAGCTTAGAAAAAAACTAAACGAAAAAAGTTTTTAGATCTGTTGCTCACCTTCAGCGATATAGAGATACGACGACTTCTGCAGCGCTTCTATATTGTCGGACATCTCCCAGTTAATCAAGAAAAGTTTCGACAATGAGGTTCTGTAGTGAATCGAAGATATAAAGCAGGCACTGCACTGTTGTGCAACATCATCGGAGAGAACGACAGACTCAAACAGAACTTGAATGTGATGCAATTGTAAATATGGTGAAGTATGTGTAATGAACAAAACTAGAAATAAAGCCTTTGGATGAGATCGTTCAGCTATGTGATAAATAAATTAGCCAAACACCTGAAAACGTGACGCCATGACGCTGAAAAGCATATTAGGCTGGTCAGAAAGCCTTAGCCAATTTTGGGAATGTTCCAGAATTTTCTGTTCTTGATCGACAAGCAAGATCTATCATGCGGTTGTTGCAGAAAATTCTAGTGACTTCTCCATGATAGGGAGATATAGCCACGTTAATTTTTATAACTTTAATCATGATGTCAATTCTATGCCTAAGCGTAGGGGAGAAGACTATCTCTCGGACTATCAACAGCACATTGGGTAGGAGACCGCTTCCACCAGTGCTGATCAAGCGCTGGTCAAGCGTCGGTTTGCCAGCTGTAGGGGAGGAAACACGGCCTTCAAAGAAAACCTCGGTCGGAATGCCCCCAAACAGTGGAAGACTCCGCCGTTCTCGACGCTGCCAATGAGGATCTGGAGGCTACCACTAGTAGCCTTGCGACAACACTCGGATGTACCGCCTCCAAGCCCTCAGATACTGAAAAGTGCTGACTCGATGGGTCCTCAATGTCTTGATACAACGCAGTTAACCCGAGCATCCGTTGCCAGTTTGTCTTCCTCGCTCGAAACCAAAGGAATTTTTGAAAGGCCTGTTTACTGTAGATGGGAGCTGGATCATGTACGATTCCAAAACAGATCGGGCGAGAAGAAGACCCGCCAGCGAAATGGGCCTTCATCCCAAGAAGTGTCCCTTTTGATGCCTCCGGGATTTGCGAAGAGTGTATAATATAGCGAGCTGCTTCCACAAGGACCCACTTTCACCGGTAGTACGCGAATCACCTTCAGAAACTGACGCACGCTGTTTGAGAAAACGGACAAGACGAACTTCTGTCCACCTTCTCCACGGCCCCGTATTGCCGAGGAGACCTGTGAAAAAGTGGAAAAACTGTCAAATACACGTTTCCCTACCAACTCCGTTCCACCAATATTGCCCTTTTAACGATTAATTGTTTTGGCCACTCACGTTGTTCCTTGTGAAGAAAAAATTCACCGCAATTAGAAAAGTTAAAACGGCAATGTCAGCGACTTCGTTCACTACCAGTCTCCCCAGTGCTGGAAGAAGCGAATCGCTGATCTGCTTTTTAGGTGGGAGAATGTGTTTGCTAAATGTATTGTTGATTATAATGTTGAGTAAATTCCACTGCATGGTAGCGATGTCCGTTCCTCCACGTGCTGCCACTGGAAACTGTTCGGATGTCGCTTCTCGGCACTTTTGCGCGTCCGTCATTTCGACTCCATTGGTCAGGTACGTTGCTTTTAAACACTTATAAGAGCTTCCCTCCTTACTGAGGAGTTCCGGGGAAGCTTCTTTGTTACTTTTTTAAATTCGTCTAAGGGTAGGAACGAAACGAATGTAAGATTTTTTATTCTTGTTTATTGTATCGGTTTAATAAGACGTAGCTTCAAGGCCGTTCTATGTGGAAGCCCCAGAACCACCAATGTGTCGGAATAATCGTCTCCAAACGGTTTCTTGACTCGATTGTAAGCCTTGGGCGCTTTGACGATCGATTGATGAAGATCGTTGTCGCCGCTAAGGAGCGATTCTATCACTTCTTCTCTGCGCATGCTCCGCAGACTGGCTGCTCCGATCAAGCCAAGGATGAGTTTTGGACCCTGCTTGATGAGAAGACAGCAGAGTTATCGCCGAAAGATGTCATCGTACTCGCTAGTGACCTTAATGGGCATCGATGCGACGAAAGAACGGTACAGCTGTCATGATGGATTGCGTTACGGATCGGATAACGCAGATGGTGAGCGTATCCTTGACTATGCGTAATGGCATAACTTCACCATAGTGAACACTGTATTTCGTAAACGCGATTGCCACCTCATCTCGTTCTATAGCGGGAGCACCAGGACTCAGATAGACTTTGTCCTTGTGAGGGATCGAGACCGAAGTCTTGTCACAGACGCGAAGGTCGGGCCGTATGAGACGGTCGCCCCACAGCATCGTCCGCTGATCTGCACCCCAAAGATCGCCCCACAGAGGCTGAAGCAGGTCGAGCGATGCGCTGCCCCAAGGATCAAGTGGTGGCGAATGAGAGAGAAGGAAGCAGCTGTGATTTTTCGCGTGCAGCTACCAACAGTCACGACTGTCGATGAAGCTTGGGAGAAGGCGAGCGACGCAACCCGGCAAGCTGCACAGTCGGGGGACTCGGCATTACAGAACCTGGACGACGCCAGGTCGATAAGCAGGCATGACTTTGGACAGACGACGTGGAAGCGAAGGTTCGAGAGAAGAAGTCCGCTCTATCACGTGTTTTTCGGCGAAAAGGCAGCCGATAACTGGCGAAAGTATCAAGAAGCGAAAAAAGCTGCAGAGAAGGCCCTGGCTGTTGCAAAAGCCACTCATTATGGAGATGTCAACGAGAAGATCGAGCCACGCAATGGTGAGCGGTATCTGTACCGACTTGCTAAGAATCGCTATCGGCAGACCGTGGATTGAGAGGTTTTTCGGCATCAATGATGAGAACGGCCATCTTCTTACGGACCGCAAGAAGGCATTGAAGCGATGGCGTGATTACTTTGAGGAAATCTCTAGGGTAGAGTTCCCTCATCCAGCCATCCCTTCAACGGCTCCAACCCACGGCCCGTTCAGAAGATCACCGTGGAGAAGATTGAAGCGGCTTTGAAGAAGATGAGGCCAGGCAAAGCGACTGGGCCCGATGACGTGGCAGCTGATTTGTGGAAGTCCAAGTACAGGTACCCTGCTGAGTGGTTGGCGAAGTTCTTTAATCAGGTTGTGGCGGAGAAGAAAGTGCCTGAGTGCTGGCGCCAAAGTACGACGATTCCGATTTGGAAGAAGAAGGGCAGTCCTGCAGACTGCTCCACTTACCGTCCGATTCGCTTGCTTTCACACATCATGAAGATCTTTGAGCGAATTGTCGATGGACGAATTCGGGACATCGTTTAGCTTTCCAGCAATCAGTGCGGCTTCGTAGCTGGCTGTGGCACCATTGATGCCATACACGCCGCCCGCATCCTGTTAGGAAAGCATCGTGAGAAACAGAAGCCGATGCATATCGCCTCCCTCGACTTGGAGAAGGCCTTTGACCGCGTACCGCGTGATGTGATATGGTACGCCCTGCGACAATATGGAGTTCCTGAAGAGCTCATAGAGTGGGTGCGAGTCCTCTACTCTTCTCCAAAGAGTCGGTTCAAGCTGCAGCTGGAACCTCGATGGAGTTTCCCATCTCTGTCGGTGTACACCGGGGTTCTGCACTTTCCCCACTCCTCTTTGTTCACATCATGAATGCCATCACACGAGATCTTCAGAAGGCTGTCCCTTGGATCTGAAGATCTCGTGCGACGCTGCTTTATGCTGATGACGTGATGCTCGCTAGCGAGGATAAAGGTGAGCTCGAGCGAGAGGTGCAAGCTTGGTGTAATTGCTTGGAGCGTTTTGGACTTAGATTGAACGTGAAGAAGGCCGAATATGTAGCAACGGACGTTACGGAGTCCAGCTCCATCAAGGTTAATGGCATTGAGCTCCCACGCACTTCGGTCGTTATGTACTTGGGATCAGCAATAGCGTCTGATTGCATCTGATGGTTGAAGCAAATTCACGCGTGAGTGCAGCTTGGTCCAAGTGGCGCTCATTGACTGGCGTGCTCTGCGATAGGAAGATACCAGAGCGCTTGAAGTCGAAAATATACATATAGAGCCGTCGTCCGTCCCGATGTACGACGCTGAGTGTTGGGCTGCGACCAAGAAAGTTGAAACGCGCTTCAGCGTAATAGAGAAGATGTTGCGTTAGACGGCTAGAGTCACGCGCATGGGCCGCATCCGAAACGATGCCATTAGGCAGAAGTTCGGTGTCGGACGATAGCGGACAAGATGCGCGAAGCTCGCTTGCGATGGTAGGGCCACGTTCTGCGTGGAAAGGAAGACAGCGTCCGCAAGATAGGCCTTAACTTCGAGGTAATAGGAGAGCGGCCTGACGGCGCCCGAAGGAGCGCTGGTCTGATACGTTACATATGGACTTGAAGGTTGCCGGTGTTCACCCTGATCTAGCGCTGGATCGGGAAAGGTGGCGTCATGACACCAGAATAGCGAATCCTGCTACGAGGCGGGATAAACGCTGAGGAAGAAGAAGAAAAAGAAGAAGAAGAAGAAAGGAAAGGTTTCCAACTCCTTGTGATCTTTTGCGATGCTATTTAAATAGAGTGTAGGGCCCTGAGCGGAGTCCAGAACACAGCTAGTTTTTGCTGAACATTTTTTAAGACCTGAAAAAGAGGTCTGAAATCGTGTGCGCAACACTCACCAACCCCTATGACAGCCCTCGAGATGTGCCTCGGTGGCGCAGTCGGTAAGAGTGCCGTTTCATAGACACATCGGCGTGCTTTTGAGTTCAACTCCGCGTACTGCCAAAACTCTCGCACATATTAGTTTGTTGTTATTGCGCTTTCTCACAATCACAGGTGTCAATTATAGGCAATTAATGCTTACAACAAATCAGGGCTGACTACTTGCGCCTTCGCACGTGCTAGTTTTTCAACGATGCTTATCTGCACCATTACCATATCATACCATTTCAACACCATTTTACCATTTTTTAATACCTTAACTGCACACAAGCTCGCATACCTTATGGTTGAATATCATAAACATGGGCATATCTTTACATAAGTGTATAAAAATGTCGTTTTCACCTGAACGTGCTGTTGGCCGACTACTTTTCACCTTCGCATCGGATTTCAAAGGTACACAGCGTAATGAAATTGGGGCTTTGACGATGATGGAGAAGATTGTCCCTCACTGGCTTTCGTAAGAAGCTGCTGGTGTGCCATACGCTTGGGTGTACTTGTTTCATAACTTTGTCCCATAGCTGTTGACTAAAAAGGAAGAGCAATAAACTTTTTATTTCCAGAGGAATGATATGCTGGTGATTCGCATCGTTGAAAAACTACCACATATAGAGGCGCAAATAGAGAGCATTGGTTTGTTGTAAATCATTGATGGTCTAGCATTGACTCCTGTGACCATGAAAAAGCGTATAACAACAAACTATTATGTGTAAAAGTATTGGCAGTACTCGAACTCAGAAAATTGCCGGTGTGCTCCTATTAGGCGGCACTCCTACCGACTGCACCACCAAGGCATATCTCGTGGGGTGTCATAGGAGTTGGGACACGTTTTCACACCTCTTTTTCAGGTCTTTAAAGAGCGTTCAGCAAAAACTGACTGTGACTCCTCTCACAGGGTCCTACATCTTGTCAAAATAGCATAGCAAAAGCTCACCTTGAGAGCATTCCTTGTAAGAAGAAAAAAATGCATTGGTTATCGGTTCTCTAGAAGGCATCGAAAAAGGAAACATTTTAATTAATAAATTTCGGAGCATGTTGAGAATCGTCAAAGTTAAATCCAACTAATTCACAACAGACCAAAGCCAGGTAGGAAGGGACAGTGAGATAGTGGAATTTGAATGAAACTGGCTACCTTTACTGCCTATTCTTCCCGTACCAATCAGCTTCTCTCAGCGTTTTATACGTGGCGCAGTGTCTGTCTGTGTTGAAGGGCGCGTGTTATTTCTCGACTTTTATCGATGAATTCCTTCAATTCATTGATAAAAGTCAAACATTTTAAGCAACCTTCACAAGGTATTGTTCGTAGATCCCGATTGTAGATGACGATGGTCGCCTTCAACACACGTACTTACTACTGTACTTAAGCGAAGATGATGTCATAGGGTACATTCGATTGTGGAGAATTTCAACGCTTTACCGTTCCTAGACAAATCTTGAGCTGATTCTTAACTGTTTTTATGCCAAAATCAACAGCTTTTAAAAAAAGTGAAAAAAACTGAGCACATTGCAATTCGAAATGCACGCATTTCAAATGAAAATAGGGACATTCTAAAAACGTGGAAATATTTTTTGCTGTAGTCATCGAGTGCTAGTCGATCTTTATTAGGATTCAGCAAAGCAGAATAGAGTAGTAGCGAAGTCGAACACCGGAAGCACAGAACTAAACTCAATGAAGACTGTGGTATTTTATGGTGCTCAGTGAGAGTGTAGGTCACCAATCACGCCACCAATACCACGCTACCGCTCAACACGTGCGCATGGGAGGGTCAACTAAATCAAATCAAACGTGAACTAGGACTATTCTATAACACCTCCTTCTCTAAGCGTAAGTCTTCTTCTTCGGGTCGATGATGAAGCTTCGGGGTTCGGCGGCTACGTGAAGAGTGTCGCGTTGTAGTGCTGGAGACTGACGGTAGGAATGAATCCTGTTCTGAGACGTCGATGGCCGTATGGCTTGCAGTGTGGAGTTGTCGGAACTGAATAGCGGAATTCAAAGACGTCGAGCATGTGGTTTAGTGGTGGCGATGTCCGCTCCTCCACGTGGTGCCACTGGAAACTGCCTGCTTTTGCAAGCCGAGCCAATCACGGACAATCGAATGCAGGTGACAGGCCCTAGTGACAGGCCGGCCTAAGAACATTCTGTGTCACATCATATGGTTGATGACGTTACAGAGTTCTCGAGATAATGCTAAGGCGTCCGCGGGAGCCGACGCGCACTCGCAAAGCCCGGCGAGTGTGAGAAGTATGCGAGGGCCCCTGATGCGAGGACGGCATCGGGGGCAACTGAGCTCGTCCGAAAGTCCCGCAACGTAGGCAAGACCCGCGTAGCAACGTTGAATGTGGATACGTTGACGGGCCGCTCGTGCGAGTTGGTAGAAGCAGTGGAGCGAAGAAAGATAGATTTCTGTGCGGTGCAGGAGACGAGGTGGTCCTGCTGCAAGTCGAGGGACATTGGCCGCGGCTTCAAGGCCGTTCTGTGCGGCAGTCCCAGGACCACCAGCGGTGTTGGTATGATCGTCTCCGAACGTTTCCGTGACGCGATTGCAAGCGTAGAACGTTTCGATGACCGCTTGATGAAGATTGTTGTCGCCGTAGAACAGCGACGATGTCATTTCTTTTCTGCATATGCTCCGCAGTCTGGCTGTTCCGAGCAAACCAAGGACGAGTTCTGGTCCCTGCTTGATGAGAAGACAGCGGAAGTGCCGTCAGAAGATATGGTTGTTGTGGCAGGTGACCCTAATGGTCACGTCGGAGCAGCGAAAGACGGTTACAGCTGTCATGGTGGTTTTGGCTATGGGTCACGCAACGCCGATGGTGAGCGCATACTTGAGTACGCAGACTCACATGTCCTCACCATCGTGAATACCAAATTTCGAAAGCGTGACTCCCACCTCATTTCGTTTTATAGCGGGAACGCCAAAACGCAGATTGACTATGTCCTTGTTAGGCATCGCGACCAAGGCCTTGTCACAGACGCGAAGACCGTGCCGTATGAGACGGTTGCCACGCAACACCGTCCACTGATCTGCTCGCTGAAGATCACACCTCCGAGGTGTAAACGTGTCGAGCGGTGCGGGACGGCTAGAATTAAATGGTGGCGATTGAAGGTGAAGGAGCTGTTATCTCTCGCTTCGGTTGACGACGGTAACAACTGTCGACGAAACCTGGAAAGAGGCTACCGATGCGATAACCCGGGCTGCACGCCTCGAACTCGGCACAACGAAGCCTGGACGGCGTTGGGTCGACAAGCAGGCTTGGCTGTGGACTGACGATGTCAGAGAGAAGGTCAATGAAAAGAAACGGCTGTATCACGTATTTATCGGTGACAAAACAGTCTGTAATTGGCGGAATTATTGAGAAGCGAGGAAAGCGGCAATGAAGGCAGTGGCTGCTGCTAAAGCCGCATACTACGCTGAAGTCAGCGAAAAACTGGAAACGCGCGATGGTGAGCGCTATCTTTACCGACTCGCCAAGGCTCGCTGTCGCCAAGCAGAAGACATCGAAAAGTTCTTTGGCATTAAGGATGAGAACGGCCATCTTCTGATGGATCGTAGGAGGGCTGTGAAGCGATGGCACGACTACTTCGAGGAAATCTCGAATGTTGAATTTGACCATCCTGCTATTCCATTTACATCTCCTGTATACGGTCCCGTTCAGAAGATCACAGTGAGCGAAACCGAAGCAACCCTGAGGAAGATGAAGTCAGGCAAAGCCACTGGCCCTGATGACCTGCCAGCCGACCTGTGGAAGTCGAAGGGTTGGTGCCATGCCGACTTGATGACAGAGTTTTTCAATCAGGTTGTTGCTGAGAAGAAAGTGCCTGAGAGTTGGCAGCAAAGCACAACTATCCCGATTTGGAAGAAGAAAGGCAGCCCTGCGGACTGCGCTAGCTACCGTCCGATTCGCCTACTTTCGCACACCATGAAAGTGTTTGAGCGAATTGCCGATAGACGTATCCGGGATGTCGTCCAGCTTTCCAATAATCAGTATGGTTTCGTTGCCGGCTGTGGGACGGTGGATGCCATACACGCCGTTCGTCTTCTGAAACAGAAACCGGTGCATTTTGCCTTCCTGGACTTGGAGAAGGCCTTCGACCGCGTCCCGCGAGAAGTTATGTGGCACGCTTTGCGACGACACGGCGTCCCTGAAGAGCTTATTGAGTGGGTGCGCATCCTCTACTCGTGCCCAATAAGCCGAGTACAAGCACCAGCGGGTACCTCGATGGAGTTTCCGATCTCTTTCGGAGTGCACCAGGGGTCTCTTCGTGGTCGTCATGGATGCAATTACACGAGATCTCCAAAAGGCAGCTCCTTTGACGTTGCTGTATGCCGATGACGTCATGCTGGCATGTGAAGACAAAGCCGAACTCGAGCGACAGGCACAGGAATGGTGCGATAGCTTGGCATTGTTCGGGCTCAAGCTAAACGTCAAAAAGACGGAGTACTTGACGACGGATGTGAATGAGCTCGGATCTATCAAGATCAATGGTGCTGAGTTCTCACGAGTCACAGCTTTCAAGTATCTCGGATCAACAGTTACGCCCAATGGCAGCCTAAAGTTGGAGGTGAATGCGCGCGTAAGTGCAGCCTGGTCCAAATGGCGGTCGTTGACTGGGATTCTCTGCGATAAGACAATACCCGAGTACCTCAAGTAGAAGGGTTATAGAACAGTCGTCCGCCCAGTAGCGACATACGGTGCTGAGTGTTGGCCCGTGACGAAGGAAATTGAAAGCCGCCTCAGTGTAATGGAAACGAAGATGTTAAGGTGGACGGCCGGAGTAACGCGATTGGACCGCGTTCGCAATGACGCCATACGACAGAGGTACGGTGTCGTCCCGACAGCCGACAAGTTGCGCGAAGCTCGTCTACGATGGTATGGCCACGTCCTTCGCGCTAACGACGACACCGTCTGTAAGATTGGCCTGAATCTTGAAGTCCCGGGAAAACGGCCAGGAGGATGCCCGAAGCAACGTTGGCTAGACACGTTGCACTTGGACTTAAAGATAGCTAGTGTTCATCCCGATCAAGCATTTGATCGGGAGAAATGGCGTCACCACACCAGAAAAGCGGACCCCGCCACCAAGCGGGACAAACGCTACTGAAAATGATGATGATGATGATGATGATGATGAATGAGCATGTGGTTTAGTGTCTTCGAGTCGGATCTGGTTGCAGCTGACTGAGGTGACGCGTCCATAGCAAGCTTTCGGAGCGAATAACGTAAGTACAGCTTCCGGTCCTCCGAATGACGATGCTGGGTGTCCAGGTCGTTTTCTGTCCACGTTAGTCGTTGACCTAAACTGCATCACTAACGTTGAAATGCCGACTGTGGTGTTGGTTGAACTAGGCCTCCATCTTCAAGTCACGACTTCTCGTATGACGACTTTCCTTTGACGGCCTGTCCAGTGTTGGTAGGTGTAGTGTTGTGCGCATTTTCAGCAGGTGAACGGTGGTTTGGACCAGATGGGCACAGTGTCTAACGGTAAGTCATAAGGAATATCTGGAGCGCGTTCAACGTTGGTTCCTCCCCTTTCAGTTTAGCCAGTCCTCCCTTAGATGTGTTAAAAAGCGTTCCATTGTCCATCGCTTTGAAATGGCGGTGAGAAGACATGAGTGATTCCTCTAGAATTGCAGAAGTCGTTGAAGGATGATGATTTGAACTGCGTTCCGTTATCGATGATAAGCGTTTGTGAGTTTCCGAATTGTGCGGAGATCTTCATCATTGAATCCATGGTAGCAGATGTGGTAATGAAGGCCATCTGAAAGATCTTGGGCCATTTTGAGTAAGCATCCACGATGACGCAGTAGAATTTCCCGTCGAGAGGTCATGCGAAATCGGAATGCACGTCCATGGGCTTGTCGCTTTGGGCCAGGAGTGAAGTTCTGCTTTGACGGAATTTTGCGCATTAGCTGCACATCTGGTGCACTCAGTTGTGAGGCGTTCGATGTCGGCGAACATCTTCATCCTTGTTTGTCCTGGGTGGGCCTTATGCAGTGTCAAATGCGCACAAAGTCGAAGTGCTTCGAGAACTATCATACGGATCGCAACCAGCAGGCAACCGTTGGTAGTTGAGAGTGCGTCTCTCTTGTTGTAATACGGCCATAGTGGTGTGTTGCGGTCGACTTTTGGCCATCGTCCTGATTTTTTAAACATTTTTAATGTGATTGAAAAAGAAGGTGATTAAATTCCTAAAATTAAGGCGCAAATATTATCTTGTTCCGCATTAAGATTTATTATCTGCCTGCACGCAGTGTGTAAGATAGGGAAGCCTTTGATTGAATACAAATCCTTATTCCTCCAACTGCAAAAGTGATTCAAACTAATTTTAAAGACCAGCAAAAAAACTAAAATTTCAATATTTTCGAAGGATGCATGCTTATGAATCTCACTTTATCAGATTGACAATGTAAACATTTGTGAGCTAGCGTAAGCTTGCAAGAATGTAAACTGATGATACTTCAGGAACAAGCTAATTATCATAAACCAGACGTTCAGCGGCCTATCGGCCGCAATGCGTCTGGTTGTGGGCTTCACCCCCCAAACCTCCTAGAATAGAACAACCCCATCCCATCTGGTTGTGGACTTTACCGCCAAACCCGAGAATAGAACAACCCCAATCTTCCTCCTTTCTTCTTTAGGCCTTTTACAGTAAAAAAAAACTGGTTTTACTATATAGATTAGTGCAGTGTCCCTTCATGTGCTACCTCATCGCGGTGAAGGGGTGAACATCACTTTGTAATGGCTAACGGCACAACGGTCACGCAGTACGCGACGCTTTGTCGTGCATGGGCGGCTCTCCTGTATCCCTGGCCAGGAACATGTGAGTAACCAGACCACCGCTATGGCTCAAACAACTAAACCCGTGCCCCATTCCTCCGCGCGCCGGAGGTGGACTTCTACGACGTCGGTTGCATCCACATCCGGCGAGGGGCCATCTAATCTCGGAGTTAAACTATCAGGACGTCATTGGAATTGGACTACCGGAACACTCTCTACCACCACGACACGGAAACTGCCTATTCGTCTGCACTTATAACTGTCGTTCGATCGCATCTGAGCAGGATCTTCGGACACTGCTTTACAGAAGCCGCAACATCAAATACGAGGAAACGAAAGGCAGAACGGAAACCATAAGAAGGACCGACCACAACGAGCTTTTCATTATCGGAGCAAAGGTGGACAGAAAGAATATTGGCGGAGTTGGATTTCTCGTCAATTCGACAGTGCACCACCTAGTAGACTCTTACAAGATCATCAGTCCGCGAGTAGCTGTTCTTCGTCTGGAAACCAAAGATCAAGGAACCATCTCCATCATAAATGGATATGCTCCAACATCTGCGGGCACAGATGAAGAAAAGGAGGAATTCTAAAAGCTGTTCGAAAGGACTGTCAACGACGAGAAGAGCTACTACAAAGTTGTCGTTGGTGACTTTAACGCTATCGTCGGTACAAATGATCACGATGAATGGAGGCTAGGACCGCATGGAACTTCCTCAACAAACGAAAACGGAGAGCGCTTGATAGACTTCCTATCCGCGTGCCGTCTCTACCATGGAAATTCTATGTTTAAAAAGCCTTCAAACCAACGATGGACTTGGGAAAGACCAAATGGAGAAACACGTTCGGAGATCGACCATGTTCTTACAAACAGACGCTGGAGTCCGTTCGACGTCTCCGTGCTGCCTTCATTTGACACCGGCTCGGAGTCTTGTCCGTGCGAAGCTGACTCTCAAAAAGAGGATGTTCAAGCGTGACACTCATAAACCGGCACCGGTGAGGATCCCCACATTCAAGTCGGAGGAGTTGGAATATGCAATAAAGTTGTATGATTGGAATCTTCTTGAAGATTCATCGGAAGACTACGACCTTCTCTCCAGAGGACTGCTGAAATGTGCTAGCAGCTCTTGCGGAGCCACATCACCGTCTACTTCAATACTCAACACACATGCGATTAAACTCTTGGAGCAAAGAAGAGCTGTTAAACTGGATCCTAATGCTTCCCATATGGAAAAAGTCACCATCTCGAAGGCCTGTCGAATTGCAGTGAAGGAGTCCATTCAAACCTACAGAAGATTGAAGCTGTTAGAAGCCGCTGGGAAAGGTTCAAGCATAAAGCGCTGCAAACGAGATCTCTGCAATCAGAAGGCAATAATGTCAGCCCTTGTGGATAAGGTTGGAACAACGCAAACGTCTTGAAGAGCGATGGAGGTCATCGTTCAAGAATTCTACACAGATCTGTTTCGTTCTTCCACCACTGTCCCAAAATGCTTGATGCCACCAGCTGAGTAAGTACCTCCCATTCTGGAATCAGAAGTTGCTCATGCCATCAGAAGAATGAAGCCGGGCACTGCTCTCGGACCGGACGGCATTTCTGCTGATCTCCTGCTATCTGCTGCGGGTAGCAGTGCCCTCTGCTCACTTCTTGCCAAGCACTTCAACCACTACCTTCGACTTGGTAGGATTCCGGATTCATGGAAGGAGTCGAAAACAGTTTTAATCTTCAAAAAAGGTCAGCAGAAGGATATCAACAACTATCGCTCCATCAGTCTTCTCTCGGTTGTGTACAAGATCTTCACCAAGATACTGCTTAAGCGCATGGAGCGTTGCTTGGATGAATATCAGCCAGTGGAGCAAGCAGGGTTTCGCAAGGATTTCTCCTGCATGGACCATATTCAGATGTCTCACAGCTCATCGAGAGGGGCCGCGGATACCACCTCCCACTTGTCCTTGTCTTCGTGGATTACCGGAAGGCGTTCGACTCTGTGGAAATCAACGCCGTTTTGAACGCACTTGTGCATGCTGGTATACCATCGCCCTACATCCGAATTCTCGACAAATGCTTCTCGAACACATCGACTACCATCCAGCTGTTCGATCGAAAGCTTAAAATTCCTATCGGGAAAGGAGTACGGGAGGGAGACACGATTTCTCCCAGCTATTCACAGCGCACGCCAGGATGCCATGAAAGACTTGAACTGGGACGATAAAGGCTACCTTGTCGACGGTAAACGGATCAGCAACTTTCGCTTCGCCGACGATATTGTTCTCATCTCTACCAGCACGGCAGAAGTCGAGGAAATGCTGAACCAGTTCAATGTGGCAGGTATGAAGATTGGATTGGACATGAATATGTCCAAAACACAATTTATGGTCAACCAGTGGTGTGACCCAGGACTCGTAAGGTTAAATGGAGTCGCTCTACAACAGGTCGGCTCCTACGTCTATCTGGGAAGAGAGCTGAACATGGATAACGACCTCGCTCCTGAAATTGCCCGCAGGAGACGCGCAGCGTGGGCAGCCTTCAGTTCGATTCGCGAAGTCACCGATCAGGTCAAGGATCCCGGCCTCAGGGCCTCGATATTCAACGCCTCTGTACTGCATGCGATATGTTACGCGACGGAAACCTGGCCCGACAACAAAACAATCGCCAGAGCGATGCAAACTACGCATCGTGCACTAGAGAGATGTCTTCTAAGGACAAGCCTTCGCCAGCAATGGCAAGAAGGCCTACGAAGCTCGGAGCTACGGGAGAAGTCGCAATTAGCAGACTGCAGTACATGAAGTCCAAATATCGCTGGGCCGGACACCTGCTTCGACGAAAGGACGATAGATGGAGTCTCCATGTCACAGAATGCCTTCCGAGAGACTACAAGAGACCATTGGGACGACCGCGATGGGCAGACTCATTCTCAAGATCTTTCAGAGAGCGGAGTCTGCCTCACTGGATGCAAGCAGCCAGAGATCGAGCGGTCTGGAAGAGTTGTGGTCCCCACTGAGAAGACCTCCAGCCAACAAAAGGACCATCAAAGTATCAAAGTAAGTAAGTATTAGTAAGTAAGTAGGTAAGAAAGTGTGCAGTGGGATATGGTAGGGCAGAATTTTCACTGCTCATATGAAGCCCATCCACCCTTTGTCACATGCACGCGATTCATTCTCCGAAGCGCTCGTTCTCTACTTGTCGAGAAACAGGTAATGAGAGTCCCAATCCGATGCTTAATCAGCAAAATCATAATTAAAATTAATCGGTATTGGTCGACACCCTTACTGTCCGACGACAATAATACTCCTCCGAATCCCGTGGTCACTCTCTTTACCCCTCCCCCCCCCCTCCCGAAATACTTCCTTTCCTATGTGCTGGCAAAGAAACGGAGTGAGAGTCAAGCACGCACATGTGACACGGAGTAGCGATTCACGTGTCACTACGTTGCCACGACGTCTATGACACTCCTTCTGCACTCTGACACACGTGCCACGACTTCTGTAAGCCGTCTTCAGAAAACCGACACACATTGAACGATTACGCACGTCAGACGACATCATCAGCACGTCTTTTGAATCCCTATGCACGTTAGACGACGTCTTCAGGGCGTCTTCTGAATCCAGACGCACCTGAACGACGCCTAGGGCACGCCTCCTGAATCCACACGCTCTGCACTCGATCCCCGTTCATACCCTGACGCGTTGCCCCTTGAATATCTCGTAAGCTTGGACGATCAGCCGCCAAGGATACACTAGGTTGTAACGAAATAAATGGACCACTATAACGGGTGGTCAGTGGAAGATCCATTATCACCGTGGTTTCCTAGGGCAAAAATCAGTATAAGGTCTCAGTTTCTCAATTGCCATGCTGGCTTGCCGCCTAATTTTTGAAATTATCTAAGAAACACATCTTACCCAACTCTATAAGACGACAAAAGAAACTTGACGGATATCTCCATGAAATAGCTTGGCAGTTTTCTCCTTACTAGGTTGATTCTTGTTGCACGTTTTGTTTTTCCTGCTTACTTGACTTAATGACTTTAAGTTATGTTTTTGCGTTGTTTTGCTCTTGCATGGTTATCCATGTATAATGTGTAATAAATAAATAAATAGCGAACGAGCTTCGGTTTCCATTAACGTGAAGAATAAAGCGGATTTTATGCTGTGCTAGTGAAAAATTCGTGTAGTTGATATTTGCTGTGGGGGCACCGATGGCACCGATGTTTTTCAGGGGATCTAATTTTTGACGCTTTACTACTTCTACATTTGTCTATCTATCTTTTTTACTGCATGTCTTCTATTTGCCTTAACTTGATGATTGATTTGCTTCTTGCAAAGGGTCCTACTGTAGAGCCGTAGAAGGATCACTTAACAGTTTTGTGTGAAGTAAGCGGTGAAATTGGCTTCTCAGTTACTCTAGCTAACCAACTGAGCTCCTATTTACGAAATTCTGACTGGAAAAGTGTATATAAACCCAATAGCATTCTTTGTTCAGCCACTGTGAAGGAGTATACGTCGACAAATCGTGATGTACGTCTCGCCGGTGAGATCAGGTTTCATCACCCACAGGTGTTTAAGTTTTATGATTATGTTGCTAGCCAAGAGCGGCAATCTTCTTATTTTGTCGAAAAGTGCGTTAAATTGCGTCCGTTTGATGAAATGCCACTTTGTGACCTCCCTCTATTTTTCTTCGATTTTTTCGAATGTGATTTTTTTTACTACGTTTCAGTGTATCGTTTATCGTTGCTATATAATGTAAGCCTTGAGTAAACAAACGCATAAGTGAATGAATTAATAAAAATCGAAGGACGACATTAATGATGCCCTGTTTGGGATACTCCAAGCATTTCACCCTTTCGGAATATCGTGGGGACAACCTGAATGCTTGTTCAGCTTGCAAGTATTATAGTTCGCCAGCAATCACCCATGGTCAAGTTCAAAGAAAACCCTGCTGGCATACGCCGCATTGAAGTAGGCATCTTTTGGCTTCAGTCCCCCTCTCCGTGACGGACACGTGACATTAGCCGATTATATATAGTAGGAATAGAACGTATCCCGGACTGCAAACGCGCATTTTCCATTATGGAGATCTGTCGAAACACCATGCAGAGCATTTGCATGCAAAAGTAATCGTGTGCTGAACGAATGCGTGGCGCGATCTTTTTGTATGGACAGCAAAAAATGCACTTTTGCAGCCTGGGCTACGTTTGAAAACATTTTTGCAGTTATTTTCCTAAGGTTGACACATTCCTAGAACATTTTATTTATTTTTATTCATTCTAGGTTAACCAAATGGATATAGGTGGCGAAGCGAACCTTTTGAAAAAGAAAAATGTATAATTTTATTTTTTTACCGCTTTCAATTTTCTTAATTAAAGGGAAAAATAACTAAGCAAACCTTATGCAGGAAATTTAGAAATTTGTGAAGAAAATGATTTTTGAGAAGAAAATTCAGTGTTAAATTCTTAAGGGATATCCGTGTTAATTGTAATTGCCTTGATTTATCGCGAGAACATCATAAACACGGAGTCAAGTGTGATCTTCAGCTAGCTTTATAATATAGAAAGAAATATGAAACTTATGAGTCAGGAAAGAAAAAACGCTCCGAATCTCACATGGGAGGAGAAAACATGACAAGCACCATGACAAACACCTTATTCTGTAAGAGAGATCTTGAGGCAGCGGAATGCATTTCACATTGCTTGTTCACACACCTGTTCTTACATTTCAATGGTCAATCAGCAGCAGACGATGTTATGCAGAAAACTAGAATTAGTGGCGGATCCCAAAGGAAACGATTAACGAATGGATAGAGAAGCAAAGCCTACTGGGTGTCAATTACGTCAATAAACTGTGCAGTCTTCAGAATCAAACTTCTGGTTAGTTAGTAGGTTGAGGCTGAGGAAGAGGAGCTCTCTAAACTTCCTTTTAGCGTGTTCATCTCCCAACAATTATAGCAAAAAGTGGACTCACTCCTTTACTAAAACAGTGGTTAGATGGCACTTACGAAAGCCAAGATAGCAATAAAGTCTGGTGAACCTTTTTAAAATAAAAGGGTAAATGTCGTCGTTAGGTGATTACTTTGCAAGCATTCGCCACGCATTCTCCTCCTACGTTATGTAATGAAGGCAAATGAATCGCCAAGAGTTGTTTCCACTCGGTACCAGCTGCGTCTAATAGCACCGTAGGGCAGCATCTATGTATAATCGTCGTGGTGAACTGCTCATTATGCGTGGGTCGCACCTCACATTCGCTCGTTTTGAAAAGTAATAGGTAGTCGGACTATAAATGTCGTCTGCTTTCGATTTGTCATCTCTCTGCTATTTCTTTTTTGTAGATTATGTAACTTACGTGTTTAACGAGCGTTTCCGAGGGCATCCTTCGCCAAAGTTTCCTTCCGATTAGTTGACCCTTTTAAAGAATTTTCTAGATCACGATAATCGAGCAAAAGTACCGAGTGCGGGTATGCTTGCTGTACGACTACAAGCAAGGAAGAATTCCTGCAGAATCCCATCGCATCTTGTCTAAAGTGTTTGGTAATGAAGTTCCAAAATTACGTCAATGCCGGCGATGGTTTCAACGTTTCCGAGATTGTGATGAGAGCTCTGGAGACAAACAACATCAACGGCGTCGTGAAGCTGTCGATGGCCAATAATTAAAGGAAGCTGTCGAGTAGAATCCAACACAAACCACACGTGAGCTCGCACAAAGGTTTAGTTGTCACCACTACACCATTGCCGATCGTTTGCATGCAATCGAAAAGCCAAATCGGTGTAGAGAATGGATGCCACATCAGCTCAGCGACACAGACAAGGCAGCACGAGTCGCCATCGCACGAATTCTCATCCGCAAAACGAAGAACAGCGGTGTCTATGGCTCCATCGTGACGTCGGATGAGAAGTGCATCCACTACGACAATACCACACGAAAGTGGCAATGGTTGAGCCCCGGTGAGGTTCCGAAGACAACGACGAAGTCTGACATTCACAGAGAAAAAGTCATGTTCCGTGCTTGGTGGAACAGTAGAGGTCTGGTGCATTTTGAGGTGCTTGATCTAAGTCAACAGTTACGGCAGACCTTTACGATAAACAGCTGAGCCGCGTGGACCAAGTACTGCGTCAACAAGGAGTGGACACAGAAAGTGTGAAATTCCTCCATGACAACCCTCGACCACACGGCGCAAAAAACGCTGAAGAAAATTGAGGAGTTGAGCTGGGAACTTTTGCTTCACCCGCCTTATAGCCTAGGCTTGCGCCATCAGACTACAGCTCGATGCAGCACGACTTCGCGGAGAAAAGGATCAAGAGCCGTGACGAAGTCGAAATTTGGGTGTACAACTTCTTCGAATCGCATCCACCGGAGTTTTTCAAGAAATGCATCCATTCTTTGCGAGGACGTTGGCGACATGTCATTGATAATAATCGAGATTACCACTTGTACGATGCGGTCTTTCTTTTCTTGTAGCGAAATTTCTTTTTGAGCAAAAAAGACATTTATAATGCGACAACCTAATGGTTAGATTAGTAATCCCCTTCACAACTGTAATATACATAACATGTTTGTTATGTGGAAATGTTGGCTATTGTAATCAAAACATTGAGGTTTCTCTCTGTGCGTAAGCTGCTTCTGATATATCGCCGTGTCGATTAGATGAAGACCGACTCCTTATATCTCTTATTACAAGCCAAGAACTATGCACCATACTTCGTCACCGCCTATGTAATTGGCACAATGAATGAATGAATGAACAAAAACATCGGGTTGTACTCTTGTATTCTATTATATTTGATAATAGCTGTATACGTGAAATTATAGAAATTAATTCAAACTTTAAAAAATACCTTTTATATGTGTATTTAAATCACAACCTTCTTTTTCCAGAAAAGCTTAATTATTAAACATTAATTAGAAATACAAACTTGTCAGAATTAAATTCAATCTTTAATAAAAAATGCATATGTGTTGAAGAAAAATATAAAAAATTTGTTGACAAAACGCATGAACACATTATCACCGGCAATCTGGAAACAAGTTCGGATAAAATTATTAGAAATGTAATTATAACAGGCACAAACTTTTTTCTCAAAACATAGTGTTTCGAAAGAAAATTAAAATAGTAGTGCTCGTTCTCATGGAGCAACCCAATAAATAGAGCGCACAAACGGGTAGGTGGTGCAGTCCCAGATTAATGAGAGGACTGATAATGGAGGCGTGTATCAGTGCGAAGGAATGGGTGAAAAGCAGCTATTTGTTGTGAAGTTCCTCCAATGACTGATGTACTCAGGGTATAACTCTGCGTAATGAGATAGACAGAAAAGTCTCTGTTCTCTGGACGTGCTGAAGCAAACATATCATTCACCTGATGACTGCCATGGAGAGACAGGAAATTCGGAAGGCACTGTTAAATTTAACACTCAAACCCTCGCGTCACTAGATGCATTATAAATCATCACAGAGGAGAAGATCTAGATTGACGGTTGTTCACTTTTGCGATACAAAAGTATTACATAGTAATGATAGTGCGTTTAACGTTTTCCAGTTAATGAGAGAAGCGCAGCAGGGGTGCACATTTAACGGCTAACGATTTAACGAATTTAACGAATTAACAGCATTTTTCGATGAAATCGGACTCAACGACTTAACGAAAATTTTTAGAAATTTAACGGAATTTTTAAGGGTCGTCTTTCTCAGTGAGTTTCCCACATTCGCCCTTAATCTTCATTAATTTTGCAGGTCTCATCCACCCGATTAAAACTGTTCCTGAAAAAAAAAAACTAATAAAATCAACAAGAGTCTTTCTATGTTTCCATTGATTTGTTTTGAATTTTTGGAAATAATGCATTTTGTGGGCGCGTGAAGTGCAGTCGGAAGAGGTGCTTCCTGTCGCGTGTACCCGATACCATGTTCCCGGTGCGGATTTCCCGCTTCATTCCTCCGGGATCGAAGAATTGGTAGAATTGGTATCATACTTGTCTGGGAGGCGTAAAACGCTGAATTCTTCATCGGCTGGCCACCGCAAGTCACATGTACGACAAAACACGCATTCAAATCGCTTCCACGATATCGCATAGAAGTAGAATGCGTGGCGCTTCCCAAAAGAGATTGAGCAACGCTGTCCTTCATCCGCATCGCTTAATGCATTTCGGAGCTAGAAAATTTCTTTTCGAACCCCCAAGCACGTATCCACAAAGATGCTTGTCTAATCTCCTCGTAAGATGTGACTATCCTCCCCTGGCGTTGCTTATCCCAGAGCACTTTTGCTCGCACCCGGAGCAGTTGAGACGGAGAGGATGTTTTCGGCCGTTAGACGTATTTTAAATGATTTTTGAAAAACGCTAATAACAAAAATTTGGAAAGCTTCTTTTCCTGAGCGTTAACAACATTGACGACGTATCACACTTTGCGGCTGCGTCGGACCTTGTGACATGATGTCGTGTCACGGTCCCGACGTTGCAGTGGATTGGTCTCGAGCACCAGGCGCTCGAAAATGGTGTGTTCGACAACGTGTTAACATCCCACTGATAGGATTTCAATTGTATTTTCTACTAGTTCTTTCTGTACCTAATAGGCTGAGGCCCGCACCGAGATTGTATGTACATGCCTGTAGAACAGCCACCCAAAACGGTCTCGCAAAGAACACGGAAGGGGGAGGACTCCAGGTTCTGCCTGATTGCACATTTTAAGATGCGTTGTCGGTGATCTTCTTCAATGATAATTTCTCAGCTGTTTTTACTTCGCACACTGTAGATAATTTGTTGCTGGAGGCTTATTTATTTTTCTATGTTGAATTGTTTATTTTATTTGCAGTGTTGAACATTCATTGAACTTTAGCTGTCGATCACTTGAACTTGAAACCCATAAGTTTTTTCTTGATTTTTTTTCACTTGAAATAATGGTTTGCAGCTCATTGTGTTTTTAACGAAATTTAACGATTTACCGGAAATTTAACGAGAATTTTCCGTTAAAAAATTTGTTAAAATATTTAATGCACAGAATTTTGTGTGCACCCCTGAAGCGCAGTATCAAACTGAAAGATCCTAGTCGCGATAGTCGCCAGTCACCCTCATTCCCCAAGGATGCAGTTTAGATAATGAAATGGGAAGCAGAACGAAGCGTCTACCTTAAGGTGTCCGACTTTTCAAACCAAATTATACGCTCGTCTGAGCAAGCATTAAAACGGTTGAAATCAAAGGGAACTCTTCCAAATCAAAATGACCTTCAGACAAGTGAACATACACACTCAATAAGATGGTTAGAATAATTTTTGTTCAAGGAAAATTCGGAATAACTTTCTTTGAATTTTTTTCGGCTTACCTGCCCCAATAAGGTAGTAATCTTATAAAATTTTTATTTCTAGACGAAACAATAAATTAAAATTTTTCTCAAAGCACAGCAAAGAAACAACTACATTAAAAGGACATTAAAAGACTAGACGCCATGCACTCGAAAAGTTCGCTGCAACTTTTATTTGATTGATAATGTAGGTGCTATTTACCTGAACGATCAAAGGGAGAATACGTTTTTACAGCTTTTTGTTGAACTGATAATCGGTGTGAAACTCCATGCAAATATACAATATGTTCAATTATTGGGCAAGCAAATTAAAACATCAACGTAAGTTATACTAAAATTTTCGTTTAACAAAAATTATTCTAGCCTTTTCGAGAGTCTCGAGTTTAATGAAGAAAAAGCTCATTTCAACTTGCAGGAGTTTGCTTTGATTTCAAAAGTTTTACCACTATACTAGCTTGAGAGAGTGTCCAATTTGATTTGAAAAGTGTCCAATTCGACGTTAAAAGTGGCATAAATTTCTTTTTTCTGAAAATTTTTCCATTCTTTTCTTAGAGAATGTAAATTCTTCCGCCTAAAAAAATGAATGCAAAAAGTAGGCGAAAACTCAACAAAAAAATTCAAACCGCGACAATAAATTTAGACCTATCTTCAAAAAGGCTGCAAAATAATGGCGGTTTGTGAGAAAGGATTGATGCTATAAAAATATCCTCTTTGCAATTGAAACTGTTTCCTCGCGAACAAGTTGCATCCACGTCGGCGTCGCACCAGACTTGAAACCAAATTCTGGATAGTTGAAGGACAGCGTTACTCTTTCCATTTTAGGGTACGCCGCGCATTCTATTTCTAAGGGACATCGTGGAGGCGATTGAATGCCTATTTGGCCAAACAATAACTTGTAGTAGCCAGTAGATAAACAAGCCAGCGCTTTATCCTTCTTATTTTATTCGGGATGCATGAAACAGCCGACGCTCTTCTGACTTACTACATATAATCCAAATATTAGCAAAAATCCTTACCAGGAGGCCTAGCAAAGAATGAGAGTCGACATTTCTCGAAAAGATGCTTGGAAGCAGTACAGGGTAGGATTGTTGGAAACAATGAAATTTCTAAGGGGTTGAGAAAGTTTCAGAGCTACCAAATTTTTGCGGGTCACCCATAATTGTATTTGCACCATCGGCAGAAGAATATGCATATATCACGGATAGAAAATTTTCGAAATCAACCAAACCTTTCGAATCTCTTGTAATTAGCGATTCGGTAAATTATATCTATTAAGGATCAAGAACTGACCTGTTGGTTCAGCGAAATGATTCCGACTGCAAGGACTTTTCTAATTAGTTTAGTTCAACAAGAACTGGAGGTTGGGAAACAATCGCAGGCGTGAGATTTCGTTTGAATAATTAATCTCTATATCGTCCACAAAGAAGCAAAGACAACATTGCACGTAATCGTGTCAGCGCTGAAGGTTCGCCGTAGCGTGCCGAGTAGGTCACCCTTCACATTTGCGAAACGAATAGAACAATGGTACGAGATTGCGAAGTCATTCATGAAGGGGCAGTGTGACCCCTTTCCATACTGCTCTCGTGACAGGTCGCTGTCGCTGCAATGAAGAAATTCTCTGAATGACAACTACGAGCTGTGCTTTCTGGCCTAGCTGGTTGGGCGTGCCAAACCCGCCCCTAGAGGTGGGTTGAATGAAAGATCGACAAAGCGTTCCTTCGTTGCTTTAGTCATGCTCAATCTTGGGAACAGGTAGCGTTGAACTATTAAGTTATCCTGAAAGTTCTCAGCGTTTTGAGTGCTTCACTTTGAACTACCACAACTTTCTCAAACCCTATCGGATTTAGACGAATAAAGCAGCGCTCGAGTCAGCACACTTTTGCCAACGGGCTCCCAGTCGAATTATTCCAACACCGAAAAGATTAGGTGGTCGAGATTCGACAAAATCCACGAAAGCTGTTTTGGCTTGTTCCTGATTGGTGAAAGTTTTACTAGCCAGAAAGTTCTGAAAGTGTTTGAAAAGCTGGTAGTCTGTTTGCGGCAGGTCTAGAGAACATGACGGGTGAGGCAGAACTTCAACCCTTAATTCGTTCAATTTTCGAATAGTGATTCGCGAAACGTGTGGGCGGGCGTTATCGTGCAAAACAATCGAGCCTCTTCTGTTGGCCAATTTGAAGTTGACGCAATTTCCGGTGCATTTCGTTGATTTCCTTACAGTAGGATTCTGCTGTGATCGTCTGATCTGGTGCCAAAAATTTGTAACGAATCACACCAGCCGCCGACCACCGCACCGTGACCATCACCTTTTTCTGGAAATTCGCCTTTGGAAAATGCCTAGGAGGTTCGTTGGCGTCCGACCACTGTCCGTAACGTTTCCTGTTATCACACAGAATCCAGTTTTCATCACAAGTGATGATTCTATCCAAAACGGGTCGGTTTAGCTGCGTAAAAGTAGAGAAGAACAAATCTCGAAACGACAGTAACGCTTACTCAACTAGTGGGGCACCCACTTTTCGAGCTTTTCCACCTTCCCAAGGCGTTTCGAAGCATCCGCAACAGCAGTTTTACTGATGCCTAGCTCTTCCGCGATCCCGTGAACTGCTTGGGACGGTACAGCTTCCATCAACTTCAACTTGTCGTTCAGGATTGCTCTAGGTCCACCGCTACTGGAGTCAGGGTTCGAGGCTGAAATCTCCGGTCCGAAATTCACTGAAGCACTGGCGCACAGTGCTTTCTTCAACACTATTATGCCCCACACGTGATTGACTTTTCGAGCTGTCTCGGCTGCGGATTGTCCCAACCTGAAGTGGAAATAAAATATCGTTCGGAATTGCTTCCATACTTCAGTAAGCCTTCAAGGACTGAAATAAAAAAATGTGTCACCTTGCAACATTTTGAAGCATTAAGGAATAAGGACGGCGTTACTCAACTCTTTTTTGGGATGCGCCACCCATGCTACTTCTACGGGATGTCGTGGAGGCGATTTGAATGCGTATTTGGCCATACAATGACTTGTGGTGGTCAGCAGATGAACCCAGGCCAACTATTCCTCCCCACTCACGAGTCGGTGAATTGGTGTAGAACGTGTCTGGGAAGGATAAGGCGCTGAAATGTTTACCAGCTGGCCATTGTGTGGGCAAATACGCATTAAACCTCCGCCTCCACGACATACCATCGTAGTAGAATGCATAGTGTATCCCCATAGGGGTTGAATAACGCCGTACTTTGTTCTTATCCTGTGTACCATTTTCACGTCGAAGTGGGCCCATTTTTAATCAAGTTGGACTCTCTTCTAAGCCAGCTTTAAGACGCTTGAAATCAAAGCGAACTGTTATAAATAGAAATAGCCTTCAGAGAGGTTAAACTAAAGACTCTATAAAATGGTTAAAAAAGTTTTTGCTTAGAGAAAAGTTGATATAACTTTTTCGGATTTTTTCAGTTTATCTGCCCCTATAAGTGCAATAACTTTGTAAAAAATTATTTTCAGAGAGAATAATAAATAGTAATTTGAATTTTTCTTAAAGCAGATTAAAAGTTCTTTAAACCATGTTTTATCCCATTTTCTGCTGTATAAAAAAAGCTCTAAATCCTTATTTTTTCGTAAAAAAAATAAAAGTTTTATAAAATTTTAAACATTGTGTTTTCTTATTGGGTAGATGAATTGAAACTTTAAAGAAGGTTATACTAAAGTGTTTCTTTAACAAAAAAATATTCTATTAGTTTTGTGCGAAAGAAATGCAGGTCTTTTGTTTTATTGGTTTCAACACTTTTTTAAAAAATAAACTATTAGTTTTTCATAAGGTGTTATATATTTTTGGAAAGCTTATGATATGCGATTTTTAAGTGTGTATATGGAATTCAATTTATTTCACATATTGAGAAATAATTTGGTTTTATTTTCATATGTCTAAACGCGATTTTCGTCAAGTTTTCCGGCTTTAGATGATATCGGGAGCTTCTTTTTAGTTCAGCCACTAGGCAAATGTCGCCTGTTGTCATAACGTATCCATTTCTCATCGCAAGTCACAATCCTTTCGAGAGACGGATCGTTGCCATTGCGCAGAAGATGGGCCGACGATACCTCAAGACGACTATTTTTCTGACCTTGGGTCAATTTATCTTCTTGGTCTTCCCAATTTGCTTCAAATGGCGAACAACTGCACTGTGATCGATGTCAAGGTCCCCGGCAATACCTCTCGTGGTTTTTTGCCGATCAGCTTCGACTGACGCCTTCAATGGATCATTATCAACGGCTGCCAGTGGTTCGTCTTCGAGGCTGGTTTTGTCGGCACAAAACTTTTGGAACGAGCAGGCCCTTACTTCCCCAGGCCCATACTTCGTTGATATTTCAGGCGGCCTGCGCGGCAGCCCGGCCAAGTTTGAACTCGTAGAAGTAAATTTGAAAAGTATTTTTAAATAATTTAAATTCCATATGCATATTTAGAAAGCGCATACAATAAGCTTTTCAGCAATATATAATACCTTATGAAAAGTATTACTTTATTCAAAAATAGTGAAAAAACTGCATTTCTTTTTCCCCAATCTAATAACTTCTTTGGAGAGTCTCTACTTTATCTATAGAGTTGCTAAACTCGTCACGAAGTTGTTAATTGGCTTTATTGGCTAACGTTTTGGCTTGATCGTCTCCTTCAGAGCCTGAGAGGGTCAATCAGTCAGGAGTTCCCCACCGAACATCTCCTCAATCCTACAAAATTCAATGTCAAGCTTTATAAGGCCGGATAACTAGAGCACTTAGTTTTCAGGCGGTGGTTTGGTTGTTGTGGTGGTTGGTCTTCCACTTGATAACCTTAAGAGCCAACTGGTCCGCAATCGACTATATGACCGCAGTTCATCGGCGAAACCGACCGTCCTCTGTATGTGAGGGTAAAGGAGCATCTGGATGGTAAGGAGAAGTTTAGGGCAGTAGATGCCTTAAGCTTCTCCTTACCATCCAGATGCTCCTGCCCTAAGCTACCCAGGATCAATTGTCATGAAGGTTAGGATTTTGGAGTTGAGGTTAGGATTCTGATGCACGAGGTTCAAAGGTTGGCGCGGAAAGCCCTTGAGCCGTTCTGGATCTATTTGATGTTGTAAGGCGGAATGCCTGTATATAAAGCGCGAACTCAAGCCCTACCTCAATCTAGCTTTCTAACTGGGATAGGTGCTGTTCCGTACCCTGCTGTATCCTATGCGGCTCTCGCTGCTCCTTCAGTGGATTATGGTGAGGTACGGTACTTTGATTCTTTCTGTTGCTCAGGCTTCCAAAAATTTGGCATTGAATTTTGTGGTGTTGAGGAGATGTTTGATGGGATAACTCCTAATTGACTTGACCATTTCAGGCTCTGTAGACGGCATTCCAGCCGAAGCGCTAGCCAATAAAGCCGATTAACAACCTCGTGACGAGCTTAACAAACTCTGTAGATAGTTTTCACCGTGCCGAGGTTCAAGAAGAGTCGAACATGGCTACTGCTACGTGACGTGCCAGTCTCTACTTTAATGTCGTACAAGCTCAAACATTTCAATTTAGAAGAGTTCGCTTTGATTTTAAAAATCTTAGGTTAGCTTTGAAAAGTGTCCAAATTGATTCGGAAATGTCCTATTCGACGCAAAAATGACATATAACCCAGGAGTTAACCTCTTACAGTAATCTCACTTTTTAGAATCTATTCACCTTGCCGGTCTTCTCTTGTGTTCCATGCGCTATTACTAGTTCTCTCTGCTGAAAGGATTGCAGATCAGGGGGTTTTTGAACTATCGTAAGATTCATGGCTTACGAAGGAAGTGTAGCCTCCAGGTGACGAAGTGTTAAATTCCTCTGGTGAGAGAAGATTGGCACTCTTTAATAGTATCCATTATCCATCAAAAGATGATTCTTGCCCTTGTACATGTGGTCAGCAGGTAACCTGGACTCCACATCTACCAGTTTTGAAGAGCCCAGCCTTCAGGACCTCGAATTGAATAATTTCGAACGAATATTCGAATATTCATTATTCGATTACTCGAAGAGGCCCAAAATTCGAATATATTCATTATCGACTGTTCGACGTGGCCCGAAATTCGAATATGTTCAAATATACTCGATGCTACCAAGTTAGATTACCGGGAGTCAGTTTTCAGCCACACCTCACTCATTGCATTTAGATGGCTACAGCATCGTCGATGTCGCAACAATGAGGGCAAGACATTCTCGCAAATGAGTGATGAAACAGTGATGACAAACAGAGCGTCATCACTGCACTTTATGTTCACATTTAGGGAAATCAGGAAATCAGAACCCCTTCCCCCCTCTCTTCCGTTTTTTTCGACAACTCTGCTGTCCACACCATTCCTTGAGGACGCTGTCTTCCCGTTTAGCAAACGAGTATACCAACCACGCCAAAATGCACCGTACCTGAAATGTAGATTACGATGTGCTCGCTCGGAGGTTCTTTGGATATTGCAATCTGTTCAATTTTATTAAACGTAACGAACCTTCAAGAGCATAACTGGACGCGCAACTGCTGCCCGACTTAGGGACAAGGGCATTTCGGCTACCCACTCTTTTGCAATCTGAGTATCGAAGTTCCTCATTTTCAAAGAGAGAACCTTTTCTCTACGGCTATCAAAAATGCTCTTGAAGGTTCGTTACGTTTAATAAAATTGAACAGATTACAATATCCAAAGAACCTCCGAGCTAGCACATCATAATCTACAGGTTACAGGATAATATTGACCGCCTGAAAAGGATCTACAACACTTGAAGCAGGACATGTTGATTCGTCAAAACTTAATGCTGAGAAGACAACAAGGTATAGTTTAAAATCGCTCGATTTGGCTGGATTTCTCACAAATGCATGTCCGAAGACGTTTCGGCGGTCCGTAGCAGGCAGTCACAGTTCAAGTTAAGGAGAGCTGCTTTTAGAAGGTTGAAACTGTTTTATTTGGTAGCATGCCTTTCTCCAGAAAAGACCAAACAGAGTGGCGTTGAGAGAGGAGAGTTTGGAGCGATGAATTCGACCAAGTTGCTTCTACACCACTCCTGTACAACCGTGGCTTTGTGAGGGAGTGTTCCGTCCTTCTAAAAACGTAGTCGTTTTCGCAGAATAAAGAATTGAACCAAGTAGTTTCATCGAGCTTTCTCCAAACAGGTTTGCTGGTTATTCTTGACCACTGAATCTACGAATACCAGTGGTGCCTTTCTTCGCTTGTGATGAAGGCACGAATGCTGTGTGAGTCGACCTGGTGGTAGAAAACAGCATGCTTCCCACACAGGTCTCGCTGCAGATCACTGAAATTTGAACGGATGGAAGGCTTGTTTGTCCTGGATGCGATATCCGAAGCAAGAACCTTAAATCGGATGCACAGCCGGAATCTCCTCCAAATACGCACTTACGCACCCAAAAGCTGTCTTACATCAGAGAAACTTCTTCAATTTTGCAAACAACTATCTTTCAGAATATTTGATGATTATCTCGATAGCTGAAAAATAAGGCATTCCAGTTTCATATATGACAAGCAGCCTTTATCCGAGGCCCTGACAGGATGACCGACAGCTCTTTCCCCAGAGAGGTCACTCTCAAGCGAGGAACGGACATTTCTTGTCTTTCGGTGGCCTCTCTTTGACCGTCAGAGGTGGATCAATTGCACTATTCAGACAGCGGGAGGGGAAACGGACTCTGACTTCAACCTTGATGGCTCTCACTGAGATGTCCACACTGCCTCCCGCTGCGAAGTATTTATCGCCTTCATGAATGCCCTTTATCATCACGATCATATATGTGTATGTAGGAATACTTTGTTCTCAAAGGGCTGTCCAGTGTGAGGTGGCCTTATAGCGTCCATGGTGCTGTTTCTCTCAGGCAATGTCTGACAGAGGAACTTTCGCGTTCCCTCTAGTTTTCACGACTTGTTCAGCTAAGGAGATCACTTGTATACTTCTCGGGTAGGGCTACTTAATCCTGAGAGATTCGAAACATTCCGCTCAGCGCTGAGGCTTTCAGCCGTTTGAATACCCAATTTCTCGGTTGAAGCAACACTTGGAAGAATCCCCTGCTGGATGGATATGGCGTCCTGTACTATTCCACCAATCACTCGACCTATTACCTTCCCTGTGACCTGACTCAGGAACTGTGTCGACCCTTGAGCACTACATTCCAATTTTTTTCGAGCGTCGGCTTCTACCCCATTCTCTCCAACTCTACTTTATGCGGCATATATGCATGTCAGACCCTCTACAAATCAAAACAATTACGTAATTGACAACCTTTCCCGACTTTGATGGGCTGGAAGTGAAGACTACTACGAATGACTAGCAAATTCCTTTCAGAGGCTGATGCTTTGAAAAACTCGAAGGATGAACGTTTTATGGAGAAAAGATGTGGGCGGTCTGTGCAGGACACCCAAGGCACTACTGTAGTGAGCAGGTGCAGGTTATACTTCGGACTGAATCGAATAATTTCGAACGAATATTCGAATATTCGACAAGGCCCAAAATTCGAATATATTCATCATTCGAATATTCGACGAGGCCCAAAATTCGAATATACTCATCATTCGACTATTCGATAAGGCCCAAAATTCAAATATATTCATTATTCGACTATTCGGTTTCGTGAAAAGCCGAATATATTAAAGATTATTTGTTTATTCGATGTTTTTTGGAAGGACACAAGTACACTGCTAACGGAAGCTTCGATGCAAAATGATGCGGTAGTCAGTTCGGCTGAACATGATGGGACTGACGGATTTTCGTAATCTAGGGATCAAGGCTACTGTATTGACTGGGGCTTAGATCAAAACGCTATGGTCAGCAAGTCAGTATAGTAACATGACCTAACCTGTGAGAAGATATGTCGTTATATTTGGATGAATCAAAAATTCTCAAAACTTTTCGGACACCCTGATAGTCTAACAAAGCTGTGCAATGAAGCTAACAGTTAAAGCAACCCTCTGTTCACATCGAGAGGCGGCGTTAATGGAAGGCAGTCGGGCAGCGTTTTTGTTGATGTGCAGGTGGAATTTCAAAAAGTTATGTGCAGCTGCAGTCAGATATGTAGGATTTGCAACGATAAACCTAGGCGTAAGTCACCTGCCTTCGGAGACGGTTGCGCATAAACGATGAAGGCAATAACAACAAATATGTGATGCTGCAGGAAGTAGGTGTTTCATGAGGAAATTAGCGGGCGAAACAGTTAGACGTTATTATTTCTACTGGTACTGACAATTTTGCAAACAATCTGCACCTGCAAACTGTGAGAGGCTTCCTCTCACAAACAACCATTTTTGTGAGAGGAAGCCTCTCACAAAATGGTAGTTTATCGATACAAACTCTAACAACATTGTGAGTGTCTCACTGACGTCAAAAAGATTCACGTTTTTGACTCACATTCCCGTGACATGTTCGTAGGGTGGAGCTGTATTCATCAGTTTCGAGCCTGATAAGTATTCCATTCCTTTATTCATTTTTCGAGTCAAAATAAAAATCATCGCTCTTTTCGAGTTAACCTAAACATCTTTAAAGGTGAGCAACATCTTTTGAACTAAATTGACCAGGCTTTGCCGAATAAACTGAGCCGTCCTCTGCCCTTCCCCCTTTGTACAAGATATTTTGCAAAGTTGTATGTTATGGGTTATCCCTTCATGTTCAAAGACACCATAATTACATTATCTGAGCACAGTTCAAATTTGATTGCAAAAATATTCAACTAAATTAAAAGGATAAAGGACGGCGTTATTCAATCCTCTTTGGGATGCGCCACGCATTCTACTTCTACGGAATGTCGTGGAGGCCTGTTGAATGCGTATTTGGCCATACAATGACTTGCGGTGGCCAGCCGATGTACAAGTCAGTGCTTTATCCTTTCCAAACAAGTCTGGTACCAATCCACCGACCCCGGAGGGATGGAAGGCTTGGTTGGCCTGGGCGGGAAATCCGAACCAGGAACCTGGTATCGGATGCAGGCGGCAGCCGGCGCCTCCTCCGACTGCGCTCCACGCGCCCCATTCAACTAAATTAATTGATCATTAATGAATAAAAAATAAAAAATAAATTAAATTAAAATATTAAACCTCTTTTACATCCGCACATTTGGAAGGTATGTTATGAACCGGAGCACCACTTGAGTAGGTTTCTAGAATGCAAAAAAAGTCTTAAAAACGAGTATTATAGGTTTATTTTATTACACCTAAACGACGTATTAAAGGTAATGTGGCTTAAGAGCTCAACTTCAGCATGTTCTGAGCGAATTCCTTAAACTGTTTTCACAAAATGCGCACATTTTCTTCCCTATGAATAGATTGTGATGTTTCTTTAACTTAGCGCAAAGTTCCTGGAACTCGATTTTGAAAAAGGCGATTGTCACAGATACTCCAAAAGCTCAGAATTCTGCATCAGTGTCCTCTCCTTTCGACTCATAAGCATAAGACCGACTCCAATGAGAGTAATGGAAAAGATTGCACGAGATAGGATTGTACCATGCTCCACTAGAAACAAATCAATTTCATTTGAAAAGTATGGATTTACGGAGGGAGCTTCTACTACAACTACACAGCTTGCTGTTTGCACCTTTGTTTGGTCTCTTGCATTGAATAATGGAGGCTCGCCTGATGTTATTTATGTTGATTGTCAACAGCCTTTGACAAGGTAAGTCATGGAACACTTTTGGAAATATAATATTGGCATCACAAAATTTTGGCTTCAGTGGATTCGATTATTTGGATGGAAAATATATGCGCGTGAAAGTCGGTAATTCTTTCTCGAGATGCTATTTTACAGGGTGTCTCAAAAAATATACAATACCGCTCGCCCCGTACGGTCAAAAGTGGGCGAAAAAACGCAAAAATAGCATCGCAAAGCGTCGAATGCTCATAATCCCTTCAGTTTTAGATTTAAAAAAAGATTGGCACCATTCGATTTGTCTCATCGAGATCTACACAAACATGTATACAGCTTTACCAGAACACCCATATTTTCGCCGTGGGTGGTCCAAAATTAACAGGAGCGGGCTTTTGCGATTAGAGCAGCTTATTTCACAGGACATGCGTGCTTTCGGAGTATCTCAAGCATGGCGTACGTTGCCAGTGCGCTGTCATGTCAGGAATGCTCAGAGAGTGCGCCGTGCGCAATGTACACAGAATCGAACATATCAACCGAGTGGGCGAGCGCATGTCCACTTCGCTTCTATCTTCTCTTAGTGGGAAATGCGAAATCCTCAAGACTATTTCCAACCGTTTGAGAATGCTATCAGAAATTTCCAGCCACCCCACTCAGGAATAGCTCCGATCTGTCCAGCAAAACTTTGGTGTGCGCCGTGTACAATGCATATGGAATCGAACCTTTCAATCGAGGAGGGACAGCTTGTAAACTGAGCGTTTGGGGAGTTTTATCAAAAATTTGCAGCCACCCTAGTTAAGAGCTGCTCCAAGGCTGTCCAGCGAGTCTTTGGAGAGCGCCGTGAAAAATGCATACAGAATCGAACCTTTCATTCGAGGGGGCGATCGCTCGCAAATTGCACGCACGAGCTTGTTCGGAGCACAATAGCTCTGTCAAGTTGGAACGTTTCAGGTTGCAGCTTGGGGGTCTTACAGACAGTCAAACGTTCTGTTAGTACGCCAAAGTAGAATGGTTTAACTTAGGAAGGGGCAATGTTATAGGGGTGCGAAAATGCAGGTGAGGCTTGTGTGAAGCAGTTTTTTCCGATTTCCGTAGACCACTGCGAGAAGACGCGGCGAGCTAGCGGTCTCAAAATGCGTATTCGAACAGAGCACTTCACGGTGACGGGCTCAGAACTTTTCAGCTGCCTAAACTGCCTTAGCCTCATATGCCGTTTTAGGGCGGCGGACTTGGCGGTTGAAGTTTCCTGCACTGTTACTCGCCCAAATTTGGGTTTCCGACACTCCCAATAACAGAGTTCTGTTCTGCTTGAAAAGCGCTATCGAATGGTATCAATTTCGACCGATTTTAGAAACATCGATTTTTTGACAATATCCCATCCAGGACATGGGCGCCCTATACCGAGCTGATCGGATGAGCTGATGACGTCACCGAAAACCGATATTTTCGAAATTGGCCAAATTTTCTTGTGTAAACTTCGTTCAAAATCGCCTAGGGGTTATTTGGGGCGCTGATTACGAATCCGACGTCCGTTTTTGAAAATTCCGTCGACTTCGGTAGGTTTTGAATTTTCTTCTGGAGGATTGAGAGTGGTCGGGTCAGGATCATCGATTTTGCTCAAAATTCGTATAGGGTCGGGGACTTATTCGGGGTGCCGAACACGATGCCGAAGTACATTTAGACGATTTCGGCAGGAGACCGCTCATACGATAACTGATGGTGATCGGTGATCCTGTCCCGACCACCCTCAAACGGGAAGTAACCTGCTGAAGTGAACGTCGGATTCGTAATCAGCGCCCCAATTAACCCCTAGATGATTTTCGACAAAGTTTGCACGAGGAAATTTGGCCAATTTCGAAAATATCGGTTTTCGATAGCGCCCACGTCCTCGATATTGTCAAAAAATCGATTTTTTGAAATTGGTCGAGAGTGACACCATTCGATATGACCCAAAATGGTGTTACTGGGAGTATCGGAAACCCAAATATGGGCGAGTAAGAGGGCAGGAAACTTCAACCGCTAAGTCTTCCGCCCTAATCCGGCAGATGGGGTTAAGGCAGTTTAAGCAGCTGAGGAGCTATGAGCACGTAATCGTAAGATACCTTAAGCGCTCTGTTTGCGTACCCATTTTAAGGCCGTTAGCTCGCCGCGTCTTCTCGCAGTGGTCCACGGAACTCGGAAAAAAATGCTTCACACAAGCCTCACCTGCATTTTCGCACCCCTATAACATTGCCCCCTCCTAAGCTAAACCATTTATTAAGGCGTGCTAGCAAACCGCTCGACTGCCTACAAAACCTACAAGCTGCAACCTGGAAGGTTCCAACTTGACAGAGCTATTGCGGTCCGAACACGCTCGTGCGTGCAATTTGCGAGCGGTCGTCCCCTCGATTGAAAGGTTCGATTCTGTATGTATTGTTCACGGCGCACCCCAAAGGCTAGCTGGACAGCCTCAGAGCAGCTCCTAACTAGGGCGGCTGCAAATTTCTGACAAAACTTCCCAAACGCTCAGTTTACAAGCTGTCCCCCCTCGATTGAAAGGTTTGATTCTGTATGCATTGTGCGCGGCGCACTCTCGGGGCATTCCTGGCATGACAGAGCACTGGCAACGTACGCCATGCTTGAGATACTCCGAATGCCCTAAGAAATAAGCTGCTCTAATCGCAAAAGCCCGCTCCAGTCAATTTTTGGCCCACCTACGGCGAAAGTATGGGTGTTTCGGTAAACTTGTATACATGTTCGTGTAGATCTCGAGGAGACAAATCGAATGGTGCCAATCTTTTTTCAAAAACCTAAAACTGAAGGGATTATGAGCATGCGACGCTTCGCGACGCTATTTTTGCGTTTTTTCGCCCACTTTTGACCGTGCGGCGCGAGCGATATTGTATACAGTATTTGAAAGGTAATAACTTTGCTCACTGTTAAGGTACTGAAGAACTTATAAAAAAACTTATACGAAAGCTTAAGAAGAGAAATTTTCTGATATATGAGCGGTTTAGAATGTGCCATGCATTCGTCTAAAACATGGCGTTATACAATTTTTCACTTTTTTTTTACAAATTTATCGTTTAATTGATTTTGTTTCGCTTGAATACTATTTACATGTTGTTACAGGATGTTCTGTTGCGATCAAAACTCTTGCGCCAGGCGGGACTCGAACCCGCATCTTCTGCTTTCCGGGCAGCGATGTTCGCCTTACACCACCGTCGCTGTTTGATCGCACGTAACATCCGCGATATCCTCCAGGTCTGTCAGCACCCACCCGTGATACGGGATGGACCGGCCGCTGATATCAGCATGGAACCGGTTAACCTGGAGGATATCGCGGATGTTACGTGCGATCAAACAGGGCCGGTGGTGTAAGGCGAACATCGCTGCCCGGAAAGCAGAAGATGCGGGTTCGAGTCCCGCCTGGCGCAAGTGTTTTGATCGCAACAAAACATCCTGTAACAACATGTAGCCTCTTTACCAGCCACTCCAGGCTTAAGCAATTGTGTTAAAGCATTGTTACTATTTACAATCTTTTACAAAGTCACAGTATCAATTAATTTGTGATTCTTCTAAAGTATAAAACACAAAAACACAATATGGCTTGCGAAAAATGCAGGATATGCTATGACCCCGCCTGAAACATTGCATTTCAGACTCGAGTGATTGTGCATGGGCTGATTGCTTGCTACAATCTTATTGCTACTTGGCCCCTTGAACCTGTGCCGTGCTTCCTTTAACGTTTTCCGTCGCCAGGTAGCTGTAGTTATGCCGATTAACCTCTCCATTTAAGTTGAATGTTGCCCACAGAATCCGTCTTGAATAATGGAGCTCCTGCAAGCTCTAAATGCTAAACTAAGCACAGCACAAGATAATCTGAACAAGTAGTTACAAGAATGTTACAAGCAGATAGCCCATGCATAATCAATCGAGTCTTAAATGCAAGGTTTCGGGCGAGGGCATGGCGTAATCTTGACTATTTGCACCACAGAAATCTCCCTATTCTGTGATTCATATGAGTCCCAAGCATTTTTTTGGACTGCATCACTGTCCAATGTGATTTGCTGGTACATAATAGGATCGGCCATATTTATTTTACACTTGATAAATTAACCATGACGTTATAACTGAAATGATGTTTATCCAACTACAATAATCTTGTCCTTGTTGTGATTGCCTTATTGCTTGTATTGTGCTGTTTGGCTTGTCAACGGGCCCGCCAGTGGAGTGAGGACCAGTGGAGTGAAAAAAGTGAAATCGATTTCCAGCCAAAGGGCCCGCTATTTATAGAGATGAAAAGTGGATGGTACTTATAGCGGTTCAGGCATGTGGAGCTAGTTGTAAAGTGCTGCAAAGCTACTGCTGTAAACCATGATTCACGAACCACGGCATGTGTTGCGATCGGCGGCCCCGCAGGCAGAAGCAAGCCCTGCACACGAAGCCCCCTCTCGCCCCACGGAACACCCGAGGATCGCCAAGGGGACACCCGAACCCGTGGGGGGACGAGGCCTTAAGTTCCTAGCCCTGGCCCTACGTATTGGTCGTATTGACACGTAGTGGTGATGACTCCAGCGAGGACTCACGTTCCTCACCGTCCTCTGGCTCGCCCCTCCAGCCGTCTCCTCCTTGCGAACAAGGGAGGAACCCGGGACCCCTGGAGGGCAAGGCACAACCCCGACGACAAGACGATATGCCGAGAAGACTGGCCAAGAAGAGGACAACGGAACGTATTGGCAGCGACTCACCCTCCTCCTCCGTCCTCACAGAACACCGGGTAGTTGTAGCAGTTTATCGCGGCTACGAATAGAATACAGGAAGAATAGTAGAGGATGGGAATAGTAGGAGGTCCTCCGGGGTCGGCAGGCTGAATTAGTTTCCGAGGCCGCGAGGGTGAGCGCAGTGCTCACCAGACCTCGCGGCCCCTCTCCCGGTGCCGCTTCCGTCCGGCGTGCGTATTGGGGAGCAGCGTCGAGGCCTCATGGCGGCCATCCGGAATGGGGGACGACGGACGAGGTCAGCAGACCTCGTCGCGGGAGCACAGGACGTCGAGTGCGACGCGCGCCCGTCGAGAGGAGGCGGCGCGCGCCGATCGATGGTGAGTCACCTGTTTTCCCATGCTCCCAGGCCGATCGATGGCGCCTCATCGGCAAGCCGCCGTGAGAAACAGCGCGCCCGGGCCAGCCACGGACCGAGGAGCGATCGCGGTAGCGACACTCCCGGCCCACGAAGAGTGACTGGCTGGACGTAATCCCCATGGGGGAGTAGCGCCGTTGGCTGCCTCCTGCTAGGGCCTATTGCCTTTTTGTGGCGGTAGCAGCAACCTGAGAGAGACGCGTGAGGAACTGTTGACCAGCTACTACCCAACGTCACGGCCCCAGCAGCGAAAGATTGGGGTGACCACCTGGAGGACCTCTTTGACAACAGAGAGAGTAAAACAGAACACAGTCAAAATTCTACCTCTACCTGGAATGCCTCTCGGTAAGCTTCATACGGACGGAGGCTGCTAACCTACTATAACCATATGTAAACGAGTATATACATCAGATAAATAAGAACTACGACTAGGTGCTAAATGAGATCTTGACTGAATTAACTAGTAACTAAACTACACTATACAAATGCTCCCAATGGAGCTGCCTCCTGATCTACTAACAATATAAAGTTTGGGGAGGCAAACGTATTGGCGAAACAGGATAAAGCATAGCAAGTTAATGACTAGAAACTGCATCGTAGTGACCATTGAAAAATTCAGCAAATCGCTCCGCCTGGAGCCAGAGGTGAGCGCGACAAAAATACAAACCATTTACAAGTTAACACGTAATGACTAGACATCAACTACAACCACTGCAAGCAACACATGTGGGGAACAAGGGCTCACGATACCTAGGACGCAGGGGACTCGGGGAAGGGAAGTGCGTTCGGCCTAGGAGGCGTACTAGCACAACTCGTTGCACCTACGGAGCACACGCGGAGCGCAATCCTCGTAGTGTCGTCACCATACATCGGAGCGCCATCGTGCACCATACGACTGGAACAAAGTGGTAAAAAACGTAATGACCTTAAAGATTAAAACACTTGAGCCATATGTTCCGTCGAGTCATTGTTGGTTCCCGCACAGTGGTCGAGGTGTCGTTGCTGTAGTCGCTGTCGTATTGGCTGTTACTTAACTGCAATAACAAAGATAACCCGTAGTGAGTAAGGTCATAAATGATAAATGTTCTTAGAGGTGGCTAGCAGCTCCGGGGCTGGGTCTATGTCGATCGCTGGCACGAGCTTGATGGTGTCGACGAATGCGCGGAGCGGTCTGAAACACATATAGGTTGGAACCCCTGGAATTACTCACCTGTGGCCACGTCCTCGTTGCTCGTGCGCTGTCCACCCCATAGCTCGGTCTGGGCGCCGCTAGCCCTCTTCTGTTATGGAACGTACTGCCTGAATGTAATGTTTGCGCCCACTTCTTACGTGACTGCGTCTTTGCCGTCCTCGTCCTACTCCTCAGAGGAGGCCTCCCGGCCAGCGGAAGATGGAGAGAAGGCACCGGAGAAGAAGGAGGCGAACGACGTTGAAGCGGCCGCTGTCGCGATGAAGAAGTGGCGTCTGGACTATCCGATGCTGCGGCGTTCTGGTGGAGTCGCTGTACCTGTAGCATCTGGTCCATTTCTTGGATGAGGAGGTGCTCTTAGGTGGCAGTGAGCATGGGGGCATTTGTGTAGTTGTCGCGCCACCATCGTAATGACTCAATGTACGTATTGGGGTTGAACGGTTCCGGCATATTGGACTGCGACTCGTAGACGTATTGAGCGTCTGCTTCACTGGCTGAAGTGATCCTGTGAAGCATCTGATGGGCTTCAAGGACGTACCTTAATCGAGTCGCGTGCTCTAGAACCGCTGAGGCATACCGTAATGACTCTCTGAGAAGCTCATCTGAAACCCGGAATGTGTGTAAGATGCGGCGGAAGTTTTCTCCGCCGAACGTAGTGAGTTGGTCTCGATGAGCTGAGATGGTCGTAATGCTATCAGTTAGTTCGTCAATCCAACCTGCGAGCCTAGCGTAGCCGTATTGTAGTGGGCCTCTACGGCCAAGGGGCACGGCTAGATTGCGTATAGATTGGGTTGACGACTGGGAGAGGTTATGGAGGGAGCGGAGGAGATATACAGCACGTAATGCTGCTTCCTATCCCTCTTCCGCACCTTTCGGAGTGAGTTCTGTAGGCAGAACCTGCATGGTGTTAATCTGCCTGAGTAACGTATTGTTTGTCGTTACGTAGTCGAACGCAGTACGGAACTGACTTGAGGCCAGATCCTGAACTGTGCGCGAGATCTTCGGATTGAGGTTCTCGTATTGTATGAGGAAGAAATAGAATGTAAACGCGTAGTGGAGGTAACAAACGACGGAGGAACCGAAACCGAACTCGATGACGGAAATTGCGAAGAATCATCATCTACGGCATTGTGAGAACTAGACCTACTGACATCTTGTTGTGCTCGTAGATTCCGCCTTCCTCGTCCTCGTCTGCCACCGCGGCGTCCTGTTTGGCGGTCGTTGTTGTTGCCTCGGCTGGCGTGCTGTTCCATGTGATCCTGGTTTGTAGCATAAGTAACTTATCTGGAAATGAACTACGTTAGAACTAAGAGAGAGAGGGATTAAGACTGTTGTAGAGCCGAGGCGTTGTGATTTCGCACTACAGTCAGCTGACTGAACGCAGATTGATCGAGGACCCGGCGACGGGTGGAAGGGCTGCGGTGTTGAGGAAGGGGATATGATAACTAATGATAAAGTAACCTAGATAGCATATAGAAGGCTGGACTAAAGAGCGAGGTAATAACTAATACTAAAGAAAAGTAGCCAACTTATCGCGTGGTGATGTTCTTCGCCCGACGAGGCGGTTGAATTCTGGTGGGCTTCTTCGGTTCCTTCTTGTGCGTCGTCTGGATTTCGGTGTCGGCAGTGATCTCTAGCGGAATGAGCTGGTTTGTAGAACGGTCCAGGAGCTTCTGCTTGCCAGTCTTCAGCTTAACGGACCGTACCGCTCCATCTGCCGACTCGTTGACCTGGACAATGAGTCCAAGCGGCCAGTTGGACCTTGTCGTATTGTCCGTCTGCATGAGGACTACATCGCCGACCTTTGGTCGGTTGCCAGACTCTTGCTTCTTCGCAATGCGAAGCTGGTTGCGGTCTGCAAGCGCCTGGAGGTAGTCCTTGTGCCAGAGTTCCCAGAACGTTTCTAAGGAATCTCTGAGCAGAGCGTAGTGAGAGACAAGAGTTTCTTGTGATTCCGTACTGATGAATGGATCGTATTGAGTTACAGGTGCTTTAGGACTATCGAGGAAGCCTAGACTGAATTGCGGATTGATGAGGTCTATTGGTCTCAAGATGCGTGCGTTTTCTGCCGTATTGCCCGTCATTGGTGTTATTGGACGGGTGTTCAGGGTTGCTTCTATTTCGGAGAGCAGAGTTTGTAGGTTCCACAGATCTAGTGTCTTACGCTGCACAGTTTTCTTGAGTGCAGTTTTGACGGAACCAACGAGTCGCTCATAGAAGCCTCCCTTCCAGGGGGACAAGGGCGTAATGAATCGCCATTTAAGGCCTGCTGACGTACTGAATTCCTGGACTGCCTTATCTTCGGCAAGTTTCTTTAGTTCGTTGACCAGGATCGTCCTTCCTAGCTTGAAGGTGGGCGCATTGTCACTCATAATGAGGTCTGGTGTTCCGCGCCTTGAGATGAACCTTCTAAAGGCTAAGAGGAATTGGATTGTCGAGTTGTCTGCCACCATTTCTAAATGGATGGCACGTGTTGTCATACAAGTAAAAAGACATACCCATATTTTGCGATCCTGGCCATTCTCCGCTCGGATGACTAGCGGTCCGAAGTAGTCCAGTCCAGTATAGCCGAACGGTCGATTCCTCGTAACTCGTTCTGCCGGCAGGTCCGGTGTTGGTGGATAGGCGTACGTCCGACCCTGTTGTCGTTTGCAGATAACACACGCTGAAATCACACTCTTGGCAATCCTCATGATTCTAGGCACTAGATAGTGTCGACGGACGGCTGAAATGAGATGTTGCAACCCTGCATGATGTAGCTTCAGGTGGTAGAAGCTGACTACCATGCGAGTAACAGGATGAAGTGGAAGAAGCAAAATAGGATTGTTAACCGTTGCCGGATTTGTTGCGTTACCCATCCTAGTGTTACTCCGGTAGAGGCCGTCTTCGTCAATTTGCACCTGAAATCGCCTTACAGTCTTAGACTGCAGCTGCCCTGCTCCTTCGCGGTAATGCTCGCGGATTATGAGCAGTTCTGCTGCTTTCCAATCGTTCGTAGTGACTTGTGGAGACGTACTGAATTGACTGAGAAGGCTATCCTTGTCCGTTTGGCGGTCTACGTGCCTTTGTGACGCCAGAATGCGAAGTTTGGCGAGAAATTTGACCACGTAGGCCGTAACCCGGACAAGTTTTGGGTAAGAGTTGGTGCGCCTGAAGGGGACAAAGGATACGTAGTCCTGGATCGTAGTGGAGTTGACGGATTTGAACTCTACTTCTGCTTCTGGAGATGGCGTGAGTGCAGAAGTGAAGTCCATTGACGCGTTTGGCCAGCTTGACGGTGGGTCGAGGATATAACTGGGGCCATGCCACCACATGTGACCGTTGATTTCAGAGGCCGTAAGGCCTCGAGTGGCACAGTCCGCTGGGTTCGCGTCCGTATTGACGTAATAGAAGCGACTGGGTACCTGCTGTGCTGACAATTCGTCGAGGACATCGCGAATGATCTTAACGCGGTTAGCGACGAAGGTCTTTAGCGACTTTTTCGAGTGTATCCAATATAACGCTATCTGGGAGTCCGATAGCAAGCTTACTGAATGGATTGGAACTGTGAGTTCCTTACGAAGGAACCGGACCATTTTAGTCGCTAGCACAGCTGCAAGCAGTTCCAGTCGCGGGATTGTAGTCCCTTCTGGCGCTGCCAACTTAGCCTTGGCGTAGATGAGATGGCTGTACGGTTTTCCGTGCGCCGGTCTGCATACCAAGTATGCTGCGGCTGCATAGACGCGCTTAGATGCGTCGGAAAACACGACAAGGTCGTATTGGCAATCCGTATTGCAGGCAACGTAACGCGGGACTGTTCCCACGAAACCTTTGATGCCTGTGATGATGTCTATCCATTTGCGCGATGTTTCTGCGTCAAATGGTGTGTCCCACTCCATCTTTTTTAGCCAAAGATCCTGAATGAAGGTCTTGGCGGTGACGAAAAGAGGAGTGAGCAGACCCAGGGGGTCGAAAGTGGACGCAAGCACCTTAAGAGCGGTGCGTTTCGTATTGGCAGGTTTATGACACTTTGTGTGAACCTGAATTGTGTCGAGAAGTGGATTCCACCTGATACCAAGGAGCTTCACCGAGCTGCCCGATGTCGATTTCATGCGATCTTGTTTCGAAATGTCTTGCATGACAGCCTCGTTGTTGGACATGAATTCTCTGAGGTTCATGCCCATTCCAGCAAATGTGTCCTTGCATTGTTTGCGTTTTGACATTCCTTCCTCAGCGCTGTGGGCGCCGATAAGAAGGTTGTCTACATACGTATTGGCGAGAATCTCGTTTCTGGGGCTGTTGTCCTTGTGGCGCTCGAGGGCGTATTTGATCGACATGCTGAGCAGAAATGGTGAAGCATTGATGCCGAATGGTATCCGGGTGAACCGCAGGATGCGGATGTTATCTCTGCTCGGAGGCATTGATGGGTCCTTGAGCCAGAGGAACCGCGTGGCATCCCTTTGGTTCTCCTGTAGGCGGATCTGGTGAAACGCCTTCTCGACGTCTGCCGTAATGAGTATTGGGGTTAGTCGTGCACGGAGCAGAGTACCGCATAGATCAGGTAGCATCGTGGGTCCCTGGTGGATACAGTCATTCAGACTGGGGACACCTTTCATGTGACTCGAAGCGTCGAACACGATGCGTACCTTCGTAGTGCTGCTGTCGTCTTTGACGACAGCCTGATGCGGAATGTAATACACCGGAGTTCCACTGGGGAGGCCTTTGGTAACCTCCTCAATGATTCCGGCTTGCAGTTGCTGGTCAAAGGTCTTGCAGTACTCGCTCCATAGCTTCGGATTGACATGAAGTTTCCTATATTGGCTTTCAAGCCTACGTAGTGCAAGAGGTTTGTTATCCGGAAGAAAGGGGTGGTTCGGCTTCCACGGGAACTGAACGTGTATCATCCCTTTGATGACTTTAACAGTATCATAGTACTGCTGCATGATTTCCGTGTTGACGGTGTCCCGATCATCGTCCAGTTCTGCCGAATCCAGCGCGAACAGCTTGCGGACGATGTCGTCCGTTTCGCGTTCGCTGTCGTGTTGCCGTATTGGATCCGTAGTGACCTGGGTAACCGCCGTATTGGGGCCCGAAAGAACCGGGCCTAACTTAGTCTGGGACTGGACTAAGCCAGATGGGAGTTTGCGGTTGTGGTTAAGATCTAACACACTCCAGTAGTAGTCCATCCCGATGAGGATGTCTACATCTGCCATGCCTTTGGTAGGCGGCTTCTTGGAGTGCGCTTTAAGGCGAACTCCCGTGTTCTCTGGAACAGCTGTTATGTAGGTGCGAGTCCAGAGTTTGAGTTTGACGGGAGTCCCCGTTGCTGGGTTCTGTAACACGATCTTCACTTGGTAAGATCGTTCGGTGTGCTCGTGGCCACCGAACGTAATAGCCGTAATGTCGCGAGGATTTTTCAGTTGTAGGCCGAGTGACTCGGCCGTTTCTTTTGAAATGAAGCTGTGCTGGCTGCCGCTATCCAAAAAGATAGTGAGCAGCTGGTCAGCTTTCGTATTGAAATTGTGTGTGAGCGCTTCAACGACCATGAGGCGAGGTGCGCGCGTTGCTGATGAGGACCTGCAAGCGACTGTTTTGTCGCTGCTTTGTGGAGCGACTGTCAGGTGCACATTCGTGCGGAGCTCCACGTCAGGCTCTTCGCGCGCCTCGAACTCAGTGTCGCTTGCCTCACTTACGTCCCTAGAGGACGTAACGTAATGGTGGGACCGCATTGTATCCGTAGTGACTGGTGGGTTTCTGAATCCCACCCTAGGATGAGGCGAGTGTGGGCGTCTGTGACGAGTGTCCCGTCCCGGAGAACGACTCCTGTCCGATCTGCTGTTGGAACGCGATCGGCTTCTATAGGTGCTTCGCGATTCGGAACTGTATGAACGTCGGTTGGGAGACCTGGTCTTCCTGTACCGGCGGTCGTATTGTGATTCCGAACGCTCTGCACGCCTGCGGCTGCGTTGGCCGCTCTGCCTAAGGCATAGCACTTTGTGGTGGCTGCGCCGGCATAGCTGACACGGCGGCGCGTTGCAGAAGCGGCTAGAGTGCCCAGGCTGGAGGCATTGGTAGCAGAGCTGTTGTTGTTCGGCGAGCAGTCTCCTTTCGTGTGCCGTGGGGACTTCTCTGCAGAAATGTGCTGCATGTTTCCCTCGTACGCAGAATGGACATCGCTCGTCATGCCCTCTGCCGCTCCTAGGTGAGCGGTGACGCCTCTCCGTATTTTGGCGCGTGATGGACTCGCGCCTCGTATTGTCGTGAATTGGTGAGCGGTCCCTATGTTGTATGGTGGATGAGTATGCGGGGGCGAAGGGAATGGGATCAGCGTCCTCCATTGCTTCAAGCTGATCGATAACCTGGTCGAGGGCGGTTATCAAGTCATCGACTGACCATTGTTCTCCCTTCTTTTTGCGTTCGCATACTTTCTCCCTTGTACGTAGTGAAACTTGCTTCGTATTATTTTCATGAGTCCAGTATGTCCTGCTTGTTCGCCTAGTTGAGCAAGTTGCGACCAGAGCGCTTTGATGTTGCAGAGCATAATGCGCTGAGCCATTGGCGGCTCTGACGATGGAGTCGCATTTTCAAGTTGCTCATATAGACGACTGCGGAGCAATTCTGGACGATGGTACGTATTGCGTAGTAGATCGATTGCATTTTGGTAGTTGCGTTCCGAAAACTGGACAGGTGCAATGAGCTTCAGCGCGTCCCCTTTGAGCTTGCTCTTAAGATATAGGAACTTGGTGATAGTGGGCACGGTCGTGTTGTAATGAACGGTCACTGAGAAGAGTTCCCAAAACTCGGGGAACGCTGCCATGTCACCTGAGAAGTCTGGAAGCTCAAAGGTGGGCAGCTTCACAAACTGTTGGTGGAACACACTACCATCGTATTGCGCGGGATTCGTATTGTATCCTGGTTGCACAGGCTGTGGAAGGGGTCCACTCGGAGGCCCGTGCTGGTTTACGTATTGTTGCGGAGTGGTCATAGCCGGAGCACGACTCACGCTTCGCTTCGGCAGCTCGGGGGAGTGAACATGATTTTCGCCTGAAGCGGACAGGTCCATGGCGTTATTGTCCGCTGTGCTAGGGGGACTGTTGCCGATGGGCCTGTGCCAGTCCGTGCTCGTATTGTTCGGAGTTGGATTACCATTCTGTGGAACGGACGTAGTGGGAGCTAACACAACGGATTGGAGTCTCTCGACTAGTCTGTGGGCTTCGTTGACAATGTCTTCATACCCATGCTCTTTCCAGTGGGTCGAGAACTCCATTATGTCAGGTTCACCTTCCGCGGAGCTCTGCTCCGCCGCATATTCCTGAGCTCTCTCCCAACGTTCGTCCAACTTGGTGAGAAGGTCCCTCAAGTTGAGGGCAGAGTTGACCATTGCGGTCCTTTGTTCCGGCGATAGGCGTAAGTCCGTACCTGCGCTCTCGCACGCGTCCAATGTGTCTCCAAACTTGTCCCAAACATCCCGGTTACGGCGATGGAGTTCCTTGGCTGCCTTGGTGATGAGTGCCTTGATCGACCCTGCGGCTGACATGGTATCCCTCAGTACGCACTACCCTGTAACACGATCTAGAATATTCCAAACGGGGCCTCCGTACGGGAGGCACCCAGCGACGCGTTACGGCGACGAACGGAAAGCGATATGGAAGAGGGGAACGTAGTGAAGGCCTAACCGACCACCGGAGGGCAGATAAGGAAGAATGAAGGAAGGAAGAGATGAGTGTAACGTAGAACCCGACCCGCTAAGGGGCAACGCTGCGAAGCGAATGAGCGGGAAGCGAGAGGAAGAGTGGGCAGAGACGTAGACGGATAGACTGTACCGGGCCGTACCAGTCGGTGCTGGTGAGGAGAAGGATGAGTCACCTTGCACTTTGGATGGGTGAGTGGAGGGGGAGGGAGGGGGAGTGAAGAAGAGAAACCCGAAACCCAGGAGAGAGGAGACAGCTAGAGGAAGCCAGTGAAGGCCGGTGGAGGGACGGCGCTGGGACGTGTCCATAGTACGCGTGATGGAATATCGATTGGCAACAGGGCTAGGAAAGGGCAACCGTAGTGTCGTATTGAGTGGCTGGAGTGGAACGCGGGCACCCGTGCACAAGTACGGGGCTAAACACGTGCCAGCGCTGAAGACGTACTGTACTGGCCAAGAGGGAAGCCTAAGCAGGACAGAACCAACCTTAACACCGATCCACACTACCTCAGCGGATGGCCAGTCCGCATGGTATAGGATATGAGCGCGCTCCCTAGGTGCGGCCGGAGGATTACCGTTCCGGCACTTACAGAATTTGGCGGTCTAGACCTCACTGTCCTGGCACCTTGCGGTGCTGACTTTAGCCGCCGTCTGGCGATCCAGTGAGACCTCGCGTTAGCTTCCTAGGCGCTGCGCAACCCAGAGGGACACCCGACGGCTCAGTTGGCTGGTTGCCACAGTCCAGCCGGACTTCCTCGTCGGGGCCAATGGGTGCGCCCAAACCTAGCGCGTTTTTGCCCCAACCCGCGAAAAGACCCCAACCACACGGTTACCTACTCCCTAGGTGGAACAAGGGCAAGGCTCACCTCGCACAGGGGCGTGGTAGGGCCGTTTTTACAGTCAGCCTGCACCCGGCTGACCAACGGGTCCGCTTGCCAACGCCCGATGCACCATGTTGCGATCGGCGGCCCCGCAGGCAGAAGCAAGCCCTGCACACGAAGCCCCCTCTCGCCCCACGGAACACCCGAGGATCGCCAAGGGGACACCCGAACCCGTGGGGGGACGAGGCCTTAAGTTCCTAGCCCTGGCCCTACGTATTGGTCGTATTGACACGTAGTGGTGATGACTCCAGCGAGGACTCACGTTCCTCACCGTCCTCTGGCTCGCCCCTCCAGCCGTCTCCTCCTTGCGAACAAGGGAGGAACCCGGGACCCCTGGAGGGCAAGGCACAACCCCGACGACAAGACGATATGCCGAGAAGACTGGCCAAGAAGAGGACAACGGAACGTATTGGCAGCGACTCACCCTCCTCCTCCGTCCTCACAGAACACCGGGTAGTTGTAGCAGTTTATCGCGGCTACGAATAGAATACAGGAAGAATAGTAGAGGATGGGAATAGTAGGAGGTCCTCCGGGGTCGGCAGGCTGAATTAGTTTCCGAGGCCGCGAGGGTGAGCGCAGTGCTCACCAGACCTCGCGGCCCCTCTCCCGGTGCTGCTTCCGTCCGGCGTGCGTATTGGGGAGCAGCGTCGAGGCCTCACGGCGGCCATCCGGAATGGGGGACGACGGACGAGGTCGGCAGACCTCGTCGCGGGAGCACAGGACGTCGAGTGCGACGCGCGCCCGTCGAGAGGAGGCGGCGCGCGCCGATCGATGGTGAGTCACCTGTTTTCCCATGCTCCCAGGCCGATCGATGGCGCCTCATCGGCAAGCCGCCGTGAGAAACAGCGCGCCCGGGCCAGCCACGGACCGAGGAGCGATCGCGGTCGCGACAGCATGTTTGTGTGATTCATGAACCACTCATGACAACATCCTTAAAAGCTTCACTAGCAACAATGTTAGAGCGTTTCAACCAGCAGCTGCTTTTTTAGAACACCTTTCATTTTCCGCAAGCCGTAGTCTGTTTTTAAATTTAAACCTTAAAGGAAGCACCAATCAACCGATACGTCCACTTTGTGAAGAAATTATAACAAGTATTCAAGCGAAAAGCAGTCAATCGAGTGTAAAACGCAACATTTCAGACGAGTTCCTGGGCGTTGCATCGCTCGTGTGTCAAAAATTTCCATTTTCTTTCGCTTTCGTATGAGCTCTTAACTTCTTCAGTTTCTTTACTGTGTGCAAAGTTATCACCTTTCGAACAGTGGATACATTTTTTAACAGCCTGTATGATTGCAAAATGGAGGTCCGCAGGGTGGTGTGCTGTCAGCGGTTATTTTGCTTGCATATACCTGCGATCTTCTGCAATTCTGTCTACGCATTCTCATGAGAAGATGTAGTTGTATGCAGATGCCTCAGTTTTCCATAGTGTTAAATCGCCTACCGAAGAATTCAGTCTCAACAGCTGTACGTTCAGGTCTATATCTGAGGTTCTCGATCTTGTAGTTCTCCTGGATTAGATTTTGATAATCACATAGATACAACAGTTCGCAAAGCTTTTTCTGCCCTCTTCTCAACTTGCAAACCTTGAAATGTAACGATAAGCGATACTGATCAAATTGTACAAGACAAACGTTGAACCAATGCTGAAGACCTGCTAGAACACGAGCTAGTAGCTGCTTGACGAGCTAATCTCTAAAGTGGATTACCTCACTTTTGCGCCGGAGATAATACGAATCATCATGTGCTCGTTTTTTGTTCAACATCCTTCATTTCAATAGCAGTTTTTCTGGGATGACTGTGGTTGAGTTACGTTAGTATGAGGAAATTAAAACCGGTTTTTGCCTCAACCTTCAAAGCACCTAATCTCAGATCGCATGAATGGTTTTTAGGAAACGGTCAGTGTTATAAGTCGGCAATGTACAGATGGAGCTTGACAGCGAGCAAGGTTTTTAGCCTTCTATCTTTTTCATAATACTGTAAATGTGAGCGCGATGAAATCATTGAAATTGCTAAAGAGTGAAGTGAGGGCATGTTATGAAAACATACAATTCGGGTCTATCCTAGTCGGAGGGGCACATAACTGAACATAATGTAACAAATTTACTTGAGATTTACGGAGCAGGTTAAAGAGAACAAAATAGGATCTAAAAACAAACAAAGGAATGAACAGAAACAAACAATGAAGAGAGAAAGCGCCGTGGTTTCAAGGACACCTCATCGGGCAAACCCCATTCGTACACCGCTGACCGTCAGCTGACATGTTATAACGAGGATCTACTATGTGCCGGAGGCACATAATGCCGCTTGCGGCGCACTGTCTGAGATGTTATAACCCAGATCCACCATGGTGAGGAGCGCACATCGCTTCAGAACCGGGGTGAATTTTGTTTTGTTTTTGCTGTAATTTTTTGTGAATTTCGTCAGCTTGGGCTCTATTTTGTTCTCTAGAACCGCTCCGTGAATCCTTAATCATTTTGTTGCATGGTTTTTAGCTATGTGCCCCCCCCCCCCCCCACCCCCCACCCCCGACTAGGACAAATTGGCCAATTCCTTAGGTTTTCTCAAGATCCTCAACAGCACGTTAAATATTTTCGGTACCGTGGAATAAAACAAATAAGGTCAAAAAAGGATTAGAATTTGTACAAAACCGTATTACAAATAGGATCACAATAGAAAACAAATGACGTGCGTTTCACCTCTGAGTTAAAATGAACCTTCCTCGTTGGAGCGGAAGGGAATTTTTTTCAGAATTCTGCCTAGGAAGGTGAAGACATACAGTAAGCAGAGATAGGAATTAGTCTGCTAAAAGAAAATGTTAAAAGGCAGACTAGATCAGGAGAGAAAATGAAGTGATATTTTCCTTAAAAAGGGAACCACATGCGTGGTATATCAGTCGATGACCAATAATGGCCGATGCCTTAATAACTGTCGTCGACAGGGGTGTGCGTAAATGAAATCCGAGCAAATCGGTTGCGCTGTACTGATTACCGAATAGGACGTGGATCAGCAGCGGTCGTCTCTTTTTCCGTGCCAGACTACCCCGCATGTCTGTGGGATGGAACGATCTGTGATGAGAATGCGAAATGCCTTTTTGGCACCGGGGGTGGAGCCCATTATCGTCACCAGGAGCTTACTTTTTAATATATTGTTCTGGTTTCTCCTCGTAAACGGTATGCTAGCAAATGGCAGTCCTTACAGTGGCAAAAAATGAAAAACTTGGATAAGGAAGAGTAAAGTATTTACAGGGTGCGCCAAAATTATGGCGACAAGGAATTCAAATCGCCGAAAACGAAAATACAGGACATTCGAGGGACCAACGAAGCGATAACGTTTACTAGTCTATTGCAAACTATACACAACATTGAGATTTAAATAAAAGCCATCGGCGGGATACAGGCTTTGAGACGCTTCGGAAAGGCATCGACGGCGGCACGCAAGCATGGCGCGTCGAGCTCATCCCACGCCTTCTGGAGAGCTTCCTCCAAGGAATCCATGGCGCGGTGAAGTTTCTCGCAGGCTTTGGCCTCCAGAACTTCCCAAACGATGTAATCCATCGGATTAAAAATGCGGGGAGTTGGCTGGCTCCTCGTGCATGCTGATGAAGTCCGAAAAGTCACCTTTGCATCAGTCCTGCACCATTCTTGCTCTGTGAGCCGAAGTTCCGTCCTGTTGGAAGGTCGAGGAGCGGTTTACAAGGTGAGCATTAGCCTAGGGTAACAGTTCGTCCTTCAGAAGGTTCGAATAGTTCTCCTTCATCTCCATTTCTCACGACATCCGGCGGTCCGAGCGCGCCGGGTTCCCCTCGAATTCCTTCACGTACCTTCCTAATGCTGTCTGTAGTTGTTAGAGATACCTATCTTCCTCGTCCGGATCTATCATCTTAGGTCTTCCAAGCGTCTGAGGGATCTATATATATCACACTTCTCCAACTCCAAGAGTATGATGAATATCGCGTGCCGAGAAGCCTTGACGGTAAAGTTCAATGTTGAAGCACGGTGGCACGAAAAGGGCCGTGTTTTGGCTTTTAAACACGCTTTCTTCAGCTCTCTATATTTTCAGACCGCTTATGCAGCTCATGGATCAGTGTTTATATGGATACAGGATAGTGTTTTCAGATTATTTATACACCTATGTGACTAGCTATTTTCCGCTAAAATTACCCGTATTGCGCCGGTAAGAAATGTGGATTAGTTGGTCATTTACTAAGAAAAGCCTGGGTCAGAAAGGTGAGCTTGTTCATCGTATACTTCTTAAGATGCTACTTGTGGAAAAGCCATGTAAAGTTAGGAAAAACGTGACTGCTACTATAGCCAAGTTACGAGAATGAGACTGAAATTAATTATTGGACAGAAATGGAATAGAGAATCAACCTAGCATTAATCAAGCTGTTTGAGAGACACGTTCGTTCCGCTAACAGAGTGATGGAGTTCGCAGAATGAACGGTGACTATAAATGAGCACAGAGGAACACTTGGTCTGTGCATTCATTTCAGGGAAAGATTTCAAGGAAAACTCAATTTCGTTCATTTAAAGACCAGTGCCTGCTCGAAGGCTAGAAACCGCAGCTGCATTCCTAGGCACAACTCGCTTAAATAAAATTTTTCTCCTACAAAAAGTCTCCCAGAGCAATAAGCAAGTGAGATAGAGCAGAAGACCTGATTTAGTACTCATTCGAACGAATTTTCCTTGACTAAGGACGCATAGGATTGAAGGATAAAGAATAAACAACGTCGATCAGTCATTCCCTTTATGATCTCCACACATTCTACTTCTATGGGTGCTGTGGAGTGCAGTTGAATGGATATTTGGCCTATACAATGACAAGAGGTGACCAGCCGATGAGCAAGTCAGTGTTTTATCGCTTGCAGACAAGTCTGGTATCTGTTCGACGACCCCGGAGGGCTTGGTTGGGCCGGGCGGGAAATCCGATCCATGCAAATGGAATCGGGTGAAGCAACAGCCGGCACCTCCTCTGACTGCGCTTTGTGCACCGGTATGAAATTAGGACGAAAGAATAATGACTAGCGCAGCCTTTCCATCCCTTTGTTGGCTGCCATCCATTTCACAGCTACGCAGACGTTGTAGAGGCATTTGTATACCTATTTAGCCTACACAAAGATAATCACATCAGAAAAGGTTGGTATTTTATCCTCTCCAAGCAAGTACACGTAAAGGATAGAGGGTGAAGGACGGCATTCTTCAATCCCTTTTGGAATGCGCGACGCAGTCTACTTCTACGGAATGTTGTGGAGGCCACTTGAATCTTAGGCCTATATAGTGACTACATCTGGCCAACCGATGAAAAATCTGTGTTTTCTCTCTTCTTGAAACCTCGGCATGGTTAGTTATTGTTTTCTTGTTAATATTGTGCCAAAATGAGGTTTTTGAGGAGGATCTTTGTTCGGTCTAAGGTTTTGGCGGAGTCGTCGTCTTCAGGAGCCTGAATGTAGGTTTTTTTGGCATGCAATTTACACCGCCAAGCGCTTTGTCTGCTCTAGCGGTTTTGGCGTAATCTATGTCCAATTGTCAAAGTCTGGAGGTGAGAGATAAACTCATGCATAGATCCTCCACTACCAGAGCGCAATCGCCCTCTATTATTATTCACTAGCATTGTGTTTTCTGTTTTTCCCATTTTCACACAAGTCTGGTACCCACTGGAGTGACCACAGAGGGGAAGGCTTGTTTGGGCTGAGCGGGAAATCCGAACAAGGGACTTGGAAACGGATGAATGCCACACCGACGCCTCCTCCTATTGCGTTACCACGCGTCCAAACAAGTATGCATTGTAAGAGTTCACCAATGTCGCAGTAAACAACAATTGATTCTAGGGCAGAACATCCGAACCATTAATTCAAGCGGCACACGACAAACGGCTCCTCTTCTACTTGTGTTCCACGCCACTAACCACGAAGAAAGGCTAAAAAGCTATTAGGGTATCCCACAATTTTCTAGGTTATTTGAAGCATGAATGTTTGGCGCGTTACAACTTCTTCACACAAGATCCAAACGGGATGTTCTTGTGGCACAACAAGGCGATTCGAATAAATTTCGCAACAGCATATCGATTACCTCTATCAGCCTACTCCCGCACTTTGGCAATCTCTCGAAAACGAAATGGCTGAATACCAAAATTGCGACTTGCTTCTTCATCACTTTCCTTCTGGGCTGTCTGCGTACGCTGCTCACAAAACTATCGTAGTTTTGTTAGGTCAAGACGCCTGCAGCAAGTCACCGTGTGAAACTTGGTTCAATCGTTTCCGGAAGGGAATGTACAGCATTACGAGAACACTGGAAGACCGACCGGAGCGGAGTCATGCCCTACTCGCTTTTACCGGATGGACAGGCGATTACAGCAGACTTGTTCATTGAAGATATGCTGAAAATGAAGCGTAAGCTGCTTGAGAAGTACCCGAGATTCGGTATTATTCGTGTTTTAATGGATAATGCACGCAAAACGAACCCAGGAGACCATGAGTGGGGAGTCTATCGAAATTGTAGCACATCCTTCGTATTCACCAGATATCAGCCCTTGTGACCATGCAGCATTCAGAAGTCTTGCTTACTTTTCATTTACAAACGGTACTAGCAACGTCAAGAAGTTCAATCGACGAATGGATCGGCAGCAGGCGAGCTTCATTCTGGGAGAATGCAATCAACTCTGTGCCCCAACGTTGGAGAAAAGTTGTGGTTACAGATAGAAAATATATCGATTGACTACCCTTGTCATTATCTTGTTGTAATAAATTTTAATAAAAATGTATGATAACTCAGAAAATTATGGCACACCCTAACAAATTTACGTCGAAAACCTTTAAAAACTTAAAATTCCTTTCCAGGTGCTCATCGGTTACAGATGTGGCAGTAGAACGAACGCCTTTCGTAGGCATTAGTACTACGGCTCTCAATCTTGTGTTACCTCCCTTCTTGGATATGTACTACTGTTCCTGCTTCACGAGGAGCTACAGCTCTGCATGCAGCATCGTAACTTCTAATTCTTCATTGTACACAAACCGGCGACAGTGAAAATTGAATCTACAAAATCTTCCGCACTCAAATAAAATATTACGAAAGACTAGTTCTAGTAAATGGAATCGAAAATGCTAAAATATTAATAGATGGAGCTGGAAAGGAGTAGGGCGACTACGCCAATGCAGGAGGGCCAGTCGTGATTGACACACCAGTTTCGGTTTCGATGATCTGTCCTGTTTTTGTAGAGAGGTAAACGATGCCGGACTCGGTCTCTTTAGTTTGTTGCAAATTGACCTTAAACTAAAACACATCACTAAAGGAAAGATCAAGGGGTTTTTTGGAATGAAAGCATTTCTCACACAGCAGGTGAACATCGCGAGCACATGCAAGGATCTAATGTCGCATATGCGAGGCAATGCTCCGTTCTGACCGCGCAATCAACTCCTTGATCCCCCATCGACCGGCCTTCTTATCACCGAGGCGGTGCCGGGTCGGGAGCAAGTCACTTAGACAGTTTGTTTCTTCGTCGCTTCGTGACTCCGCCACTTTCTCATTGTCCGCCTCGTCCCTTGCGACCCCCTTCGGCGGAATCCCCCTTGTGCAGAGATCGGGAAGTTTGAATGGTTAAACCACCTGGGATCTAGTTCATCGTTAGTTCAGCAATAAATGCGCTATTAGTTCACATCGGGAAAGAGAGCCTAGTCGAAAATAACTCAGCATCAGCCTCCCTCGCGTGTATCTCATTTTTGCATTTTATCTCGTGTTTTTTAGGTTATAATAAGCGTTAGTACATATTTTCGTTAAACTCTGATAGGTATAGCCGCATGTATTTGAAATGTTCAGTATCGAGAACGCAGTGCTATTTTGTTAAGTTCACCGAATGCAACATCTAACATATTCTCTATATTTATTAGATTTTGTTTTATGATCAATGTGGAAGACCTGCCAAAGGCTTATGCTCCGGGAAACGCCTAAATAGTCACGGACCAGTTATGGCATAAAGCCTGTCTTTAACCCAGCTCCATTAGAAATGATTTCGCTAAGTATTCTGCTAGCAGATCTTTTTCGTTCGCTTTGAACCGTAAGTTTTCTGCATCTCTTACTCACAGCAGGTCAAAATACCGAAACACAAAACACGGAACGGAAGGACTAAAATGTCTGTGGACCAGAATTTCGATCATGAAGCGCAAAATTCGCTCATCCCTCAGCAAATGCCTTTCAAAGCTGCCATTATTTCATTTTTTTTGCAAAATTCCGCCCACACTGTTGACGCGACAAAAAAGCGACCATGTGGGACAGTATGCATGATAAATGATGCGTACGCGCCAGATGGCTTAGAAATCGATTGTCCCACGCACACATCAATATGAAACGTTCGTTACAAACATTTTAAAGCTACATGAAGTACACGGCGAATTCGGTCTACTTCAAAACTTTCGCTTAGTTTTCCTCCTTGCACGATATTCAACTTTAACACGAACTTTGAAGAGAATATGATTTGTATAATCAAATTTCAATTAAATAGGATATAGAAATAAAATAATTTAGGCAATATCGTCTTCAAATCTTAAAGTTAAAGGCTATATCGTCTTCAAATCTTAAAGTTAAAGGAAAATTACGGCGTTAGTCAACTCTTTTGGGGTGTATAACGCATCCTGCTTATACGGGATGTGATGGATGGAATTTGGACGCAATGCGCGCTGTGGTGGGGAGCTCCATCCTATGCCTGAATTTCATAAATGTGTAGCCCACAATCGAAAATTATGTGGACCGGCCACGTAATGAAATTGCTGGGCGAAAGCCGTCGCCGAGTGGATTCCGTGAGCAGTCAAGAAGCACGTTGGTCAGACTTCTTCGTGAAAGAACTGAACGAGCGATATGGCGCTGTTCGCGTCCCTCGAACGTAGAAGATCCATTGGAGCACTTTCGCACGCGAAGGGGAGGTGCGGGATGTTGCTGGCGGCCGCTCGGGCAACTCCATGTCCAACGGGACTTCAGGTGAGACATTTCACAATAGGGCAGCATCTGGTCTAGGACTCCGTTAGAAAATGAAGCTAAATACTAAGAAAATGATAGGAAAAATCACCAAAACAGTGCAACTCCTCCCTATCGCGCTTTTCCCTGCAGTTTTAATACCTTATTTGGCCTATACAACTAACATATCCGAATGAGGCAAAAGGGCAGTGAATGGAGCAATTGACTGATACAAAACAATGCTCCTAGTATTCATTGTCACGTCAGCTACTAGAACCTTGTCGTTTTTTCCTTGTTTTCTGGTGTCCACGCTCGAGTTCCACGTTCATTAAATCTATGTTCGAGCGCTCCCTGGAGTCGTTATATTACATGAACCGATTAAGTTCCAGAAATAGAGTAAACAGGACAGAGTAGGCTGACACGAAAAAATAAAGAGCCTGATTTTATTGTATCATTCAATGTGGCAGCCATGCTCATGTGAGTACTTCTTTGGCAGAATGCCCTGAAGGGTACTGAAAGAGGGAACTTCTGTGCAGGCCAAGATAGAGAAAGCACGTCTAGCAACAATGATTTAACACATACTGAAGCCTGAATCTGATGGTATGCAGGCTGTGATGTTTTGTGCAAAACTCTCGCACCAGGCGCGACTCGAACCCGCACCTTCTGTTTTCGGGGCAGCGATGCTACGCCTTACCACACCGTCAAGACTTTCAGTTGAACCGGTTCCATGCTGATGTCAGCGGCCTGCCCAGCCCGATATCATGGCTGAGAGCTGATGCGCCTCGATGATATTGCTGATGTTACGAGCAGTCAAACAGTGCCGGTGGTGTAAGGCGTAGCATCGCTGCCTGGAATCAGAAAGTGCGAGTTCGAGTCCCGTCTGGCGCGATTGTTTTGATCACAACAAAATATCCTGTAACAAATAAAGCACGTTTAGCTTTTGCTATCGGTTTTGCTATATATTCTCATTATCCCTGGCTACACTGTCTACTAAAGTCAGTATTGGATACTCGGATAAATCGGTCTTACACTGTTCGCCACCTCTTTTCCCTTACTGGCTAGGGTGGGTTACGGTAGGTAGGCCTGAATAAGGGTGAAGAGTTCATCGTAATCGATTTCGTCCAAACTTGCGTTTTTGGTACTGATCCTATTTCCACAACCTTCGCCCAGATTAATCCAGCGTAAGTAACCGAGAGTTTGAAAACCGACCTTAGATAAGTGATCAGCTATTCAGAAAGAACTCTCTAGGCTCGGAGAAAAAAACAGTCCCACCTCTGAAGACGTAAAAAACAATAAAACTTCTGAATCAGGCTTCATTTCTAGCGTCCTTCTCTGTTGCGATTTTAAATAGTGCTTTATTGATTGCGGCGGACTTTTTAGGGAGTGCAAAGATGTCACATCAAAGGACAGTCAAGCCTCAAGCCACTACGTCTCGCCATGCTGCTTCTCCATCTGGCGGCGCTGTCCGTGCTTTACATGAGCTCCCCCTCTGTGGTTTTGAGAAAAAGCGGTTCACAACTCCGTTCTCAGGTATGTTTAGCAGAAACGGCACACATTTTTGGAAGCAGTGTTCGAACCTCTCTTAGTGATGGCTAACGGCACGCAGTACGCGACGCTTTGTCGTGTATGGGCTGCTCTCCTGTATCCCTGGCCAGGAACATGTGAGTAACCAGACCACCGCCATGGCTCAAACAACTGAACCCACGCCCCAATCCTCCGCGCGCCGGAGGTGGACTTCTACGACGTCGGTTGCATCCACCTCCGGCGAGGAGCCATCTAATCTCGGAGCTAAACCATCAGGACGTCATTGGAATCGGACTACCGGAAACTCTCTCCCACCACGACACGGAAACTGCCTATTCTTCTGCACTTATAACTGTCGTTCGATCGCATCTGAGCAGGATCTTCAGACACTGCTTTACAGAAGCGGCAACATCAAATACGACGTTATCGCCCTGCACGAAACGAAAGGCAGAACGGAAACCATAAGAAGGACCGACCACAACGAGCTTCTCATTAACGGAGCAAAGGTGGACAGAAAGAACACTAGCGGAGTTGGATTTCTCGTCAACTCGACAGTGCACCACCTAGTAGACTCTTACAAAATCATCAGTCCGTGAGTAGCTGTTCTTCGTCTGGAAACCAAAGATCAAGGAACCATCTCCATCATAAATGGATATGCTCCAACATCTGCGGGCACAGATGAAGAAAAGGAGGAATTCTAAAAGCTGTTCGAAAGGACTGTCAACGACGAGAAGAGCTACTACAAAGTTGTTGCTCGGGACCTTAACGCTACCGTCGGTACGAATGATCACGAAGAATGGAGGCTAGGACCACATGGAACTTCCTCAAGGAACGAAAACGGAGAGCGCTTGATAGACTTCCTATCCGCGTGCCGTCTCTACCATGGAAATTCTATGTTTAAAAAGCCTTCAAACCGATGATGGGCCTGGGAAAGCCCAAATGGAGAAACACGTTTGGAGATCGACCATGTTCTTTCAAACAGACGCTGGAGTCTGTTCGACGTCTCCGTGCTGCCTTCATTTGACAACGGCTCGGATCACCGTCTTGTCCGTGCGAAGCTGACTCTCAAAAAGAGGATGTTCAAGCGTAACACTCAAAAAACGGCACCGGTGAGGATCCCACATTCAAGTCTGAAGAGTTGGAATATGCAATAAAGTTGTATGATTGGAATCTTCTTGAAGATCCATCGGAAGACTACGATCTTCTCTCCAAAGGACTGTTGAAATGTGCTAGCAGCCCTTGCGGAGCCACATCACCGTCTACTTCAAGACTCAACACACATGCGATTAAACTCTTCGAGCAAAGAAGAGCTGTTAAACTGGATCCTAATGCTCTTCATATGGGAAAAGTCACCATCTCGAAGGCCTGTCGAATTGCAGTGAAGTAGTCCATTCAAGCCTACAGAAGATTGAAGCTGTTAGAAGCCGCTGGGAAAGGTTCAAGCATAAAGCGCAAACGAGATCTCTGCGATCAGAAGGCAATAATGTCAGCCCTTGTGGATAAGGATGGAACAACGCTAACGTCTCGAAGAGCGATGGAGGTCATCGTTCAAGAATTCTACACAGATCTGTTCCGTTCTTCCATCACTGTCCCGAAATGCTTGATGCCACCAGCTGAGGAAGTACCTCCCATTCTGGAATCAGAAGTTGCTCATGCCATCAGAAGGATGAAGCCGGGCACTGCTCCCGGACCGGACTGCATTTCTGCTGATCTCCTTCGTGCGGGTGGCAGTGCCCTCTGCTCACTTCTTGCCAAGCACTTCAACCACTACCTTCGATTTGGTAGGATTCCGGATTCATGGAAGGAGTCGAAAACAGTTCTGATCTTCAAAAAAGGTCAGCAGAAGGATATCAACAACTATCGACCCCCAGTTTTTCTAGGCTGTACAAGATCTTCTCCAAGTATGTGTACAAGATCTTCACCAAGATACTGCTTAACCGCATGGAGCGTTGCTTGGATGAATATCAGCCAGTGGAGCAAGCAGGGCTTTGCAAGGATTTCTCCTGCATGGACCATATTCAGACTGTTTTACAGCTCATCGAGAGGAGCTGCGATTACCACCTCCCACTCGTCCTTGTCTTCGTGGATTATCGGAAAGCGTTCGACTCTGTGGAAATCAACGCCGTTCTGAACGCGCTTGTGCATGCTGGTATAACATCGTCCTACATTCGACTTCTCGACGAATGCTTTTCGAACACATCGGCTACCATCCAGCTGTTCGATCGAAAGCTGAAAATTCCTATCGGGAAAGAAGTACGGCAGGGAGACACGATTTCTCCCAAGCTGTTCACAGCGGCACTCCATGATGCCATGAAGCACTTGAACTGGGACGACAAAGGCTACCTTGTCGACCGTAAACGGATGAGCAACATTCGCTTCGCCGACGATATTGTTCTCATCTCTACCAGCACGGCAGAAGTCGAGAAAATGCTCAACGAGCTCAGTGTGGCAGGTATGAAGAATGGATTGGACATGAGTATGTCCAAAACGCAATTTATGGTCAACCAGTGGTGTGACACGGGATTCGTAAGGTTAAATGGAGTCGCTCTACAACAGGTCGACTCCTACGTCTATCTGGGAAGAGAGCAACATGGATAACGACCTCGCTCCTGAAATCGCCCGCAGGAGACGCGCAGCATGGGCAGCCTTCAGTTCGATTCGCGAAGTCACCGATCAGGTCAAGGATGCCGGCCTCAGGGCCTCGATATTCAACGCCTCTGTACTACCTGCGATGTGTTACGCGACGGAAACCTGACCGACAACAAGACAATCGCCAGAGCCGTGCAAACCACGCATCGTGCACTGGAGAGATGTCTTCTAAGGACAAGCCTTCGTCAGCAATGGCAAGAAGGCCTACGAAGCTCGGAGCTACGGGAGAAGTCGCACTTAGCAGACCCGCTGCAGTACATGAAGAATTCCAAATATCGCTGGGCCGGACACCTGCTTCGACGAAAGGACGATAGATGGAGTCTCCTTGTCACAGAGTGGCTCCCGAGAGACCATAAGAGACCACTGGGACGACCGCTAACGCGATGGGAGACTCACTCTTAAGATCTTTCAGAGAGCGGAGTCTGCCTCACTGGATGCAAGCAGCCAGAGATCGAGCGGTCTGGAAGAGTTGTGGTCCCCGCTGAGAAGACCTACAGCCGAGAAAAGGACCATAAAAGTATCAAAGTATCAAAGTAAGTGTTCGAAGCCGCAACGCGTGATATACACGTCATCACAAAGTGCCGCTGCGGCCTGATATGCTTCCCTTGTTAGGACTTAATTATATGCACAGCATTAGATTGGAAGAGTTGGTTGCTGTTGGTAGCCCAGGTCCCGGACTATTTGAAAATAGCGTGCCACATCATACGCTGCATACTTGTGATTAGATCTAGTTCCTCCCATGCTGTTGAGCATATCGGGCGACGACGATTCTACACTGATGCCTGTCTTGTGCCACTTCTTCACCTTCATTTCTGGACATATTTAGCTGTTGAAGGTCCTGTTCGAATGCTCACCCCATGTGTTTCTCGGACGACCGCGGACTCTGCTACCACTTCAGGAGTTCAACACATGGTCACTCGAGGAAATCGGTGTTCAGGCATTCGTAGTACGTGACCTGCGAGTGTAGACGTCTTTTTGCGATAAATGTACAGGCACTATTTGATCCGCTCCGGTTTAGAACTTCGCTGTTAGGCACGGGGTCTGTATATCGTACTGTCAATATCCGTCGAAGACATCTTTAATGGAAGGCATTTAGCTTTTTGGTGCACTTCGCAGACATTGCCCATGTTTCAGTCGCCAAGGCAACAATAGGAACGACAATTGAGTGGGATAACCGCAGCCTGATATTCAGCGCGATGGAAGATGAGCTCTAGATTAGCCCAAGCTTCCGAAACACAGACGCTGCCTTATCAATCCTAACATCATACGCTATTGTCGCAAAAATTTAAGAGTAATTGAATTAGGTAACTATCATATTTCCTTAATCGAAGGGCAATGAATATTCTTAATCCTGGTCTAGCTTGAAATATTAGTTCAGGCTCCGAGCTGCATAAGAGATATTAGACAACTAACGGTCCTTTCCATAGGAAAGATTCAACAGTGCAGACTAAATGGAACTAGAATGGATGAACGATGTGATGAATTAATATTACACTTCTGAAAAAAAACTAACTCCGGTTGCTAGCTCTGAAGTAATTTCTCATTACTTTTGAATTTTGGAGAAGACATGTACTAAAAGAAAACCACTTTACTGTGTGGTAAAAAGATTTTGTATTTATTACATAATCTTTGATCTATTGTACAAGTGATAATCAAAAAGCAATCCGCTTTTGCAACGAATATAAATATGGTTTATGTTATAGCTTGTTGAAGGAGAATTGCACCTGACTCCTGCAGAATTTCGTCCACGGGGTAGTGTATTTATTTATTCGAATCAGTTTATTTACGTTTATGAGGCATTCAAAGATGTTATGTGGAATTCGTCCTAACCCCGTCTCTTTGTTTCGTATTGCGGATCCGGTGTTATTTTTTGAAATAAAATAATATCCCTGCAACCCCTCCCGCAGATGTCATCTCGTTAAGTCCCCAACAATATTGTCTGAAGACATTCGAATGAAGCGGCGATGGGGAGGGCTTTCTCCAATTTCACGTTCTCGTATACAACGAGTTGAATATATTATAGATTGGATTGTTTATTCCAACGTTGCTTCTGCATAATTGTTAAATGGTCAAGCTTTCACCCTACCGTCGGTAAATGTCTGCCAAAACACGGCTAGCGGCGGATTAATCCGCCGTTTCTGCCGCTTTGCCATAACTCCCTTCAAAGTTAATTATGTCATCGAAATGTGAGCTGTTGGAATCAGAACAACACGGCCTACCCAATAACATAAAAAGCCTAGCAAGAATTTAGAAATTTAGAGTCAAAGGTGACCTTAATTGAGCGAATTGTCTTGACCTGACCCACTTTCTCTCTCGTGTCTAGTCTAATTATATCCACTGGCAGGAATGAACCTACACAGTCAAATTTTAAAAAGTTAAACGATGGCTAAAATGAATTTTATTACAACATTAGGTTTTACTTCTGTTTGATACCAAGTTTGCCTAAATTGGTTCCACTTACAGCGGTGTAAATGCTGCTTTCTTGAAATAGAGACCTGAAAATGTGTGTTTTTTGTATTTTGTATTATTGTGTGTATATTATGTTTTGTTTCGTATTATATATTTTTGTATATTAGTATGTATGTTCTTGTTCTATCGTTTGCATCCGAATTGCTTTACGTAAACAGAGTTTTGCTATCAGTCAAAAACAAATCGCAGCAATCTAGTCGAGTGCCTGGCGAAGTCGAATTTAATTTACCTAATATTTAATTTAATTTTAAAACAAAAGATTTAATTCGCCATTTTTGAAATTTTGACAGTATGTTTACTTTTTGGGGCAGGTGAATTAAAAAATTTCAAAGGAAGTTATACAAAATTTTCTTTAAGCAGAAATTGGTCTAACCATGTTGGATAGTCTCCTATATGAACGACGCTTGATTTGGTTTGAAAGATGTCGAATTTGATTCCAAATGTGCCAAACTTGCGTAGAGGTAAGTCCAGTTTGATTTAATAAGTGGGGTATAAATCGCAGGAGTGCTAGGTTGTAAGGCTTCGTGGGAATGTTCTTAAACACCGTTTTCTATTATATCCTACTACTCAATCCTATAAATAATCCTATAAATATTTTGGGGCTTTTTTATTGTAGTAAAAGTAAGAAGTATAGAAAAAAAGAAGAACCGCTGGAGCAAAGGTGCTTTACTATTAGGGTTAGGGATGAAGCCCTCAATCGGACTTTTGGCGGCTGCTGGGCCGGTGAACTAGGTTGGAAATATGAGAGTGCCCCCGGAGACGGAATGGTGAAGCGCTGTAGACTTTCCTCAGTTGTCGAAACGAATTCAACATAAGCTGATTTTAAGATAAAATACTATTAGAAAAGTGCCTGTGGAATGAGTGCAGCTTTAATCCCAGCACGTAACGGAAAGTGTCAGAAAATCACATGACTTGCTAATGCGCAGTCTTCGAGTACAGAACACACGAAAAAGCCTGCAATTCAAGTCATTAGGCACAATGCAGAACTCTTTAATGAGTACGCTGGATTACATCATCTCTAGCATTGACTTCAAACAGCCCACGATTTCGGAAAAGTGCATCTACGTATTAAAACAACCGAACTCATACATTTGATGTTCTGCATGATGAATGCACGTTCGGTATAAGGATAAGGACGAAGGTCAGCGTTAATCAGTCCCTTTTGGGATGCGACACGAATTCTACCTCTGTGTCGTGGAGGCAATTTGAAGGCGTGTTTGGCCTTCAGGGAGTGGCATCTAAACCCGAACAAACTGAGCTTTCCCTTGTCAAACAAATTTTTAAACCAAAGCTCAAATGAAATAGAAAATTCTTTTACGAACAAATAGATGTATATTTTACGAGTAAGACTACTCAAAATATTCTTCGTCAGCCGCAATGGACGCCTTCTTTCTCAGTCCGCACGTTCTCTCTAAAAGAGCGCCGTCCATATTTGCGAATGTTGCTTTAATAGCGGTGTGAAGAAATGTGACATTAGGCTGGTTCATCTTGTTAGCAAAACTTTCGACTACGCTTCACACTGATAGCCCAGCGGATTCAAAACCGGGCTATTGTGGCGCCAGAACTCCTTGGTCCAGAACATGCAGCAAATGTTTTAACACATTTGCATAAGCCTGGAGCAGCTGGTAGACAGGCTATATGTTGTTACAGGATGTTTTGCTGCTGTTTGGCCGCACGTAACATCCGCGATATCCTCCAGGTCTGTCAGTGCCCACCCGTGATACGGGGATAGGCCGGCCGCTGATATCAGCATGGAACCGGTTAACCTGAAGACGTTACTAGTAACAATGTTTTAACACATTTGCTTAAGCCTGGAGCGGCTGGTAGAGAGGCTGTCCATCCTGTTAACAGTTACTCCCACTTCCCTACCATTAGACATCAAACTTGTCTCATCCTCATCTCCTGTCTCCTTCCTTGCTCGACCTCGTCGGCGCGCACTCTGTCACTAGCCGTCCCTGTCGGATGCGGTCGGACCGCGACAACTGTTCCAATTTCGTCGCGCAGCGTGCGCGACGCCAGTGGAGTTCGCGCGGCGTTGGAGTTATGTCTGCCCCCGCCGACAGGCGTGTCGGAGCACTTGTAGTTCTATATAGCAGCTCTCATTCGTGCAGGAGTAAATCAAGAAACGTGCGAGATGTCAGCAATGATTTCACTTCCGGGAATTACAAAATCATACATCGCAGCGGAACATGTGGTGACACCGTCGGAATAGTCTTGTTTGTTTTATTCTTCACTGTTTTTTGATGATGTTGGGCAATATTGGCCATCGGATTGATGATAGAAGCCGGTGACAATGTGGATTCACCCAGGCGCAAACATAAAAGACTAGTCTGTGCCCACTCTTGTCTTATCAATTGCACTGTCATATTCATTATACAAGCGTCCGACTAACGTGTAAAATGACGCGATTTACATAATTATTTCTGTGAAGGTGTAAACAACAGATTTAATGTTTCTTATCACTCCTCTTTACAGTACTCCCTCTCACGCAATGTACCGCGCGACAGAACTGATTATAGGAAGTGATGGGCACTTCCCCATTGGAACTCTTTCCCAATGCCAAAGGCATACAACTGGCAACGGTATACGTTATTCGAAAAGCACACTGTTTTACAAAAAATCCGACATCTGAGTTCCACCGTAAACGATTGCATCCACTCGAAGAACGGAAAAGAAGGGCTCAGATAAGGTTGAAACCCGAAATTCGAACAATATTGTTCAGAGTCGCACAAAACCTGTTTCTCTTAGCAAAACTAAATACAGGGTGTCTCAAAAATGTATACACTGTTTGAGAGGTGATAACTTTGCACACAGAAAGGGTACTTAAGAAGTTAAGGACTCATATGAAAGCTTAAGAAAATAGAAATTTTCTAACATGTGAGCGGTACCACTCGTCTGAAATATTGCATTTTACACTCGACTGATTGTGCTTCGCTTTAATACTTGTTATAATTTCTTCAAAAAGTAGCCATATCGATTGACTTGTGCTCCTTTTAAGATTTAAAACTTAAAAACACACTAACGCTTACAAAAATGCAGGGTATCCTAAAAAGTGCAAGTACTGTTTGAAAGGTTCTAGCATTGCTGCTAGTGAAGCTTTGGAAGCTATTTGAGGTTCATATGAAAGCATTGTGTAACGCGATTTCTGTGGAGTGTAAGTAGTCAAGATTGCTCCATGCGTCGGCCTGAAACCTTGGGATTTCATACTCGATTGATTGTGCATGGGCTGAATGCTTGTTACAATCTTGTTACTACTTGGCCAGATTAGCCTGTGCTGTGCTTCTTTTAACGCTTTCCGCAGCCCAGTAGCTAAAATTATTCCAATTAGCCTCGTCCTTCAGCTTGAACGCTGTTTCTTCAGTCCATAGAATCCGTCTTGGGAAATGATGCTCCTGCTCACCTGTAATTTGTGCAATCAATAAACTCGCATGTGGCTTGTAGTTCACGTGATTGTCAATTTCTAAACGATAAAAGAAGCACGGCACAGGTCAATGTGGCCAAGTAGTAACAGGACTGTAACAAGCATTCAGACCATGTACAATCAATTCAGACTGAAACACAAGGTTTTAGGCGGGGGCATGGCGCAATCCTGTCTATTTGCAGGTCGCAGAATTTTCGTAACCCTGTGCTTTCATGAGAGTTTCAAACTTCTTAAAAAGCTTTGCTAGCTGCAATTTGAGAGCGTTTCCAATAGTACCTGCATTTTTCACGATACCCTGCATTTCAAGCTAGCTGTGTTGTGTTTTAAGTTTCAGTTTTATGCTCTCATACGAACTCTTAAATTCTTCCGTATCTTTACTGTGAGCAAAGTTACCACCTCTCAAACAGTGTATACATTTTTTGAGACACCCTGTATATGACCGGATCTTTTATTTAAATATTTTAAAACACAAATTGATTTCCGAGTTCTCTTCGACTCTTTTCGACAAGAATTGGTCGCCCCTCGTACCTGACTGGTAAGGGCCTCACCTTCGCAGCCTTCCCCTGGTTCATGCTTGAGTGCAGCGCAATGTAGCGTTAAAATCCTACGTTGTTCTCAGTGGTTATCCTACGCTGTTCTCAGTTTTTTTGTATATTTTCTAAGACAAGGTGGATTCATTACGAAAGGATAGAAGAAAATCATACGGTGGTGAACAAGCAAGATGAAATGCATTGGTGAAGCAAAAGAACCGTTCAGGGCAACGATAGTGGTAATAGTAATTTGTTTTCCATTGAGATAGTAGATGTTCGAGGAAAAGGTGCCGTCCCCTGAATCAATAACGATGGTGCAGTCCTTGTGGAAAAGAAAATAAACCCCTCAAGTAACGTTATAGTTTTATCCATTGGCACTGATCTGGAAACGCTCCGCAAAGTTCAGCGTTGAGCTGGCTTATCCTAATGTTTGAACACCTTCAATGAACACTGATTGCCTTCTTTCCCTAAGGCCACAGATCACGTCGAGAGGCCCTGCAGGGCACTAGCTGGATTTTCGTCCGAACCTTTGTTCTTTGCTCCTATTTCAGTTTCATTGTTGAGCAGAATTCAGCAATTTTGAGTCATCTTCACTCTGATTGAAGTTGGCGGCGGACTAACTACAGAAGTCTGTTGGCCATGTCTGCGGCGATAACCATATGTTTAAAAGGAGACTAGAAGCCACAATGTCTGTGTCTAGAATATGATAGATTAAAGCAGAACGGAACGAAAAAACCATTGTCTGAGAATCTGAAGGGTGGCCCAAAGTAAGGGCAGCTTTTTGGTTACCTAGTGCTTGAGCATAAAAAATACGAAAAACCGCCATAGTGTTTTGAGTTCAATATGACAGTGTGCTTTTCAGAGTCAGGTTGCTCAGCTGGATGTCATTGCTGTTCAGGGTAGAGTTTGTCGAGGATAGTGATATTGATGCTAATTTTCCACTTAAGAAAAGTGTAGAAAATGAATGCCGATGTCAAGCATTTGCTCCTTGCCGCGCAGTCGCGTTTGGGGGCCTTGTACGTCCGCGATGCTTCCGCAGCCAGTGGCTCCGAGCGCAGCCGGGTAGAGGGTCGACTCGTGCGGGTTAGGTCAGGGGTTTGGCTCTTCTGCGCTGCTGCGCTTTTGCATTTCAACTGATTGGTAGCGATTTGTGGAATTCTGACGTCTATACCATTTTCAGACGTTTTTTGCGCCATCTTCCAGCTGTACGCTGTGGTATTAAACATGGTGATAAATGTTCAGCACCAGTGGTATACAGGTACAAAGTGCCTGTGTATTGAATCGCAGTGTCTTCCTCCATGGTTATAAGCACGCAACCGAAATCCAATTGAAGACGTGCCCTTTCCTCCGAAACAAGGGTTCCACCCCAAAACGTTATCATATGCCCGCTGCTTGCTTGCCTCTCCACGTCCATCAGTTCATGTTGTGGATCCCAATCTTCCGCTTCTTCTTCCACCACTTCCAGCTGTTCGTCTTCGTCAACTTCAAGTTGACGTGCTTCGAAGTCCTTGGATATGCTGGCCATCGCTCGGCCAGCTTGATTTCTTCCCTCAAAGATTCACAACGTGGTCTCCTTTGAAAATCCGAGCAGGATGGTTTTTCCTGAGGCCCTCGGTCCATGTATGGAAACAGACTATGAGGAGCCTGTAGCCTTTATACGCTACACGTAAATTGCTCAGTGGTGCTTCATGCATTTTGTACCTGTGTATCACTGGTGTTGAACATTTATATGTACATGGTATAGACGTCAGAATCCCACAAATCGCTATTAATCAGTTGAAATGCAAAAGCGCAGCAACGCAGAAGAGCCAAACCCCTTACCTCCCCCGCACGAGTCGACCCTCTACCCGGCTGTGCTCCGAGCCACTGGCCGCGGAAGCATCGTGGGCGTACAAGACCCCGAAACGCGTGCTGCGCCGTATCCCATTGTGATCCCCTACTCCTTGGGTTTAGCGACTTGGCAAAAAATAATCACATTTTCAAACCAATTGAGGGATGAGAATTCTTCCTATATGACTCGCTCCCCCCTTTCAGACATACGTTTCAGACGCTTCCCTTGTAAGTGATATCGTATTATAGTCCCCTCCCGTAATAACGCCTACGGATAATCGCGACTCCTGCTATAATGTGATGTTTCGAGAACCGGCCAGCCTACCTGTACGCCAATATATACCCTTTTCCACGTTAAATTGGACACTTTTCGAATCAAATTGGAGACTTTTCACGTCGAATTAGACACTCTTCTATGTTAGCTTATGACTTTTGAAAGCAAATTAAGCTCTTCCAAATCAAAATGAGCTTCCTATACATTAAACAAAATACTCACCAAAAACGGTAGACTTATGTTTTGTTTGAGAAAATTTTACTACGATTTTTTTATTTAATTTAGTTTAATTTAATTTAATTCACTTATCCAATAAGTGAACACTGAAATTGAAATTTTGAAATTTTATACAATTCTTTTTTTCTGTGGAAAAATAAAGGTTTATAGCCTGTTTTAAAGAACAGCAGGGCGGCAAATTTTTAGTGCCAAAAAGGGGAGTCGCGATATGGCTTCGTCCATATCGCGACTCCCCTTTTTGGCTTTCGCTGCGATTCTTACTCGATTGATAGCAAAATTTCGGTTTTTATGAAGTTTCACGATGCAACATAGATAATTGTAAAAAACACACACATCTCCACATTGATGCTTTATGTAAGCGGCATTTACACTATCAATCAAATAAAAATCGCGACGAGCTTCTCGAGTGCTTGACGCAAACTGGTCTATAAGGTATGATTGCTGCTTTGTTGTGCTAAAAAACAAAATATAATTTACTATTTAAAAAAAAAAACTTAAAATTTTATAAAATTATTGCACTCATTCGGCGGGCTGCTCAAGTTAAAAAAATCATCATCATCATTTTCATTAGCGTCTGTCCCGCTTGGTGGCGGGGTCCGCTCTTCTGGTGCGGTGACGCCAATTCTCCCGATCAAATGCTTGATCAGGATGCACACCAGCCATCTTTAAGTCCACGTGCGACGTATCTAGCCAACGTTGCTTCGGGCGTCCCCTGGGCCGCTTTCCAGGGACCTCAATATTCAGGCCAATCTTACGAACGGTGTCGTCGTTAGCGCGGAGGACGTGGCCGTACCATCGAAGACCTGCTTCGCGCAGCTTCTCGGCTATCGGGGCGACACCGAACTTCTGTCGTATGGTGTCGGTGCGAACGTGGTCCAAACGCGTAACTCCAGCCGTCCACCGCAGCATTTTCGTTTCCATTACACTGAGGCGGCTCTCAATTTCCTTCGTCACGGGCCAGCACTCAGCACCGTACGTTGCTACTGGGCGGACGACTGTTCTATAAACCTTCGATTTGAGGCGCTCAGGTATTGTCCTGTCGCAAAGCACCCCACTCAGCGAGCGCCGTTTGGACCAGGCTGCACTCACGCGTGCATTCACCTCCAACTTTAGGCTGCCATCGGACGTGATCGTTGATCCGAGATACTTGAAAGATGTCACTCGTGAGAGCTCAATACCATTGATCTTAATAGATCCGAGCTCATTCACATCCGTCGTCAAGTACTCCGTCTTTTTGACGTTTAGCTTCAGCCCGAACAATGCCAAGCGATCGCACCACGCCTGTGCCTGTCGCTCGAGCTCTGCTTTGTCTTCGCATGCAAGCATGACGTCGTCAGCATACAGCAACGTCCAAGGTGCCGCCATTTGGAGATCTCGTGATATTGCATCCATCACGACGACGAAGAGCAGTGGGGATAGCGCAGATCCCTGATGCACATCTACAGTGATGGGAAATTCCGTCGATGTGCCCGCTGGCACTCGCACTCGACTCCTTGGGCAAGCGCACCCACTCAATAAGCTCTTCAGGAACACCATGTTCTCGCAACGCGTACCATATAACATCTCGCGGAACCCGGTCGAAGGCCTTCTCCAAGTCCAGGAAGGCAAAATGCACCGGTTTCTGTTTCTCGCGGTGCTTCTCCAGCAAAAGATGAACAGCGTGAATGGCATCAACAGTGCCACAGCCAGAGACGAAACCACACTGATTCGTGGAAAGCTGGACGACATCCCGGATACGTCCGTCGACAATTCGCTCAAAGATTTTCATGGTGTGCGAAAGAAGTCGAATTGGACGGTAACCAGCGCAGTCCGCAGGACTGCCTTTCTTCTTCCAAATCGGGATAGTCGTGCTTTGCTGCCAGCTCTCAGGCACTTTCTTCTCAGCAACAACCTGATTGAAAAACTCTGTCAGCCAGTCGGTGGAGCACCAGCCCTTCGACTTCCACAGGTCGGCTGGCAGGTCATCAGGGCCAGTGGCTTTGCCTGACTTCATCTTCCTCAGGGTTGCTTCGGTTTCGCTCACTGTGATCTTCTGAACGGGACCGTATACAGGAGATGTAAATGGAATAGCAGGATGGTCAAATTCAACACTCGAGATTTCCTCGAAGTAGTCGTGCCATCGCTTCACAGCCCTCCTACGATCCATCAGAAGATGACCGTTCTCGTCATTAATGCCAAAGAACTTCTCAATGTCTTCTGCTTGGCGACAACGAGACTTGGCGAGTCGGTAAAGATAACGCTCACCATCGCGCGTTTCCAGTTTTTTGCTCACATCAGCATAGTGCTCGTCTTTAGCAGCGGCCACTGCCTCCTTTGCCGCTTTCTTCGCTTCTCGATAATTCCGCCAATTACCGACTGTTTTATCACCGCTGAATACGTGATAGAGCCGTTTCTTTTCTCGGACTTTCTCTCTGACATCATCAGTCCACAGCCATTCCTGCTTGTCGACCCAGCGTCGTCCAGGCTTCGTTGTGCCGAGTTCGAGGTGTGCAGCCCGAGTTATCGCATCGGTAGCATTCTTCCAGGTTTCGTCGACAGTTGTCACCGTCGGCAACTGAATGCGAGAAATAACTGCCGCTTCCTTCTCTTTCAATCGCCACCATTTAATTCTAGCCGTCCCGCACCGCTCGACACGTTTACACCTCGGAGGTGTGATCTTCAGCGAGCAGATCAGTGGACGGTGTTGCGTGGCAACCGTCTCATACGGCACGGTCTTCGCGTCTGTGACAAGGCCTTGGTCGCGACGCCTAACAAGGACATAGTCAATCTGCGTTTTGGCGTTCCCGCTATAAAACGAGATGAGGTCACGCTTTCGAAACTTGGTGTTCACTATGGTGAGGTCGTGTGAGTCTGCATACTCAAGTATACGCTCACCATCGGCGTTGTGTGACCCATAGCCAAACCACCATGACAGCTGTAACCATCTTTCTTTGCTCCGACGTGACCATTAAGGTCACCTGCAACAACAATCATATCTTCTGACAGCACTTCCGCTGTCGCTGTCTTCTCATCAAGCAGGGACCAGAATTCGTCCTTGGTTCGCTCGGAACAGGCAGTCAGCGGAGCATACGCGGAAAAGAAATGACATCGTCGGCGACAACAGTCTTCATCAAGCGGTCATCGAAACGTTCTACGCTTGCAATCGCGTCACGGAAACGCTCGGAGACGATCATACCGACACCACTGGTGGTCTTGGGACTGCCGCACAGAACGGCCTTGAAGCCGCGGAGAATATCCCTCGACTTGCAGCAGGTCCACCTCGTCTCCTGCACCGCACAGAAATCTATCTTTCTTCGCTCCAGTGCTTCAACCAACTCGCACGAGCGGCCCGTCAACGTACCCACATTCAACGTTGCTACACGGGTCTTGCCTACGTTGCGGGACTTCCGGACCAGCTCAGTTGCCCCTCGATGCCGTCCTCGCATCAGGGACCCTCGCATACTTTTCACACTCGCCGGGCTTTGCGAGTGCGCGTCGGCTCCCGCGGACGCCGTAGCATTATCTCGAAACCTCTTGAACGTCATCAACCATATGATGTGACACAGGATGTTCGTAGGCCGGCCTGTCACTAGGGCCTGTCGCCTGCATTCGAATGTCCGTGTTTGGCTCAACTCGCAAAAGCAAGCAGTTTCCAGTGGCACCACGGATGGAGGAACGGACATCACCACCCTCAAGTAAAAAAAAATCAAAAAAAAAGAAAAGTTATTCTAAATTTTCCTTGAACAAAACATTATTTTAACCAACTTGGAGAGCCTGTAGTTCAACCTGTAAATTGTTATTTCAATTTGGAAGACGTTCAATTTTTTTCTTCAATTTTTCAATTCGTTCAACGCTACTCGCTTATAGCGCGATCTGAGAACTCCACGCTATAAATGACTTCTGCTATAACGCGACAGGGCCCAATTCCGGTTCTACGTAGAAATTCTAGGTCAGTAGGATGCTGGATGCGTTTGTTATCAGACCTGGCCTCCCATTGCCTCGTTCATAGTCACGACTCGCACCACGCGACAATTTCTCAGTTAAACGCTTTCATGCGTATGCGATCCACGGAAGTGTTCATGCCCAGCAATTTTTCAAACACACTGCAAGACATCCGATAGTCGTTAGAAGCTGCCGTATGTCGCAAGATCTCATTTACTAAAAACTTTGGCCGTTCAGACGTAGAACTGTTAAAACAATTTGATTTCATCTTTTATTTTCAACAAAGCATCGTTATAACAGCTTGCAACCTCGATACCGGCCTCTTGCGGCTAAAGGAAACTGACGAATCATTTCTATCAAGTCTTTCTTCAGTTAACTGGTTCCATGTTGATATCAGCGCTTCATCCCGATATTCGGGTGAGTTCTGACAGTTTCTACAGATATGGGTGTGGCGTTCGATCAAACAGTGCCGGTGGTGTAATGGCGTATTCCGCCCAGCCAGTAGGAGGTGCGGGTTCGAGCACCACCTGGCGCTAGACTTTTGGTCGCAACAAAAAGCGCAATTTTACAAACTTGTTTTGAGTTTAGATCAGCTGGTGTAGAGGCTATATGCCGTTAAATGTTTGTAGTGATCAGAAATTTCGCGCCAGGAGGGACTTGTGCCTGAACTCTCTGATTTTCGGAGAGGGTTACAGCAGAAACGCTCTCTGATCACAAGCAACATCCCGACATCACGGGTGAGTGCTGATAGACAACTGCAACAATAATGTCGTGGATGTGGTGAGTCAATTTAGCAGCGCTGGTGTAATGGACAAGGGCAGTAATAATAATCTGAAGCTAATCTGTGCCTTCACACTTTCTTCACGGTCACATATTTCATCGCAATCTAGCCACTGTATGCACTTTTAGATAAATTTGTGCTTAAAATGATGTACGAATGCCAGCTCCAGCTAGGCTGCGACTCCTGTTATAACGCGGATTTTGCACGGTCCTTCAAAGAGAGGAGAGTTTACATATCTCGTCTTACGAGATGGTAGCAAAATCAGTGCACACTCAAGTTCGACTTTCGATGAATATTGGCATGGCGTTGCTAGGCTTCGGGGGCGCTCGTTCCCTACACAATCCCTCCCGCCGTCCACTTCCCCCATACACGCGCCGCCCTATTTGGACAAGTTTGCGGGCGCGAAACTGTCTTAGTTGGCGTGACGTCGTCGAAAAACCTAACAGCTGACAGAAGGCGATTGAGGAGCGAATCTCATGGGGAACTCCGAAGTCAATTTTTAGTCGGTTTGGTTGTGGAGACAGTTTAAAGGAGAAGGTGGATTCTTTAAAGTTCCGCCACATCTAGATTATGGGCGATTCCGGTAAGGAGTTGGTGGTCTCTACATTGAAATCTGAAAAAGCTTATCTGAAATTATGCGCAAAACTGGCTCACCATCCTCTTATTTTAAAGATCAAGCAGTTCTCGTCATACTGGATATCTTTCTAGCAGATGATGGCGTCATTGTCATGACACTTCTCGAGATGTTGTTGTACTTGTCGGAAAATGCGGACGACGCCTTAGTACTGAGCAATGTGGCGGGACCTGAAGAAAGCTTGGCACTGCAGCTGAAAAGTTCTTTTCTCCAAATGTGGTCTACAACATTCTGACTCTTGTCTAAAGAAGGAAATCTGTGCGGGATAGAGCTGCCAAGTCATGGGATGTGATCAGAAATTCGACGCCCACATGTGATGGTGGGGACCCGGACATCTCCTCCTCGGCGCATCCTTTGCTCCGCCCCTTTCTGAGGGAGTGTAGGGAACACCTCTCCGCCCCAGGCCTGCATAGTTCCCGTAGCAGTGATGAAATCGCAGCGATGAGTTTTGCAGAGCGACGCGAAGGGAGGTAGAGTTCCCAACGCTCGTCGCATCGCTCATCGCCCTGCAAGTGAGCGCGACGGCGATCCATCCAGGACCAACGCTGAACACCGCATGTGGCAGTTACCAGTGGGGTCCCCCAAGGAGGCGTACTCTCACCAATTCTTTTTATCATTTACACTTCCACGATTCCCTCTCTGGTTGATGAGTATGGTGTCACCTGCAAAATGTTTGCTGATGACGTGAAAATATACAGAAACATCGTTGGGAAGGAAGATCACGCTTCCCTCCAGTCTGCAATAGATGCTATTGCGGATTGGTCAAGGATGTGGGAGCTTCCGTTATCAGGTGAAAAAACCAAAGTGCTTCATCTTGGACAGCTATACAACAGAAACTCTTATTGCCTTGGTGAACAGCAACTCAATAGCACACTTTCTTTACGTGATCTAGGATTTATTGTAGACACTAAACTTTCCTTCAGTCAGCACTGTGAACTTGTGGCTAAAAGAGCTGAAAGAGTTGTGCATAATATATTTAAGTCTCTGAAAACGAATTCAATAGTTCATTTATTAGCCGCGTACAAGACCTACGTGAGGCCCATGCATTCCAACACAAGAGGTGGCCAATGGAAGATCCTAGTTCCTAGAGCTAGTAGCAATATAAGATCTTCTTTTTTCACTAACCGAGCTGGCAATGAATTCCTGAAATTCTCGAAGAAAAACGGCTTACCTAATTCTATAAGGCAATGCAAAACTCTCATTGACAGGTATCTGCAGGAAGTTCCTTAGCAGTTTGGTTTGATCGATTTTGCTGTTGTACTAATTACTTCTTGTGTTTTCTGCTCATATTCACTGTGTTCTGTGTTGATTTTTGGTGTTGTATTTTTTTGCGTGGATTACCACGTACAATAAATAAATAAATAAATGTGGCGCGAAAAAGTATGCCACGCCCGCGAATGGCGCGGGAAGCCATCGCGCATACCAGCCGCCACTGTTGCGGCGGCCGCTATAGTTGTGCTTATTCGACTATTCGAATAAATAGTTCGAATGAATAATTATTCGAATGTTTCCTGGTTTCGAACATACGAAACTTTCAAATTTTCAATTTCCGTTCGAATTCGAATATACGAAGACCAAGAGTTTCGAATTCGAATAATATAATACAATAAATTATTCGATTATTTGTTCGAATAGTCGAATAAGCCCAAGTATAGTTTCTTATGACTATTTATTTATTTATTTATTTACTGGCTACGCCACTGAGTGGCGTGCTAAAAACTTTAACAAAAAAGACAGGTTAGTAAGACAGAGTACCGAGCCAAAACAAGGAAACAAAAAATTAACAAAAAACCAACAATTCTAAGTAATGGTTAATGGCAATACTGCATTCAAAAGGTGAGCAAGAGCTAACCCTAAGCGTGTTCTGATTGATAACCAGCGGTAGAACTATGGAATCTACACAAAAATCTATATAAACCGGAGTGCGCTTCAGATGCAACGAGGTTTGCAAAAGGGAAACAGTTTTTTCTTGGAGCATCCTATTATAGTACGAAAAACACGTAACTGAGATGAGCCAAACTGCTATCCAATGGAACCAGCCGGAGTTGTAGAAGACCAACGGTGTAGTTGGTATCCAGGCGTCGGATTCATTAACGACTTACATAACTTTAACAGAGAATTCACAGCGGAAAACTCAGATAACGCGGCTTATCGCTTACCATATTTCCTGATAAGCAGCGCTATCAGGGATTTCGGCTGTAATTTTCTCAGTTAAATTGCTGTAAGTCGTTGATGAATCCGGCCACAGATCATCCAGGACACGCACCACAAGGCGGACTCTGTATCTCAGGAGTCTCATTATACTCCTACGCACCCAGTGGCGGCCCGGAGACATAAATGTTCAAAAAGTGAGACGAGGCCACGCAGGAAGGAGTGTCCCACATAAAGATATCAACTCCTTACACAAATTTATCCTGTTTGGAAAAAACGTTGCAAGCGTGATGCCCGATAAAAACAGTAACAATTTGCTACTCATCAATCACAACTTAGCGCAACTCAGGCTAACTTTTACAGAAGACTGAAGGAGCATATACTGACCCAGAGCTCACAAAAAGTAGCCTCATGCTACTACTCCCAATCGGAATTCGAAGCAGGTGCAGCAAGTCACAGTATCTCTTCTTTTTGCCAATGCACGAAAGGGAGTGGGAGACAAGAATCGGACTCTCATCAAGAACAGTCCAACAGAATGTGCAAAAGTGTTAATATGATGCAATATCCACTCTATGCACTCTTACTCCGCAAGAATAGACAAAAACAATTGCAGTAACGAAAAAATAATTTAGCGAGCTCCGTCGGAACGCACCGCTGAGCGAAACCGAAACTGGAAGGCAAGACTCTGGTAGTGACCATAATTCCATCAGCGAAAAGAGAAAAGAGAACAACCAGCCACATTCTCGCTCCAATCAAAAGTCTGGAATACCAAGAACGTGGAGCAGATTGATATTATTCGAATTCGTTCTAAACTTTTAAACTGTTTTTATACTGCTGCGCCGATGCATACTTCCATCGCCGCGATGCCATCGCGGCGCACAGTTCATGGCCATTCCGCCGCGAGCGGCCGAATAGTCTAGGGAAACCTCCCAGAACAGCGCTATAACAGAAGTAGCGTTGTATCCGATGCGTCTTAAGCGGAGCTGATTTGTATAAGCGTAAAGGCATTCCAGAGAAAATCTACGTTATATCGAGAGCCGCGTCTTCTCCGGAGTTATAATGGGAGGGGACTGTATTTGAATATTTCAGTAAGAGGATGAATAATAAAGGAATAAGGAAAGTAATTGAAGATTTCAATACGGTAGCTCAAATCCGCCATTGTTTTTGAACCTACGTGGCATAATAGATTCAAATTTGGTTGAAAAGCTGCAGTTGAGTCACTCACACCAAGAAATGTACATTTTTCGGAAGAATGGCCGAGCTAAAAACCTACTAACTGATGCCTTCGTTCGTCAGATATACCAAGAATAGCTTTTACTGAACTTTTCGTAACATAGCATTTGCTGTAGAAAATTCGTGATTTCTGTAGCGAGAAATTCGCTTTTTAATTACAAAACAAGCTATCATTAGGGTGTCGTTTTTCCAAGAAGCGCGTCACACATCTGCAGTAATGATAGAAGTCAGTTTCACCTCAGGGAAGGTTTTTTTGCTTGAACCTCACAAATCAGCAAGGTAAATCTGCAAGCAAACAAATCAGAACAGCAAAAGAAAACTACTTAAAAGAGCGTTTCCTTTGGATTCCTCGTTAATTTTAATGAAGGTTTGGTCACAAAATGCTTTGACTTACACGGATGCCAACGTCCTCGCAAAGAATGGATGCCTCTGGAAGTCCGCTGGATGCGTCCCGAAGAAGTTGGAAACCCAAATTTCGACTTCGTCACGGTTCTTGAATTTTTTCTCCGCAAAGGCGTGCTGCGTCGACCGGAAAAGATGGTAGTCTGATGTCGCAAGGTCTGGGCTATAAGGCGGTGACGCCGAAGTTCCCTGCTCAGTTCTTCAGTTTTTGCAGCGTAATATATGCGGCGTGTGGTCGAGGGTTGTCATGGAGGAATTTCACTGGTGGTGTGTTCACTCCCTGTTGACGCAGTGATTGGTCCACGCGGCACAGTTGTTCTTTGTAAAGGTCCGCCGTAACAGTTTGGCTTGGATCGAGCACCTCAAAATGCACCAGACCTCTGCTGTTCCACCAAGCACAGAGCACGACTCTTTCCCGTGGACGTCAGGCTTCGTTGTTGTCTTCGGAACCTCGCCGGGGCTCAACCACTGCCGCTTTCGTATGCTACTGTGGTAGTGGATGTACTTCTCATCCGACCTCACGATAGAGTCATATAAACTGCTGTTCTTGGTTCTGCGGATGCGAATTTCGTCGATGGCGACTCGTGCTGTCTTGCTTGTCGCTGAGCTGATGCGGCACCCATTTTCCACACCGATTTGGCTTTCCGATTGCATGCTAACGATCGGCGATGGTAGAATGTTGACAACCGAACCTCTATGCGAGCTCATTTGTAGTTTGTGTTGAATCCGATTCGACAGCTCCCTTTAGTTCCTATCTGTCCACAACTTCAGGATGCCGTTAATGTTCTTCGACTTCAAGGCTCTCATCATCGGCTCGAAAACGTTGAAACCATATACCATTCCGAAGAAAACAACATCAGAAAGTAAAATTGTACCCTATGAAAATAGAGTTTCAAGTTTGACATACAACGATAAATCCGCGTTTTTCTGAAAGGGTCTTCTATACGATCGGAGATCTCGTTTTTGCATAATTTGCCGAGAAAAGTCTTTCAAAAATCAACCTTCCTGATCACATGGAAGCTGTCACTTTCATATCCTGTGTTTTAAAGCGTAAAATCCAGGTTTTTTGAAATTTCTAATAGTTTATGAGTTTTTCAGAGACACCAAAAAATCTTCGAGATATGACAGTTTAAGGGCCGAATGGGCAACAGCATTCTCTGATTTTATTCGATCGTATGCGAAGGATGGATTTTTCACCGAAATATTATAATTTTCTACCATTTGGGAAAACGATATCAATATATGAATATGTATCCTACAATAGTCAGGTCTTGTGTGTATTAAAGAATAAAGGATCAAGGACGGCATTAGTTTCATTCAGTCCTTTTTGGGATGCGTCACGCATTCTACTTCTATTAGGGTGGGGGGAGGGGGGCAAAAGTAGTGAGACTCTCCATGCCGTGTCCATATATCTCGTGACTGCAGTCTGGTTTTGTGCTTATCGTATTTGTATGTTTGTATGCTACATACTGAAGGCCACCTGAGAAGTTATTACTTCCACCCTTTCCGGAAGCATGCCAAAACCGCAGTCTGTCTCACGCCGAAACCCCTGCCTGACGAGTCGGCCTGTGTCGCGCAAATCTCTCCCGATTCCCAACCCCGAGCAACCTGACTCAATCTTGACGCAAGATGAGAAGTACGTCTTCTACCTTAACCCTGCCAAGCAGCCAGGCTAGATGATGCCTGTTGACCTGTTACCGAGCTTCGTTCGGCGGGATGTTCACGGCGAGAAGCACCTTCTGAGCTTTTGGGTCTGCGCCTAAGGACCGGTATACTGGAAGCTGTTTACCAAAAGCACGACGATGGACTCCAAGGCTATGGTAAACGAAATGGAAGAGATGGACCTGCGACTCGAACTTATTCAGTCGCAGCGCGTCAAGAAGGTCCTCCACTTCGACAACGCCGCATCTCATCGGGAACAAGTGACCACGGACAAGCTTGCCCTGCTGGGCTACATTCACATGCTTCACCCACCGTATTTGCTGGACATCTCTCCATGCGACTACCACCACTTCTTGGGCCTACAGGACCTCCTGGTCGGAAAGGACACAAGAACCCAAGCAGTCCTTGACAGCCATATCGAGCAGTTGATCAACACCAGGCCCAAGCAGTTCTGGAAGGATGGGATCAGGAAGTTGCTGAGCGATGGCAGCAAGTCATTGACTTTAATGGCATACACATTCCTCAGCATTGTTGACTTGTTATTGAGTTATGAAAAAATAAAAAAAATTTCAATTTGTCTCATTACTTTTGGCTCCCCCTATTACTGGATGTCGTGGAGACGATTTTAAAGCGTATTTGGCAGTGACTTGCGGTGGTCAGGCGATGAACAAGTCAGTGCTCTACCCTTCCCAGACAAGTATCCACGTCAAGACAGTTGATACCAAATCATCGACCTCGGAGGAATAGAAGGCTTGGTTGGCCCAGGCGAGAAAACCGAGCCGAGAACCTTGAGTGTACGCTATAGCAGACGCCTACAACTGCACTACCACGCGCTATTTAGTAATAAAATTTTTTGGTAAAAGCAGCGAGTTTTTGCCTAACCAAGAAAGTTTCACTACCGATTAGAACCGAAAAGGGTGACAGATAAAATATAAATTTTAACGTTGATCAGCATTTATTGGTTGCGTCATGCATCTCAATCCTATCTATCTGATGTAGCTTACAATTATGATGATTAATAGTCTATGCAGCTTACGAAAGCCTTTAATTAAAAAAGATTTGCCTCCAAGAAAGCCCTGCGTTTTTTTGACAGGATTCCTAAAATAACTTTCCGATGATTATTTTTTGAACCTTGTTTTTGAAAAAATTTTCTCTAAAGTAAAGCAATTGAAATTTAAGTACGAAGATAACGCTTGAGAGTACGCTGCAAAAGGAAGATTTTCCTCAGGAAGCAGGTTAGTTTCTCTTACTAGACTTTCCCAGACGGTCTGGGACCAATTCACCGACCCCGGAGGGTTGGAAGGCCCGTTTGACACAGAACCCGGACCAAGAACCTCGGGGTGCTACAGCTGGGATCTCCCCCCGACTGTGAAACCAGGCACTCTCCGCAATAACAAATGTAAGAAGAGGTGGAGATATATGACCACTAAACCAGCGAAAACTTTCGGTAGAGTAGTAACGAATAAATAAACAAATACTTGAAAGATGACTATTTCCATTTTTTTTGGTTCGAAAGGGTCTAATTATGCTTGAGCACATTTCCAACACCTTCACGCTTTAAGTGAAGATACAATTATAGGCCTTTTCAGCGACTGTTTTCTAATAAAGCAAAATGCGTTTTCCCACTATACTCGCATGGGCAGGTAAATTTGTTGGAACGTACGGTGAATGTAAAATAAAAAAATAAAAAAAATAAAATCAATAAAAAATAAAAATTTGACCGTTGAACGCAAGGTAATTCCAGTTGTTGATATGACCTATAACGGGTCATGCTAATCCCTGTCGCCGAAATGCAGCTTCTTCCATTGGAGAAGGCCATATTCGATAAGCAAGGAAGAAGGGATAATCAACTAGCGAAGTACTACGTAATCTCATGTTTTTCTCATGGCAGGAATTTTTCTAGCATGCATTGGAATCCAAACAACTAGCAAAAGGCGTACTCACATACCTTCCATTATAATGCTGAACGTCATTACATTTTGAAGGCATCCTTATCAAATCTGATGTTTAGACGGTTAGTAATTTAGAGAAACGAAGGAGGTAGAAAGAGTTGTACATCATGAATGTGGAAAAAGATTTGAAGACCTTGAAGATTCCTAATATCGGTGGTCTCCTGAACTTTTTGCTTACAGCTTCTTCCTCTTCTTAAGAGTGAAGCTCGAAACAGCTTTATAATCGATGAAACGCTCTCAAAAACGAACTATCGTAAGGTAGGCAGAGCGTGAAGATAACCGCTTGAAGAAAAAAAACTGTAAGCAAAGCTTGACTTATATGGAACGTAAGGACACTGTGAAGTTAAACATTTCAAAGAAAAATCTTCTTTATCACTAAGCCCACTATAGGTAGTGGCAAGAAAATCAAAAAACGTGTGGATATCAAAAATGCGCAACAAGCTGACATAACAATTTAGACTTGAAACCAGCTAAGTGGTAATAAATTCAAAGGTTCTCCCAGCTTGGTTTAGCCGAAGGCAATAGTAAATTGCAAGGCAACTGGTGAACAACAGTTGCATGAGTATGGAGAACAACAGTTGCATGACTAAAACACATAATTGTGACACAAAGGATAAAGAGCAATGTTAACCAATTTCCATTTGGGATGCGCCACGCACCCTACTACTACGGGATGTCGTAGAGGCAATTTGGCGGTAGGCAACTAATGGCCAAGTCAGTGATTCGTCCTTCCTGGACAAGTGTGTCACCAATTCAACTAGCTCTGATGGATGGAAGGTTTGGTTCACCTGTATCACCTGTCGTCCCGTTGATCATCGACTTGCTCGAGCGGGCGAAAGCAGCGTCTCCATTCGTCCCCGTCGTGTGTCAGAGTGCTCCATTGGATCCTCATCGTTCGAGGGACAAGAAGAGCGTCATATTGGTCGTTCAGGTCTTTCACGAAGAAGTCCGACCAACGCGTTGATGAGCGCCCTGACCTCCCGAAGATAGGAGACGACTCTTGTCCAACATCTGTCTGCGAAGCGCATTACGTGACCGGCCCACCTAATTTTCTGGTTCCATTATTGGCGAAAATTTACGGTAGTTCTCCGAAAGTGGTGCAGTAAGCAAGGTATATTCCGATATTTCGCTACAAACGTACTTTAGTCTTGACTCACTCCATAGCCAGCTAAAGGCAATCCTGGGGAACGACCTATCGCTCCCGTTTAGTTATATAGTTAGTTAGTTGTCGTCAAGTTCTAGTAGGTCTTCGATAGCCATTCGTATTATTCTACATACCATGTATGTATGTAAGTTGGCTTTAGGACGATGTAGAAGTAAAATAAATGGCGTAGCAAATGCATTAAGTAACGATTTACTGAAGTCACTGCTTGCCCTCCAGCGATATAAACCATTTTCTGCGATGCTTTGCGCCCTAATTGTGACAATCAGTATGACAATGAGTTCACCTACAACTTATTGAAAATAACGTCTATTATCATAGAAACTATATGCTAGCGACCTACCGTCAGGACGGACTGAAGAAACGAGCGGCTTAGGATTTCATAAGCTTTATCAAAATAGTAAAAAACTGAAGCACTTCGCGGGTTGTGTGGATGCATGATTCTTTGCTTTCGTTGAGTTCCCTTGTTCTTGTACACCAAGATTAGAACCTTAAAAACGAGGTCCTAAAGAAGCTCGATCAACATCAGATCGGCATGCAGTGCCTCTCACCTAAGATGAGCAAAAGGCAGGTTCTGTCGGATTGATCCGTCGCAAGCGCGATGACAGTTCTTCCAAAACCAGCTTATGCGAAGAATCTGACCAGGGGGTTAGCACGGAGATTTTTGTCCAAAGGTCTTTTCACAAAGTTTTGCTTGAAACCCCATAAAGAGAATGATGGATAAAGCTTAAGCATGGTAAAATGGTGTTCTTACCCCAAACGCGCTGAATAACAGCATCTGCGGATCCCAGATTTTGCAAAACTACCACTAAACTATCGGGCGAGCCTAGGCAGCTAAGGAGTGAACCTGGGTTTAAGGGAAATCTGGGGAGGGAGGTGGGAAGAAGCCTAATCAAGCCTATATAACATTTATTTATTTGTGCGTGGATAACCAAAAAGGTCAACAGAAAGTGTAGTAAATGATGAGAAAATCTTCAGGAAATTAACAAGTGTTACAACGCAGTAAACTATTAGGTGGTCGAATTATAAGTGTCGCCCGCGTTCGATTTATCATTTCTCTGCCATTGTTATTTCTTGGATCATGTATCTTTATATGTTTAACAAGCGTTTCCAAATGCATCTTTCGCCAAAGTTTCGTTCCGATTCGTTGACCTTTTAAAGAATTTTTTAGATTAACGATGATCGAGCAAAACTACCGAGTGCGGGTCTGCTTGCCGTACTTCAAGCAGGGAAGAACCGCTGCAGAATCCTATCGCATCTTGCCCGAAGTGTTTGGTATCGATGTTCCATTATAACGTCAATGCCAGCGATGGTTTAAGTTTCCCAGGCATGATGACAGCCTTGAAAAACGAATAACATCAATGGCGTTCTAAACTCGTGGATGCCCAGGAATTAAAGAAAGCTGTTGAGTCGGATCCAACACAAACTACACGTGAGCACGCACGGAGGTTCGGTTGTCACTGTTCTACCATTGCCGATCGTTTGCATGCAATCGAAAAGCCAAATCGGTTTGGAGAATGGATGCAACATCAGCTCAGCGACACAGACAAGGCCGCACGAGTCGCCATCCTTGGAATTCTCTTCCGCAAAACGAGGAACAGCGGTGTCTATGATTCCATCGTGACGTCGGATAAGAATTGTATCCGCTACGACAATAGCACAAAAAGGCGACTATAGTTGAGCTCCTGTGAGGTTCTGAAGAAACGACGAAACCTGACACTCACGGAAAGAAGTCGTGTTCTGTGCTTGGTGGAGCGGTACAGGTCTTGTGCATTTTGAAGTGCTAGATGCAGGCCAAACAGATACGGCGGACCTTTACAAAGAACAACTGTGCCGCGTGGACCAATCACTGCGACAACATGGAGTGAACACACCACCTGTGAAATTCCTCCATGACAACGCTCGACCGCACGCCGCATATATCACGCTGCAAAAATTGAAGAACTGGGCAGGAACTTCGGCCTTACCCTCCTTATAGCCCAGAACCTGCGCCATCAGTCTGCCATCTCTTCCGGTGGACGCAGCACGCCTTTGCGGAGAAAAAATTCAAGAACCGTGACGAAGTCGAAATTTGGGTTTCCAACTTCTTCGAGTCGCAGCCACAGGAGTTTTTCAAGAAAGGCATACATTTGCGAGTACGTTGGCGACATGTCCTTGCTAGTAATGGAGATTATCCCTTGTCTTAAGGTATGGTCATTCTTTTCTTGTAGTGAAATTTCTTCTTGAGCAAAAGCGACATTTATAATCCGACAACATAATATTAGGATTATGGAAGACTAGTGTTCTGAATTGCCATAGTGTGTTAGGTAAAGTGTTCTTCTCGAAAAGCATCAAGAACTCTCTGCCATTACGATCAGAGAAAAATGCTGCTCTTGCATTACATTTTGCTCTAGCAACAACTATCGTCCACTGTCCACCCTTGTGTGAGAGGGAAAGACATTATAAAATTCCCAGAGGAAATGATTTATCATACAATTTACCATTTTGTAAATCATAATTAAGTCGTTTCTTTTTCTGCGTAATGCCAGCGTACCCAGATTATATTCCAAGTGGGTGGTGAAGGAATGGTGACATCAAAACCTTGAAGTCCAAGGCTTGCTTGTGAAACTATTCTGAACAGATCCTATCTTGGTAATTTTTTGCTTGTATTTAGGCTGAATGTAGTCGAGCCACACCCTATGTAACATCGACCTAACATATGTCTTATAAATAGACGAACACTAATGTGTAGGGGATTTAGTGAGTAGGGACTTGAATATACTGTGCACTTCACAATGAGTTTTTTTGCTAGAAGTTCACAGTGTTCCAGGAATGAAAGTTTAGTGCCGAATACAAAACATAGGGCACGTATAATAGTTGGACTATCGAGCTGTACACCAAGAAGGTGATAACTCATTCTGTTAATCTGCTGCCTAAGGAAAAGCAGTAGGAATTTCTTTCCTGATAGAGGTAGGCTTCATTTCGTTGATCATTTTGCAATTGTGTTTATTGTAGATTGAAGAGCAGAAGGTCATTCTCACCGAAAGCGTTCCCATAAAATTTTGTATCATCTGCAAACATTTTGAAGGCAAAACCATAGTCACTAGTAAAAGAGTGAATTCCAGCACTATAGGTGATGAAGAGAGCCGGCGATAAAACACCACAACAACAAACCAAACTACAGCGTGCGTCGAAGATCTTGGACTCTTTTGTTTCAGGCTCATTATATGGATGATACCTTCGCTCAACCAAACTTTTATGTGGTATTGTTGCCCTACCATTACCCTCTCTTATACCAATTTTTTGTGCCTGAATGTTCTTTTGTTCAAGATGGCTGATGAGAATGGTTTGCGCACTGTAATGGAGAAACTGCATGTCGAAGAAAAACTAACTATAAAACTACCTAGAGAGCTTCTTGAAGGAAGGCATTCTTCTTGTGGAATCTGTGCCTTAAAAAAGCGACTGGGCTTATCATCAAGATTCTGCGCCCGCTCATAATGCTAAAGTGGTACAGAGGTTTTGCGCTGAAAAACTTTCCGGATTTCATCTCAGCCGGAGAGTGGCCCCCGCTTTCTAATCCCGTAGCGCTGATATCGGTATGGAAGCTGCGTTGGCATTCTCGAGCTCATATTTTCCTTCTTCTGACGTTGTGAATTTCCGCTCCGCACTTCGCATTGCGCGTTTTACTTCTTGCGCTCTCAGCTCATCATAGGCCTTAGGCTTAGCCCTCATTATCTCAAACGTAATCTAGATTGTGTTAGACACGCTGTTCTGATGTTTTACTAGCTGATGTGGTTATTGTTTTTGTTCCAGTATATTTTTGATTGCCCAAGTTTTAGGTAGTTGCGGATAAAGCTGTGCTTCATGTGGCCGTGTCTGTGGCAACAACAGTTCTACCTGAAGAACCGCCGACTGCACTTCGCCAGTTAGGCAGACCATGACTATTGTACAACTCAATATGGCATTCTCTTCTTCCGACGGCCAAATCGTTCCGATAGCTACAAAACTCTTATGTGAGGCTGATATTGGGAGTCTCGCCTGTAAGCAGATCAATATCTTGCGGATGAAGAACAGAACTTTAGCTTGTTCCAGGTCCACCTAAGAATCGGAAGGGTGAACATCTTAGGGAGAAGGTCACATAGAAGGCAAACTTTCCTGACAGAGTCGCTCATCTACGTTCAGAAAATTTCTTTGAACAATCGAATCCTTCGATGCTTTAATTTTGAGACCGAACTGTAGAGGCACCATCCTCACGTAGTCCGTATCCCTCACCGTCTTCGCGCCAGCTCTTTCGTACGGCTAGTCTGCAGTCCGGCGACCCAACTTCGACAGGTCACAACCTGCTAAGGAGTTTTATTTTGCAATTTGGACACCCATATTCGATATCAGCATCCGAGCTCCGTCTAATGACTCTGGTATATAAATGAAACATTTACCCGGTCTAAAATGCAGTGCATTCTAGGTTCCCGGTTCTACATCGCAAAATACAGTAATCCTGCTCATTTGCTTCTGAGAGGCCCGAAGGATGAGCTGCTCGCAGTGGAGGAGGCGTAGCAGGGAGCCATTAGGAACAATTGGAACTGTAGCTTTTGGATAGCTTTGACCCCTGTTTGATCGGTCCCTTCGATTATGGGCTGCCTTTGGGTTTCGTACAGCTTTATTGTCAGAGACCTTTAGTCGGACTCAAATGCAATGAATTCTAGGCGCCTGCTCTACGTCTCATAATACAGTAATCCATCTCATTTGCTTACTGTGCGTATAAAAATTCGTGGAAGGTGAACTCTGCATACAGCAGCCACCGTAGTTCGATTTTAGGTCAAACACTGAAACGTCAACGGCGCTCCTTGCCAAGGGTCATTTTAGGTGAAACCGAATTGTTTTAGGCTTCTGAGAGGCTCAAAGAATGAGCTGCTTACAATGCTAGAAACGTAGCAGTGGAGGCATTAGGTACAACTGGAACTGCAGCTTCTGGATAGATTTGACTTCCTGTTTGAGCGGATTCTCCGATAATGGTAAAAACTCTTCCATAGTGAGTATTAGAGGCCATTTGCACTCATACACTAATCACGAGCCATTTCAATTTTGGCAAACACTCTGCAGTGTTCCAGCAAAGCTATGAGAGTGATGTATAATGTAATCGAAATTCAAAAAATTCAAGTAGCTAACATCTTCAGGTATTTAAAAACTATGCTAATTGTTTACTTGGAAACCGCGCTCTAGTTACTTTCTAGTTTCTTCGGATGTTCTAAGTTCATAGCAATGTTTTGTTGCAATCAAAACTCCAACGCCAGGCGGAACTCGAACCCACATCTTTTGCTGAACGGACGGGAATGCTCCGCGCCATTAAACCACCGTCGCTGTTTGATCGAATACAACATCCGTACCTCGTGGGATAAAATAGCACTCACCCCTATGCCGGGATCAATCAGTTGCTGATCTCAGCATGAAACCAGCTAGGCTGATGGTCTTAACAGAAATGGTTCAATTCATTAAAATTTGCAGCTTACAAGGGAAGGATACTAGGTGACCATGGGACTTTGAGATGAGACGTATATTGCTGGATGCGGCTTCGAACGCTGATTCCAAATATATGTTCCGTTTCTGTTGAGCGCATCTGAGAACGGAGTTATGGACCACTTTCGTAGCAGGCTCCTTTGCCCTCAAGGTCCACGCACAGCGGGCCAGTCACAAGAGAGCGAGTTCAAGTAGGGTTGAAACTACAGTGCCGACCGGGCAGTGGTGGCGCATGGGGTAGAGGGGCTGCGCGGTGAGGCGGGGTGGTTTATGGTTCGACTCCCCTGTGGTGCGGATTTTTGCACTTCCTAAAAAAGATCTGCCACGATCAACCAAAGCTCCCTATGTCAAACTGCAACGGAAAAGGTCACCAGAAAGGACTTGTCTTCATAGGGACTACTTAATACTTGCACGAAGATAAAATTTATCATGAATAGTTGCTAAAAACATGGCGAGAAGACAAACAATGCGTTACACTAGCAACTGTGAAATAACACACTAATGTTCAAAACATGACAGCTGTTGGCAATGACCGCAGTGGATAAAAAATACATCAGTGCAGCTGCTGTAAGAGCAGTGCTCTACGATATCAGTAGGGGAAAAATATTGAATTGGTGTATCATACGTCCCGGGGTGACTGTGCAGGTATCCTGCAGCGTACCATGAATACTTGAGAAAGGTTCTGAATCTTGGGGCAAAAATTTGAGTGTAAATCAGCGGTACAATTCGAAGAAGTCGCGGGAGTGAAGTGAGAACTTTATACCGTGTGTCAATACATGAGAGGTTGTGCATGCATGTTTGTGCATGCTTTTGAATGGCAAGAAGAAATGTGCGTCTAATGGTTGTATTTGTGATCTGTTCCTACCGTAATGTTCATCACTTTCACTCTAGTAGGATCTACAAAAACTGATAAAATGGTTTCGTGATCCTTGAATGGTTTCCAGCTGTCGACCACGAACAACGTTTGGGTGCCGCTGATACCAACTTCTCTTCTGATCCTCCTCTGATTTCGCACAATACTTTCTCCATCCTCTACCTCTATGCTCCCGCATTGCGCATCTCGCAAGATGGATGCGAAACTGCTAGCCTTTTTCTTCTCTTGCCTTGTAGGAACGTGTGAAGTTTGGAAAGGACCGAACTCGAAACGTCGGCAGTATTGTTCTAGCCAACCCCGTGAGTCGAAGAAGAATTCGCCCAAGGGGGTTATTTGAGGCACTGACTACCCTCTTGTTAGTGTGGGTGGTGGGATCATGGTAATCGATTTCGCCCAAACGTCGCAATTTGACATAGAGAGCTTTGGTTGATCGTGGCAGATCTTTTTTAGGAAGTGCAAAAATCCGCACCACAGGGGAGTCGAACCATAAACCACCCCGCCTCACCGCGCAGCCCCTCTACACCCATGCGCCACCACTGCCCGGTCGACAGTGCAGTCTCAGTCCTACTTGAGCTCGCTCTCTTGTGACTGGCCCGCTGTGCGTGGACCTAGAGCGCAAAGGAGCCTGCTACGAAAATGGTCCATATCTCCGTTCACAGATGCGCTCAGCAGAAAAGGAACACATATTTGGAATCAGCGTTTGAATCCGCATCCAGTGAAATACGTCTTATCTCAAAGTCCCATGGTCACCTAGTATCCTTCCCTTGTTAGAAAGCACGAATGCAGGGATAACTTCATGAATAAATACCTTCAAGATATGTGCTGAACAAAGATTTTGAGGTAGCTTCTCTTGCTAAAGCGTGACGTGTTCTGACCACAAAATTAGCGTCGAACTTGCAGATCGTAGTGTCGCTAGAATCACTCGATACCCGTGTGGTGCCACCAAGTATGGTACTAGTACTCCAAAACAAGTATATACGTTTCCTTTTATCTCACAGGGCAGTCGTTATTTGAAAACTTCGCATGAAGCATTTTTTGAAATTAAAACTGTAATGCTAAATCATCAAACCATAAAGTTTTCAAAAGATACTTACTTCTTTACTTCTTAACCCTCATATTTAAAATTTCAACTTCGAGTAGTTGCTATCAGCTACCAATGAGAGCGAATTGCATAGTGCTGTTCTTATATTGTTGTTGATTACACTTCCAAATAGCCGTTAAATAAAATAAAATAAAAAATAAAATGCTACCCCGCGTTTTACATCAAATGGTGTCCACAAGCGCTTGTCTTCTTCTAAGACCTGGGAGAGTGGGGGCGGTAGAACAGTGACAAGTAAGTTGCTCTCTAGCATTTACTTCTGCTATGGCTTCATTCTAGATCACTGGGATGTGACCAAAACTTGTTAGTTACCGGAAAAGCAAAAGTAGCGTATAGAGAAATTACATATAAAATGATCTGGAATGCCGATTCATACTCATTATGAATTTATTTTATATTCATAAGCGTTATGAAACACTGAGGTGAAACACTGAGCGCAGGGTGTAGTGTGTAAGATCCGGTTATAACAGCACCACAACATAACCTAGCATTGAAACACTACATCGTGGCAGAGATATAAAAAAACGAAGAGGCGATCACAAACTGAACAGACATGTTACTATGCCAATGGAGTTAGTAACACTGTTAGAACACACTGATGCGACTACTAGCTAAAACAAATGCTGCAACGTGGTTTTGCGTCCTTTCTTGCGTCCTGAACGGATTACGTAGTAAGTGTGCGAAATTGCGTCGAATATCTTGGTGCCGAACGATCAGAATGCATGCATTCAGAATGACCTAATTTAAAACGAAATTACAGAAATGTAAAAAAAAGAAAGCCCACCACTATACATACATATTTTAGCTTCTGACGGCCAAGCATTGAAAAAAAACGAAATATGGACCCGACTCCACACTTAGATGGCAAACCTAAGAAGCCGTATAAAACATGATCACCCCTACCCTATTCAAGCGGTTTCCACTGCAATTGCTGGATACCATTTGTGGACAGCCATTACATGCATATCCTACCTAAACTTCTCTGGCTATCCAACAAACAAGCTGGGGTGGTGCTGCGCATGTAAACCGAATTCTATAACTTTACATTGTCCTCCGAGAAAAAACGAATACGACAACATTTCAGGGGCATATATCATACCCCTCATATGCTGCTATCACGTTTTTCTGAATACGTCTCTTAAAAACTGTTGCCACTCATTGAGTGCTTCAGTGACTAATTATTTATTCAAACTGAAAGTTTATTGCCGTAAACTTAACAGCTAACTATCGTTTGTACCATTAAGACTACAGCTATACAATAATATCAGACTGTCGCAAAATTAATCATCGAAAAGGACCGCTTACGGCAAACTGCTATAACTCAGTTCAACCACAATTTTATTAATAGATGTAAAAAGTACCAGAATCTACACATTCTTGCCAACAACCTAGTAACAAAACTAATCCTTTACAATAAAAAACTGAGATCACAAGAATTAACAAAATCAAGGAGGGTGCATTCAACATCAGCCAGATTAGTGAACGCAAATGAGAACCAAGAGCTCTGAAAAGTGATAGTCATTGCGGAAAAGGTCGGGAGAATATAGTGGGTGAGGGAGACCTTCGATACCTAAATGGGTCAATTTTCGCCGAGTGATTTCTGAGGTGTGTGGCTTTGCGTTGTCCTGCAACAGGAGCGGCCCTCCTATATTCACCACTGTCGGCCACAATTTTTGCAACTTTTGATACATTTGGTCACGGCAGTGAGACGCTGCTGTGATTGTCTGACCAGGCTGCCTGTAATAGTTTACACCTTTACAACACCACCACAAAAACATTACCTTTTTTTAGGGTGAGGGTCGGCTTTAGGAAAGGATGTTGCGGGGGCATCCTTGTCTACCTAGTCAAATCTCCGTCTCTGTTATCGTAAAAGACCCAGTTTTTATTCAAAAGTATAATACGGTTTCCAAAAGGCTCGTCTTTAAAGCGAAATAACAGGTTGAAGCAAGCGTCGAAACGTGCCAGACGCTGCTCATCGGTCAGCTCATGAGGCTCGAACTTCGACATCTTCTTCACCTTGCCGATTCCCATCAAATGTCTTGCTACCGTACTATGATGTACGCCAAGGGCTTCTGCTAACGTACGTGTATTCGCCTCTGGATTTGATTCCACGGCGGTCTTCCCCCCCCCCCCCCCTCCCCCCCCGTCAAGCCCGGCCCGCGACCCGGTTTTTCTTTGAGATCAAAATCGCCAGAAGCGAATTTTTCGAAGCAGACTGTTCGCTTGCAAGGACAGCACGTCATAAAAGCGCTGCTAAGGTTACTGGATGCCTCTACCGCAGAATGTCCCAATTTAAATTTGTAAAGCATGATGTCTATATACGTTTTATGAAGAAGAAAAAACCTATCAAACGGTATGTGTGTCTTTCTCTGAGATGGAATGAGTTAGGGTAAAGTACTTATTTATTTGTATATGCCTTGAAACAAAAATTAATTTTGCGACAGTTTAATAACAACACGTATTAGCAGTACGTTGATACATGTTGCTACGCTATACATACGAACGCTTGATTTGCATCGAAGCTGATAATGTTCGCTCACCCATCCCCAGTTATTTCAACACAAACTCACGTTTTAGGGAAAGAAAGCCAATGCTAAATTCTATGATATATACCATTCTTTCTCTGAATTGGACGTCCTTTTAAAGAATCCGGACACTTTCCAGGCCGAAGTAAACGTAACTTTATTTGGAAACAACGCAAAAAAAACAGAAAAAAGTTTTCTTCAATAGAAATTAAAACATCCTTCTGGCTAAACAGTATCTTTAGGTTTGTTATAGGTGCAGTACATATGTATAAGGAATGCTCTGTTCTACCGTATGCACAGCTCCTCCGGCATATCGCTATGCTTTCTGGATTAATAGTATTAATATTTTGTACGTGCGTGTGTACCTGACATAGAACGAAGTTGAAAACGTTTTTCTGCTGAAAGGGTAAGAATTTTTTTAACATTCGAAAAATGCGCGCTTGTTTTTGGGGCAAGTGCAAAAGCGAGTCTGTAAAAGAAAATTTTGTAAAGCAGAGTCTTTTCTGATATTTCTAGAAGCTATCGACTTGAACATCGTGTTCGTTCGCTTTGATTTGGAAGTCGCCTTTGTGTGTCTAGCTGTCTAGCAGTCTAGCTTGAAATAAAAAATGCCGAGTTCGAAGTAGAAATGGAATAGAATCTCAAGATACACAACAATGGCGGGTCATTCACCGACCTATTTTAAAACTCCATTCTCTAAAAGTATTCGTTCTATAGACATAGTATAATAAAAACACTGACGTTCGTCATTGACAAAGAAGCGAAAGCTGTCGAGTAAGTTCGAAACAGGTCATAGCATCCAGTTGCATTAAAAAGGTCTTGAATCAGTAGGAATACAAATGCATTCATTGTAGTGAATCCTGAAAATTTTGGTGTCAATTCTGAACGATTATGTAAATTCCCGGGTCAACTGACCCTTTTCACACTAACCAGCGGTGATAGTCGAACGCCTCATCATGCTTCTCTGCGCACGGCCTGCTTTCTCCTTGCTTGCAAACTAACACAATTAGATTAGAAAACATTTCCGAAAACGTTTTACATATCGAGACGAACGCTTTATACAAACCTTGTAAAGTTTTGTCGCTATGGCGATATATAGAAGCGTTGATATGGCTATGCAAGTTATTCGCTGCGACAGAATAAAGGAATAAAATTCAGGATTCACAGCGTAGCGAGTTACACAAAAAGGTGTCACAGGCGTTTCGTCATTGAATGTTAATATTACATTTGCTACTGCGGCAATAGCTACGCAGAAGTAGGGTCCTAAACACACGATTATATGTAGATGACGTGGTTGCGTGCATACTGGGTAGGCAACGATTAAAACAATGATTTTGCTAGACAGCTTGGCACATCTGGATACTAACTTAGCGTATTCGCTAAAATCTGGATCGATTTTTGGCGCTCACTTTCAGAGGTTCTGTTAAAGGGAGAACTATACTCACCAGATCGCTAAACGGCTTTATCATCTAACATTTCGCCTAGATCGCCTTCGTCAAAACTTAAAAGGGTCGAGTCAGTTTGGAATTAATTCACCAAATATTGCCTCAACCTTACAATTCCAAGCATTTGAAAGAAAGAATCAGCATTTGAAGGAGTAGAAAGAATCCAAGTACCGTACCACATCGTAGTCCACTGAAGGGGGCCAGCGTAAGGCCTATGATATACTTCGGCGACGCTGTTGCCGGCGACGTGTTACGCGGGCTGCTACGCAGTGAGTAGCATCCCGAGCAACACAGCGTCGCCGACGCGTCGCTGAAGTATAACATAGGCCTAAGCCGCGCAGTGTGACCAGAGAAAGTGACAGCACTTACCCCAGGTTAGAAAACGATACTGACGTAAAGCCTGAACTAGCGCGTTATATGCAGTGATCCTCTTCTGGTTCATGTGTTGTTCCAGGAAGATCGAGAACTTGCCCGCCAATGTTTAGCCATCTTGACTCAGAATCTTGAACGCCAAAGCATTTCAGGTCATGGCCGTTGATGCAATGGTTTGGAGGACATTATCGTTTAGGGCGGAAGTTTCTCGAGTCACCTCCAGGAACTCATTTCGATTTTTTCCTTTTGCTAGCGGTGTCTTGAGAAATAACCGCCCTGTACGCCTGCGCCCTTCATAAACCCTCATCCTGGCTCAGAAAAGAACGAAGAAAACAGCTCTACCCATATTCCAAATATCCTTAGCAGGGAAGTCAGTAACAGATGGAAGGTCATTTCTCTAGAAAGCCCAATACCCACGTTCTCACACAGATCTACCAATGCTCTGTGGTTAATAACAGCGACGGCCGTGCTTAGCACCTTTTATGAAAGAATGATCAGGTTGAACCCAGGCGGCTTGTTTCCCTCCCGCAGACCCATCTCTGGCGTTCCGCTTCCGTGCTATGAGTCTGGCGGCGCCCCAGCCGTTCGTTCCTGGGTTCGCCTTAGATTCTTGTCCCTCCCCCCCCCCCCGCCCTCCCCCGTTCCTTACCCATCTGCTTTATCCTGCACTCATGTATTGTCTTATAATGTGCTGATAAATATAGTTATCAATATGTTTCCTGTCGCTTTCAAGGGGCTCAAAGTTTATGATGGAGGACGACTTCTGCTGGTCGGGTATGGTTCCATGGCGTATGTAAATCACATTCGCGTATAATTAGTAAATTCGTCCGTAATACCTTTTTGTATAATTAGAAGTGCTAAAGTGATCTGGGCTGAAAGGTTGGGTTGGTTAATCGTCCACCTGGCCGCCTTAAGACCTAATGGTTCGTAAGCACATATATGACCGAGCTCGATTTTTTTGTGGGAGCTCGATTTGTGTGGTTACCCTGCCAAGAAAGGATGCAACTGTCAGTGTCAGATGTAGTCCATCTGATAACCTGTTAAACATACGGCCAAAAAGAACAACGAAACCGACAGTTGTAAGATGCCTATATAGTTTGACATAGAGCAGAGAGTTTAGGAGCTTAAACGTCGGCGCGCAAATCTTTCGGATCTATTTCAGCAACCTCCAAGCAGAACCGAAAAAAATGCCTATATATACCATTTTCAAGTGAAATTGCACACTTTTCAAATCAAATTCGACACTCTTATAAGCAAGCCTAACGCGTTTGAAATGAAACGAAGAATGAACCTCTTCGAAGAATCTCTTATTTAAATAATGGAGAGCGGACTCTCTCCATTTTAAATAAGAGACTCTCCGAAGAGGTTAGAACATTTGTTTGCTTAACGAAAGTTTTATTATGGCTTACTTATGAGGTTTAAATTAATCAAGGGAACGGTTAAACACAGTATTTAAGCTTTATAAATTTCTCATTATTATTGAGGAAAAATGATGCTATAAGCTTGTTTTAGAAGACAAGAAAGCAACCGTTTTTATTGCTAGAAGGAGAGATTGCGCCATGCCCTCGTTCCCTCGTTCAAGATATCGCGACTTTTATTCGGTTGACAATAAAATTTCTGTTTGCATGGAGTTTCACACGTGTGAACAATACAACAAAAACAATTGTGAGGAATACATATACCCCACTATATCCCCACTTCCATGCCTCATGCAGACATCAGTGCAGACAAGCTTTTCGAGCCTATGCAGAAATCTCGGCTTTTAACGCACTATATGACAATTGCCTTGTCGCGCCTTAAAACAAAACTTAAAATAAATTTTTTTGTGGAATTATTATTCTGATTCAGGCAGATGAAGCAAGAAAATTTTTAAAAGTTTTACCGCAATTTCATCGAACTTTAAAGAAATTGAAATTTTTTGAAATTTTTCTTTCTTGAAAAATTCCAACTGTATTGGAAAATTTGCTGTTTAACCTGTAAGCAGCTTGCCTCGATTTGAGAGACGTTCATTTCAAATTCAAAGAAATCAAGCTTGTTTAGAAGCGTGTCCAGTTTTACTTAAAAACTGTCCAGTTTGACGTGAAAATTGTCCAATTTTATGACATATACATATCTTTCGGCCCTTCAGGCTCTTAGTAATGCAATCTAGCTGAAACTCTAGCCAACGAAGTATAACAACCTCGCGACGACCTTAACAAAGCTATAGTAGGCACACCATGCCGAGGTTAACAGAAAGTCGATAAGAGCTAGTAAGTTTGCAGCTAGAAGCACGCACTAACCAACACCCAGCAACTAATCGTATTTCGCTCCAAATTGATAATATTTTAAAGGCAACAAAACAGCGAAGAGTCGATCCATAGCTACTGCGAATGGCAGCAGACCCTTAAACACGGAAAAATAATGCTCGAGCAAACTCTCAGTGATTTCTGTACCTTAAACTCACATACCTGTAACTGGAAACTGATTGCTATTAGATGCACGTAGAATTGCAGTGCGCACATTTGTCGCGGTATTGGATGCGATTCTAAACTAGTCGTTTCTGTTTGAATTAAAGAAAACTAGTAGCTCCCATATGTACTCTTTCTTTCTGACAGATAGGAAGTTTGCACATTAGTTGAACAACATTATCACTGATTTTTGAAAGATCTACAAATAACTAATTTTGAAACCACAACCTGGTTAAGTACATATTTTATGCATGTGTAACTAATGATAGAAAATAAGCTTCACACAGCCATGAGCAGTTCGCAGCCGTGTAAAATGTCTTCAAACTTTGCCTTAGAAACCTTAAAAAGGCATATGGATCAAATTAGCCAGCATTCAAAAGTCCGTAAAAATGTTGAGCAAGAAGGTTAGTGCTATCTTAAATGTATGAATTTTATAAACCTAAGGAAACTCTTGAGCGTCGGCTTTATTTAAAAATATGTGAGCTCTTTTAGGCTTGGCACAAACATGTGTTCGATAGTATGTTTGCTAATAATGGCCGAAATTTGAAATGTCCGGAAGTCAGTTTGAATGTTTAAAGCACAGCTAGCCTCTTTTTCTAATAGAATCAGTTGCAAATCAGCATGGAAAATTAATCAAAGTCTCACAGTTCTTTGACAGTTCAAAATTCTATGCCACAACAATTAAATATAATCAAATAGAATCAGATGCATATCTATGCATAAAATAATTCATCACTTAATAATTCCTCAACAGCATAAGACTCAATGTTACAACAATCGGAAGCAATAGGCAGAAACAGCCAAAATAGTGACACCAATAATATTAAGCATGCTTTGTTTCGCCTCTATCTTTATACAAAACCTGTCTAAAATTAGTAACACTGAAGCTCATTAGTGAAGAAGGTAACTAATTAGTTCAGCATTTAGTACAATATTAGGTTATATATGTATATATATATTAAGTGTTATAACTTATTTAAACGGCAGAAGTGCTCGATACCACGGAAAGCGTGGAAATCAGAGAAAGAGTGATCCAGGGAGTGAGTTGGATGTGGTAGCCACACGATGTTCAGCTGCTTCTCTAGCTGGATCTGAGCAGCCTTTGCGAAGTGTGGCCTCGCATTATCCATCAGAAGATGAATCTTGCCCTTGTACATGTGGTCAGCTGCTAACCTGGACTCCATCCCACCAACTTGAGGAGGTGAGGTTGGCATCAATCGACTTCCCAGCCGGCAGGACGTGGCAGTAAGCGACATCCTTACTGCAGTAGTACAAAGAGAGCAGGTGCTTCTTGCTGCAGATAACTCTCTTTGGGATGGGATTTGGGTTTTTATCGTGGAGCAGCCACTGCAGCTATCTGTCCGGTTGTTGTACAATTAACACTTGACATATGAAGATATTAACCGTATCTCAAACAGCTGTCTATCATATCCTGTTTCATCAGTGAGCCCTATACAGGATATAATAGATTAGAAAATAATTAAAGTACCACCAGCAATCTTCCGGGGGATCGTCAGTAGGGCAGGGAGAGTGGTACAACCTATTCTACCGGACGGGCTTGTATAGAGGATCTCTAGGTCAGAACACGGCGGGAAGGGGCCAACTAAAGATCAAGAAGAACAAAAGCAAGGGTTAGAGGTGGACTGAAGATGAATAAACATAATATATCTGTTATAATTTTATAGGATAGAATAATATTCAATATTATTAAATAGAAAGGTTAAGTAGGTTCCTAATAAATGTATTAGCTTTTTTATAAGTATCAAAAATTCCATATTTATAACAAATGCATTTGTTTTTTAGTGTGCATCTAAGTTTCGCCTTCAGGATAATTTCTTCTTGGTATCCTAATTCTACAAGAGTGTCAATGAGCAAAGTGAGTCTACTAATGAAATCTTCTTTACGACTGCAATTCCTATAAATCCGTAAGGTTTCTGTATAAATTATAGAACTTTTTAAGCTTTTACTTGTAAAAGAATCGTAATGGGGAAACCTAATCACTTTAAAGTCGAAATAATCAGTTTTATTTTATTGTTTGGTATATATTTTACCTTCTTCTATAGTAATAGTCAGGTGTAAAAAGTTACATTCATGACTGTTAGTATTAGCACGACTAACTTCTAAGCAATTTTGATATATTTCAGATATAATAATCCCTACATCTCTGTAAAATTGTGAATAATTAATATATCATCCATATATCTGAAAAGATGGAATTCCTTGTTAGATAAAAATTTTTCTATTATATATTAGTATTCAAAGTATGAAAGAGTTGAATCAGCAATGACAGGGTTAGCATTGCCACGTTGTGCAACTCCTTTAATCTGTTTATATATGTTATTTCCTATTCTACAATACGAATTGTCTAGCAAATATTGTGTCATGTAGATGATATCTTTTACTCTATAAGCTTTACAGGTGTTATTAGTAGGAGTTTTATCACTATAGAAACATTTTTGATAATTTACTAGTAAATATTTTTTGTTGGCGTTTTTGTAGCACAATTTAAGTATCTCCGTAATATTTTTAATAATAATTGTATAAGGAATGTAAATAAACATATCCACAACATCTGCTATATAAAGTTTAAGATTACTATTATGTAGGGAAGAATTATAGAAAGTTCAATAGCCAGAGGTTTAATAGTACTATTTGAAGCTCCCGTTATAAATCTAAATTCAACTGGATTTTTATGTAGTTTAGGTATCAATATATTAGTGGAATAGTACTACTTTCACTTAGTTTTAATTAATTACTATGAAGAAAGGTATCGTGTTTATCATTAATATGTTCACTAGAGTAGGAAGATAAATATTATTATGACTATGTGTATTCATACTATCCACTTTCGATTGTATAATGTAAAAATACAAACGTTACAAATTATACCATAGTTGGATGCAGATTTATCTAGAGGGCAAAAAATAAACGATCGTTTCAGAATTTTAATTTCATCTTCTATCTGTTCAAATTTAATTACAAAAAATTAATAACATTGGTTTTGTTAGGGAAAAAAGAGTTCGATATCTTCTAGTTGATAAGAAGCTCTCCAAAATTAATTTAATCTTATTACAAATATTTAAACCAAGCTTATGCCTATTTTTTAATTTAGGAATCATCTGATTGCAAATATTCCACCAGATTCTATAAATTTCTTCTTTGTTAATTACAGGAGCAAGTCTAAATTTAGTTTCTTTCAATAAGATATTATAGACCTTCATTGTTTTGAAAATACTAATGTCACTTGTCAGGATATGATTAAATTGGGGTTTATGTAGTTTTTATATTTATTACAACTACAAGGAATGTTATCTATAGAATTACTGCCGAGCTTTTTAAGGAAATTGTTATAATTAAATAGTAATTTAGACATAGGTTTTTCATATTCATATTCAATTCTAAAAGTTTTTTAAGGTTTACTGCTTTCATTAACAAGTTCTATTATTTTGTTATTTATGATTTTATTCAAGTTGAAGTAGTTTAAACATTTACTGTAAAAAGGCCATTTAAGATACGTGTAATCTTTTTTAGTTAATGTTTCTTTATCAGATTTGGTTTTGTTTTAGTAATTGAAGTGAAAATAACATAGTGAACTAAGTAATAAAACTAGTTTTTCTTTAGGTATAGTGAAGGAGGTTATTTACAGTTATTCGTAAAATTGCTACCATGTACTTTTTTTGATTTAAGAAATCTAAATAAATCATAGTCGGAATTACCTTCGTTGAGCAGAAATTGTACTACTTCATATACCATGTCATCATGTTGGTACTATTGCGTTTTATTTCTACGCTTTTTAATATTTTTATTTCTATTAGCACGATCTTTAGTTATCTTGATATTAAAAAAGATTTTGATTTATGCGTGAGGGGATTAGTAATTTGTGTAAGGTTACCATAACCTTTAATATTATCATTAAATCCAAATGGATAAGCTGTCATAGTTTAATCCAAAAAAAGTTCTTTTTCTTTTAAAATATTTATATCTTTATTATCGGTCATATTGTCTAAAATTGTGACGTGGAAAGACTTACTATGGCAAGTCAATTTGAAATGATCATACAGTTCCCTCTCGTTATAACGCGTTTGAAGGGACCGGAGAAAATCCGCGTTATAACGAGAGCCGCGTCCTAACCGGAGCAGGCCTTTTTCAACTCTTTTTTCGCTTATACTTATCTAGAATTGCACACAATGGCTAATATGGCTACAGTAATGAAATGTGTGACCGCGAGGAGAGTGTTGAAATAACATCGTTGGAATCTTAATGAAGTCCTGTCCTCAGAGATAGACTCTGCTGTATGCATAAGTGTGAAAGATATGTGTACGGAATAACGAGTACCACAGGGAAGTACAAAGTGATCAACATCAAAACAGTGTAACCTGATGCTGCAATATCTTCGCCGCCATCACACAGGCGATACATGGACCCGCACTCCCTACCTTCCAGGCAGGATGTTAGCCCATTACGTAATCAACGCTGTCAAATCCGCTATATCCTCGTTGAAGTGGCCTCTTAGCGCTTTCCACGATATCCGGATCTTGCGTATGATCAAACAGCGCTGATGCTGTAATCTTGCCCGGCAAGCAGAGGATGCAGGTACAAGTCCTGCGTGGCGCGGGAGTTCTGGTCGCAACAAACCATCATGTGACACCGTATAGCCTCCACACCAGATGCTTTAGGCTTAGAACAAATGTGTAGGATATTGTTTTGAACAACCCGAGTTTTATTCTACACCTTCTGTAGTCTCGGATGAAGGGAACCCTCCAGTTCGAGGCGGCTTCTAACGACAACCGGGATTCCTATACTGTGCTCGACATATTGTTGACTATGACCACTTTTGTGGACCGCACACGCTTGAAAATCGTCTAGATACATCTAGTTCATTGTCGCACAGGTGCTGGTCACGACTACGAACGAGAGCTTAGAAGGCTAGGTCTGAGAATCTTGCTCCTCTTCCTTTTCTGTGTGGGACCGGATCTGAGCACTGCTCGCGTTATAACGGGAGTCATTTTGAACGCAGAGTTCCTCCCAAAACTGCGCTACAACGGGAGTAGCGTTGTATCCGACGCGTCTTAAGCGGAGTTGATTTGTATAGGCGTAAAGGTAAACTGGTCGGGGCCAGAGAAAATCTACGTTGTATCGGGAGTCGCTTCTTATCCGGAGGTGCTATAACGAGAGAGGACTGTACAATAATTTTTTTCTTTTATTATAGTTATATATGTTACGCATATGTTCCTTTATTCTATCCTTAAGTCTCATAGTTGTAATACCAACATATTGTTTTCCACACGTATTACAAGTTATACAGTATACTACATTTGTGGATTTACAATTAGAAATACTATCTTCATATGTGCCGATTGTAAAATGTGTGGTGTGACAAATAATAAAATTTTCTTTTTTAGCAAGATTGCAAATAGCACAAGACATCTCGCAATTGGAACTTTTATCAGGTGCACCAAAATTTTTATATTATACTTGCCGTCTACCTTGTATTTATAAAAATGTTGCACCTGAAAGTAAGGGTTAGTGACGTTGGAAGTAGTGACTGTGGTTGTTTTTGGCCATTATCAAACGATAGGGACGGCCAAGTCCCTAGCGAGGAAGGTTACCAGAGGTTTTGGAGGGGCTGCCTTCCGGGCATGGCTCTCCCAAAGAATAGCTATGCCGGAGATGTAGTACTTACCCTCCCTTGCCAGTAGCTACTTTTATAACCCCATCGGCATAGCTATGAAGATGGAAGAAAAGGAGAAAAAAGGCAAACTTACCATATAAATACAAGGTAACGGCAAGTATACATTTTGTATTAGTATTATTATTATTATTTATTAATACTTTTTAAAATTAGTTCTAAAAAAATTTTACATTATATATTTTTATTTATTTATATTAAGTTGTCCCATAAGTCTTCGCCGTTTTTTTCAACGATTCACTGCAGATTTCGCCGGCGGTCTCTTGCATAGCGCTGCCAAACTTTCGAAAGAGAATGAATTGCTCTATCAGAGCATGTATTGCATTTCTTTTTTCATCATGAATTTTGTCAATTTTTAGGTCGTTGAAGTGAAAAGTGAAAAAGTAGCCATTTGCACACTTGTTCTCTCCGCTTAGGTTTGTAATTTTTTGCGCAGTTTTTTTGAGCATTTGGGAAACAATGTTTTGTATTACAAGAATATGTGTTAGTGCTATTTGCTCATTTGTCGTTTATTGATTTTTAGGTCATCAAATTGGGACGTCCGAAGGAGGATGGTTATTTTTGCCGACAGCTCCTGCTCTGTGGTTGGACTTTTTGGGTTGGTATTATATGTCATTCGAAAGAGAATGTCTTGCTCTATAAGAATATGCGTTGCGTTTATTGATTTCTTTTAAACATCAACAAAATGCCAAAAAGAGAAAAATCGTCTTCACCAACAACTCCTTCTCCTTCTTCAGTTGTTGATATTCGACAGAAATCAGCGTGAGCCAATAATCGCGACACAAACTTTTACTAAGCAAGACATCCTCTTTCAAACGACATATGACATCAAGCAAAAAAGCAAAAAAGTCCAACCACAGAACCGGAGTTTTGCTAAAAATTCGGACGGAAAAGTCGGAATTCCCAATTTGATGGACTAAAAATCAATAAAGTGCAAGTGAGAAAATAGAACCAACATAAGTTCCTGTAGTACAGAACATTGTCTTCTAAGTGCTATAAAAAACTGCGCAAAAAATTACAAACTTAAGCGGAGAGAACAAGTGCGCAAATGGCTACTTTTTCACTTTTTCACTTTTCACTTCAACGACCTAAAAATTGACAAAATTCATGATAAAAAATAAATGCAATATATGCTCTGATAGAGCAAATCATTCTCTTTCGAAAGCTATGCAGCGCTATGCAAGAGACCGCCGGCGAAATCTGCAGTGAATCGTTGAAAAAAAGCGGCGGGACTTACGGGACAACCTAATATAATTTTTCTTATAAATTAATTTTTATTTTTTATAGTTGTTTTTAATCTATTTTTATTAATTTTTTGATTGTTTATATAATAATATTAAAATTAATTTTTATTTATTCATTATTATCTTTAATTATTTAAGTAATTTTTAATTTATATACCCATATATACACATATAAATAAGTACACATATATACACATGTATAATGTACATACATTTATAAATACTACATATATTAATATATTATACATATGATAAAGTTAACTAGATTGTTGTTATATATAGTTATTTTAACAAAGACATTGTATTAAATCTTAATGTACGATGACTGAAGGATTGAGTTATGGTGTTATGAGGTTACACTGTAATATTAATGCAGTGTAACCTCATAACACCATAACTCAATCCTTCAGTCGTAATTGTAACTATAATAATGTTGTTGTTATGTAATAATAGGGAAGAATAGAATTGAAAAACAACTACGTTAACTGGAAAGAAGACCAAATGTTTTGCCTTGATTTGAAAGAAAGTTGCTCCAACTAGATTAAAGGGCCACTACCATGCGCGCCATTACCGTATAACACCAGCACAAATTTTCAAAATTTTAGGCCCCGACAGAAGATTAGTTAGCTTACCATTCTTCTTTATTGTTGTGTTCCTATACCTTAACTTCCTGATTGTATCCTTAACCGCACTATACTGTAATTTTATAAGTATATTAATTAGTATATGTGTATGAAGAATCTTACTATTTATAGTTTATTATTACATACTGTTTGTAACAAATATAATAATACCATATCGTATTATACTATCTAAATTTTAATTAATGTGCTTAATTTCTGTTTCATTTTTATAAATAAATAACATTAGTTGAATATTGTACTAACATTATTATTACACTAATAGTATAGCTATATGTTATTATACTTATTCTGTATTTAAATTGTCACTTAGTATTCTTACCATGTGTTACATGTATAGTCACTTTAGATGTAATAGCATTATTATTAGTATTATTATATTGGTGTACGGATAATATATTTTTATTGATTTTACCAGGTAAATAGTCATATAACAAGGAGGAACCAAGGAATATGTGTAATATAATTATAATTTTCAATTTTATTTGTTTATTTGTTTTTAATATCATTATTTTTTATAATTATTGTATATAAGTTTATTTTATTTTATTTATAGTAAAATATTTTTTAACATATTAATGATTATATATATTTATGTTTACATTTATTTATTATTGTATTATATTATTATAATTATTTATAATTAAAGTTATATTTCTGTCTATTTATTTTTATTTGTATTGTTTACCGATCCGTCGTCATAATTCTAGACAGTAATCTATTATTAAAAATTCATATTATTCCTTTAGAAATGGCGTTAGAGAAGGATAAGACGTACCATCTGTGAGGACAGAAGACTTCAGCACTGGTTTGAATGAGGAAGAAACTAAATTGGGTGTGTAAATATAATATAACAAGATGAAACTAAGAACCATAAGGTAAATTTTAAGGCATCTACTATAACAAGGACTCCGAAAGAGGTGCTAAATACAATGACCAAATTCAATGTAGAATACTGAAAGAATATTGTCGTATCATGAACATACCATCACAACTACGAAGAATCGACGTCCAGGAACTTATTCGTGAGATACTGGATTTGATAAGGTTAGTGACGGTATATTTATCGTAAATACATGGTCAAAACTAACTGATTAAGGTAAGACAATCACGCTGATCGTTTTACTATTGCATGGCCTATCTCGATTGGGAAAACAAACACTACCTTCTCGATGCGCGTAAGTGAACAGTAAAAATTTTGAAGTTTTACTACAAGCATAAATTAAATTCAGGTAAGAATGTTCTATGAGTTTTGGACCTGGTATAAACGAATTGGTTACCGCCATCTAAACGAGCTGAACACCAAAAATAATTGGAACATGCGACTGATCCAAGAGAAGAGTCTGTTCAATAAAGACAAGGAGAACCTGTGGTAAGTAGATAATACTTACTTACTTTGATACTTTGATGGTCCTTTTGTCGGCTGGAGGTCTTCTCAGCGGAGACCACAACTCTTCCAGACCGCTCGATCTCTGGCTGCTTGCATCCAGTGAGGCAGACTCCGCTCTCTGAAAGATCTTGAGAATGAGTCTGACCATCGCGTTGGCGGTCGTCCCAGTGGTCTCTTTTGGTCTCTCGGGAGCCATTCTGTGACACGGAGACTCCATCTATCGTCCTTTCGTCGAAGCAGGTGCCCGCCCCAGCGATATTTGGACTTCTTCATGTACTGCAGCGGGTCTGGTAATTGCGACTTCTCCCGTAGCTCCGAACTTCGTAGGCCTTCTTGCCATTGCTGATGAAGGCTTGTCCTCAGAAGACATCTCTCCAGTGCACGATGCGTAGTTTGCATTGCATTGCTCTGGCGATCGTCTTGTTGTGGGCCAGGTTTCCGTCGCGTAACACATCGCAGACAGCACAGAGGCGTTGAATATCGAGGTTCTGAGGCCGGCATCCTTGACCTGATCGGTGACTTCGCGAATCGAACTGAAGGCTGTATATGCTGCGCGTCTCTACGGGCGATTTCAGGAGCGAGGTCGTTATCCATGTTCAGCTCTCTTCCCAGATAGAGGTAGGAGTCGACCTGTTGTAGAGCGACTCCATTTAACTTTACGAGTCCGACCATAAATTGTGTTTTGGACATATTCATGTCCAATCCAATCTTCATACCTGCCACATTGAACATTGAGCTCGTTCAGCATTTCCTCGACTTCTGCCGTGCTGGTAGAGATGAGCAAAATATCGTCGGCGAAGCGAAGGTTGCTGATCCGTTTACCATCGACAAGGTAGCCTTTATCGTCCCAGTTCAAGTCTTTCATGGCATCCTGGAGTGCCGCTGTGAATAGCTTGGGAGAAATCGTGTCTCCCTGCCGTACTCCTTTCCCGATAGGAATTTTAAACTATCGATCGAACAGCTGGATGGTAGTCGATGTGTACGAGAAGCATTCTTCGAGAAGTCGGATGTAGGGCGATGGTATACCAGCATGCACAAGCGCGTTCAGAATGGCGTTGATTTCCACAGAGTCGAACGCTTTCCGATTACCCACGAAGACAAGGACAAGTGCGAGTGGTATTCGCGGCTCCTTTCGATGAGTTGTGAGACAGTCTGAATATGGTCCATGGGGAGAAAGTCTGAATATGGTCCATGGGGAGAAATCCTTGCGAAACCCTGCTTGCTCCACTGGCTGATACTCATCCAAGCAACGCTCCATACGATTGAGCAGTATCTTGGTGAAGATCTTGTACACAACCGAGAGAAGACTGATGGGTCGATAGTTGTTGATATCCTCCTGCTGACCTTTTTTGAAGATTAGAACTGTTTTCGACTCCTTCATGAGTCCGGAATCCTACCAAGTCGAAGGTAGTGGCTGAAGTGCTTGGCTCGTTTGCAGCGCTTTATGCTTGAACCTTTCCCAGCGACTTCTAAAATCTCCAATCTTCTGTAGGCTTGAATGGACTCCTTCACTGCAATTCGACAGGCCTTCGAGATGGTGACTTTTTCCAGATGGGAAGCATTAGGATCCAGTTTAACAGCTCTTCTTTGCTCCAAGAGCTTAATGGCATGTGCGCTAAGTCTTGAAGCAGACGGTGATGTGGCTTCGCGAGGGCTGCTAGCACGTTTCAACAGTCCTTTGGAGAGAAGGTCATTTTCTTCCGATGGATCATCAAGAAGATTCCAATCATACGACTTTATTGCATATTCCAACTCCTCATACTTGAATGTGAGGATCCTCACCGGTGCCGGTTTATGAGTGTCACGCTGACACTCATAAACCACACACTCGCAGCGTGACACTCATAAACCGGCACCGGTGAGGATCCCCACATTCAAGTCTGAGGAGTCACGCTCTATCATCTTCTTTTTGAGAGTCAGCTTCGCACGGACAAGACGGTGATCCGAGCCGGTGTCAAATGAAGGCAGCACGGAGACGTCGAACAGACTCCAGCGTCTGTTTGTGAGAACATGGTCGATCTCTTTCTCCATTTTGGCTTTCCCAGGTCCATCGCCGGTTTGAAGGCTTCTTGAACATAGAATTTCCATGGAAGAGACGGCACGCGGATAGGAAGTCTATCAGGCGCTTTTCGTTTTCGTTCCTTGAGGAAGTTCCATGTGGTCCTAGCCTCCATTCGTCGTGATCATTCGTACCGACGATAGCGTTAAAGTCCCCAACGACAACTTTGTAGTAGCTCTTCTCGTCAATGGCAGTCCTTTCGAATAGCTTGTAGAATTCCTCCTTTTCTTCGTCTGTGGCCGCAGATGTAGCATATCCATTTATGATGGAGATGGTTCCTTGTTCTTTGGTTTCCAGACGCAGAACAGCTACTCACGGACTGATGATCTTGTAAGAGTCTACTAGGTGGTGCACTGTCGAATTGACGAGAAATCCAACTCCGCCAATATTCTTTCTGTCCACCTTTGCTCCGATAATGAGAAGCTCGTTGTGGTCCGTCCTTCTTATGGTTTCCGTTCTGCCTTTCGTTTCCTGCAGGGCGATAACGTCGTATTTGATGTTGCGGCTTCTGTAAAGCAGTGTCCGAAGATCCTGCTCAGATGCGATCGAACGACAGTTATAAGTGCAGACGAATAGGCAGTTTCCGTGTCGTGGTGGGAGGGAGTTTCCGGTAGTCCGATTCCAATGACGTCCTGATAGTTTAACTTCGAGATTAGATGGCCCCTCGCCGGACGTGGATGCAGCCGACGTCGTAGAAGTCCACCTCCGGCGCGCGGAGGACTGGGGCGCGGGTTTCGTTGTTTGAGCCATGGCGGTGGTCTGGTCACTCACATGTTCCTGGCCAGGGATACATGAGAGCCGCCAAAGCATCGTGTACTGCGTGACCATTTGTGCCGTTAGCCATCACTAGGTGATGTTCACCCCTTCACCGCGATGAGGTGGCACACGAAGGGGGGTAAGTAGATAATACAAAGGTTAAGTATCAGTTTTAAAAAAATAGTTAAATATTTTTAATCTTATAAATATTATTAATCTTTAAATTAAATCATAAAAATTATTTTTTATTATATTTATTTGTGAGTTAAATAAAATATTTATAAATAATTGCTTGAAAATTAATATAGTTATTTTTTTGGAAAATTAAATTTGTAAATTATATATATAATTTTTTAAAATTTTATTTATAATTATGTAATTATATTATTGTGATAAATTTTCCTTGTTTAGCCTCCATGTATGAAATAAAGTTAAACAATTGTGTCAAAGTCATGGAAAGGCACCGATCCCAATGAAAATAAAAAGGGATCAAATACAACTGGAGAACTTAGGAGTAAGTAATAAAATTTTATTAATATGTATTACAGTAAACAAATTGTTTAATTTAGACTTTTGATCCGATCGTGTTGGGCAAACGACTCAATATAACTTTCGAGGACTGGCATGGCATTTCGTTGGATGCTCTAATCGACGATAAAATTAGGAAAGAGGTAATACTAAGTTTTCCATGTTATTGTTTCCTATTCTTATTGTAGATGCTATTGTTAGTAAAACAATAATTGCTGCAAAGGTTTTTAAGTTATTTATTATTTATTTATTCTTTTTCTATTTCTATTTCTATTTATTTTATTTTTATTTTCATTTTTAATATGATTTTTCATTTTTATTTATTTTTTATTTTTTAATAAATTTTTATTATTTAAATAATAATATATGTAATTTTTTAATTATTTAAAATTATAGGGAGGCCTGAAGCACCTAGGATCATTAGAGTTACCGGATCTGGGAGCGGAAAACACCCATGAGGTAAGTTAAGTTTTGAGGTTTACTGTTATATATGAATCACTTACTTATAGAAATATCTAATCAAAGATGTTTACGAGGGAAGCGTAACGCGCAAGAGACCGTTTGAAGACAGCAATCTGTCAACGATTCCCGACGAATCAGTGAAAAGGAAGCCGAACAGAGAAGCCTAAATGCATAATCTAACAGTTTTTTTTAAATACTGGTTCTAACTGTTTTATAAATGAGTGAGAATAAAATTTGTTACAACTGTGACGAATGATTGAGAGAAGATAAAGCTAATGACTACAGTTGTACTAAAGTTTCAAAAAAGTTAGAAAACTATCCAACCGGATAGATACGACCGCAGGTCTGACCAGGATATCTCAACGGTAGGTCGGAACGGCGGAAGTGTTGTATATGGACAGAACCGTCTCTCCCTGGGAAGTAACAAACTGCAGGTATTTCGACCCCAATACAATTCTGCGCAGAGTTAGAGGCGACGGAAGTCGCGTGTTGGCGCCCTGTTTCACGTGCTCCACAGGTGACGGGCGCGCGCGGGATGAGGGCTCGTATCGCGGCTCAGCGTAGTGCACAGGTGGCGTAGTAGGGAAGCGCTCGGGATCGTGAGCGAGGGGTTGGGGTTTGGATTCCGCGGTTTGCGTTTGTTTTGCACTTTTGCAAAATCCATGTTATCATAAAGGTAATCCACCTAGGGGTACTATAGTGTGTTATAAAGCATGTTTACATATAACATATGCTTCAAACTACAGATTAGCTAAAATGTTCACTTCTGTGTGTCATTTGTTTGAAGCCTATTTTGTGTGAGCGTAGTTATGTAACGATAGATATTTTGTGGCACTAGTTAAAAGTTCTGACTCCACCGACAAGACTTCGGTCAAGAAGAAATTTCGCTGAAACTTTGTCTAGGGGTATTATTTGTGGTGCTGATCACAAATCTGACATCTGTTTTTTACGATTCGGTCGGAGACCACCGATTCGATTGGTTGCGCAGGTAGTGAATGCTCGTTGCAGTTTTGCTTTTACTGGCCAAACTAACCTATGCTGTGCTTCATTAAACGTCTTCCACCGACCAGTAGATGCAATTATGCTGATTACCCTCACCATTCAACTTGAATGTTGATTCATCAATCCACAGAATCCGTCTTGGAAATAGGGCTCCTGCTCACATTTAAATTGTGCAATCAATAAACAGGCATGTAACATGTCTTTCACGTGATTGTCAAGTACTAAACGTTAAAAGAAGCACTGAGCAGATAAATGTAAGATTGTAACAAGCGTTCAGCTCATGCACAATCAATCGAAGGTGAAATGCAAGCTTTCAGGCGGAGCATGGCGCAGTCTAGACTACTTTAACGCCGCTGAAATCTCGTTAACCTGTGCTTTCGTATGAGTCTTGAACATCCTCAAAAGCTTCATGAGCAGCAACGCTAGAACCTTTCAAACAGTGCCTGCATTTTTTGGGGTACCCTGTATTTTTCGCAAGCATTAGTGGGTTTTTAAATTTTACGAAACACAATCAATCGAGTGTTATATGCAAGAATTCAGGAGAGTACATGGCGCAAGCTTGCAAGAAAATATGTCGGTGTCTTAGAGAAATGTAGGCCAAAGCTAGAAAATTAAATAAAATGGTATACTATGACGCATTCAGCAGTTCTAGAACACTGCTTAGTTATAAGTGATAGCATTCATTTAAAAAAGCTATCTGAGTTCTTATTGAAAAAAATCAATAAGGAGCCGGAGTACAAGACCATCCGAGGCGGTAGTGTACTGGGCGGCACTAGGCATCAAGAGGGTCACGTGAGGTCACCACACTGGTAGAGCGGCGGCCGCCCTAATCGTGGCTCGGACCGGACTCCACAGTCTGGCGAGCAATCAGAGAGTTTCAGAAAACGGTTAAAGTAATGGAAAAGTTTAAAAACTAACATCATTCGACCCAGAATTCACGGGGAAAGTCATTGGTTGAGAAAGTTTTCCATTCTAGAACAACTTTTTTCGCCAAAATTGTGGTGGAGGCATTTAACGGCTCCTGTGAGGTTTGGCCGCTTGTTTACATGTCATACAATCCACTACCATGCCAAGAAGACCACAGGTGGACGGTGACAGAGCACTACCGTGAGCCTCTCATTTTGACGTCCGCCCTCCTGAAGGCGAGACTTCTGTCGTGCACTTGATCTGGCGAAAATCACATTTCCCGTCAGCAATTGACCCTGTAGGTGACTTCGCAGTTGATAGTTTTCGAACCGCTTTATTTATATCGCTTTCTCTGAGCTACCTTGTAAACTATCCTTAGCTCAGCTGAATACTGAACTTTGAGTTTTTATGGACGAAGCCGAGACCAAATGGGAGCCCATGAAATCGGACGATTTCCAAAAAGCTGGCGGATCAGATGAGGAAAATTTTAGAAAAAAGTAGATCAAAATGATCACAGCTTTTCATTAGCATCAAAAGTGTACTATGCAGAGGTACCACAAGCGAAAGACGAGAGATTTATTTAAAAGTGCTTACTCTGACGAGCTACGTAGATATTCCCTGTGGGGGCAATTATCTCGAGCGGCGAAGGGAGGCCGCCGCCGCTGAGACTATATAGGTCACCGAATCAACTTTTTTAAGAACCTCTGAATGCAACCTACATTATTGGATAGATCACCAAGAGTGGATTCGAATGGTGGGAATTATTTTCTGATCAAAGCACTTTGAAGGGAGTTATAGAAAAGCGGCGAAAACGGCGGTTTTTCCGTCTATGTATTCCGCTCAAAAACCAAAAGACAAGAGCGGTATTGTATTTGATAAGATCTCTCTTTCTTCTCGTTTCTATCAGCCAACTTTAATTCCTTTAGTACTAATGGGGCAGAAGGTGCAGGAAAAACGAAGCTCCCGGAAGGGCTATGTGCTCCCTTCCGCTGACGCCGAGGAAAGCGCAGAGCAGGCTCAAGTTTGAGGTTCGAGAATCGAAGGAGAAGTCGTACTGTGATGCGGTTCTTGGGGGTATGTTGGGGGTGTGGGTCCTACTCTTTCGGTTTTGGCAGAGAATTCTCTCGCATTTTTCAGTTTTAGGTGACGTTTGTATCTCTTAGTAAGTTTTTTTTTCAGGTGTGGCTACAATGGTATGGATACTCACGCGTAATTTCGTTTCTAGAAGCTACGAAAATACTAGGTTGTCCCATAAGTCCTTGCCGTTTTTTTAAAGATTCACTGCAGATTTCGCCGGCAGTTTTTTGCATAACGCTATACAGCTTTCGAAATAGAATGATTTGTTATATCAGAACATGTATTGCATTTCTTTTTTTTCATCATGAATTTTATCAATTTTTTGGTGTTATATCCGCTTGAGCAATTCGATGATCAACGGGACGACAGGTGACAGGTGACAGGTGTTATATGTCATTCGAAAGAAAATGTCTTGCTTTATAAGAATATGTGTCGCGTTTATTGATTTCTGTTGAATATCAACAAAATGCCAAAAGGAGAACAATCGTCTTCACCAACAATTCCTTCTCCTCTGATATTCGACACAAATTAGACGAGACACAAATTCTTATTGAGCTAGACATTCCCTTCCGAACACCAAGCAAAAAAGTCCAACCACAGAACCGGTGTTTCGGTAAAAATTCGGACGGAAAAGTCGGAATTCCCAATTTGATGGCCTAAAAATCAATAAAGGACAAGTGAGAAAATAGGACCAACACATATTATTTAGTACAGAACATTGTCTTCCAAACGCTATAAAAAACTGCGCAGAAAAAATTACAAACCTAAGCGAAGAGAACAAGTGCGCAAATGGCAACCTTTTCACTTTTTCACTTTTCACTTCAACGACCTAAAAATTGAAAAAATTCATGATGAAAAAAGAAATGTAACACATGCTCTGATAGAGCTAATTATTCTCTTTGGAAAGCTAGCGACGAAATTGGACGTGCTCACAAGTCGGTATGTTTTTCGAAATTTAAAAATTTCGCTAGCTCTTCGAAATCTAGATGAAAAACGCTTTCTCACAATATGAGAATAGGTTTCCAAAAAGGGTATTTATGCGTAGCGGGAGGGATTCGATTTCTTGTTGATTTCACCAAAATACTTGCTAAAATCGACACCCCCCCCCCGCCGCGCATGAAGGTCTCTTTTTGGAAATCTACTCTTATATGATAAAAAGCTTTTTAAAATTTTTTTTCGAAACCCCAGCAAAATTTTTGATTTTCGAAAAGCAAGCAGATTTATGATCAATTTCGTGAGTTGACGCTTGTCGTATCCTGAATCTCTGCTCCACCCTTCAGCCGCGCCATTGGAGTGATTTCACAAAAATGTTCACAACTCGACCAGTTTTTTTAAAGTCGAGAATCTTGCTAGTATTTTAAAAAATAGAGGAATAATTTTTTCTTACTGTTTAGGAATCAGTCATCAATCAAGTTGCCTTCTCGCACGGAGGTGGTTGTTCGATTTCTGGTCGATTTGCGGTAAGAATCTTCCAGAAATCGAACATCTTCCGACGCGCATGAAGATTCGTTTTTTATAAATAACAATAAAAAGCGCTTTTCATCTTGTTTCAGAAACGCCACAGAACTGGGTAAAGGTTGTATCCTTTCTTACAGATTTTACAATACATTAAAAACATTGTTGCCTACATTGTTCTAGTGTATTCCCTTATTACTCTCAAGTTTAACCGTCCAAGTATTTTGTATCTTTGCTGTTAGTTGGCCTTGGTATTTTGCTCCATATGTCATTGTAATACATCACTCACGTTGTACTCCATAAAACATGCGTGAGGCAGCATATTGTTCTTCTAAATATTCGTATTGTATACTCATCCACTTATTACATTGTAAACGTGGAATTATCGTTCACACCTCACGCACACGCCTTCGTCACAAGCCACTCACATCCACTAGGTGGCCCCTAAACGGCTGACGAGGATCACCCCACTCACTTAGCTCTGCCTTTGTTGGAATCTTCAGCCTCGCACAGGCGCTTCTAATTAAGCAACACACAAGTCTGTCACTAACAAAATCTGTGGTGGAGCCAGTCGTGGCAGCCCCTAGTCTCTGTGGGTCACTCGACCACCGAGGGCAACAAAAGTAAACAAAAGCAAGTGAATAATATTCCACGTAATTTATTTCACTTCTCCTATAACACCTACTGCTATAATCATTTAATTACTCACCGCTTACATGTTAATCTGATTGATTTGCTAATCGCTGTAAACTTAATACTACTCATTGCTCTCTATTACAGTGTACTTTTCAAAGTCTTACGCCCGAGAGTGTCGCGGCAAGCACCAGCTACTTTTCCTTCAGTTTCACATCCGCGAGACCTTAGACGGGCAAAAAAGAAACAGTGCATTCAGAGTTCCGAACTTTTCTCTTCTTGAAACCTCGGCATGTTAAGTTGTGTTTGTCAGTATGTTGTGCCACTCAAGGCTTATAGGTGGATCTTTATTTAGCGGCCTGACGTTTCAACTTCCTGTCGTCTTCAGAGGCTTAAAAGTGAAGCATAGGTTTGTATTTGCGCTCAACTCCACCAAGCGCCTTAGCATTTTCGACCCCCTCCTAGAACCACCATAGGGAGCCCCAAATGAAGGAGACGAATTCCCGCATGGGATCCACCGCAGGGCTGATGTTCGATCACGTATGTGGCCAGTAGAAGCAAATGAGGCACACTGCACAGACGTCGCGGACCGGTCTCCTACAGTTCACAATGAGATACAAACGGCAGGAAGTCACTGGTAAGAGAGAGGCATTCATTTTGGTTGTTAAATAATGGTTTCTTTTAGAAATTGGGAACGCCTGTAACGCTTTTCTTGCCGAGATATCTCCTTCAACAGCCAACACTGCTACACTTCACCTCATATTCGTTCCCGCTATGCGCATCAGTGGACTAGTAAGCAATCTCCGCCTTTTGCTGGATAGGTGCTCTTTTACGCGTATTGCAAGAGCCCTTCCCGTTTTCCCGACGTTTTTTGCATTACAGTAATAAAATGAATTGAAGAGTATTAAACCAGAATTTTTTTAAATTCTCTCAAAGCGGTTTGTTTCGCCACCGATCTCCAGAAGAACCATTTTAGTTATAACACCTCCCCGGTGGCTCTTCAGTGAAGAGGGAGGCGTTATAACTTTTTGAGATGTGTAGAAATTATCAGAGTTAATTAAGCAAAATTGTTTAAACACTTTAATATTACATTATATTATATGCATTTAAAAAAAGATAAAGGATAAAGGACGGCGTTACTCAATCCCTTCTGGGATGCGCCAGCGCATTCTACTTCTACGGGATACCGTGGAGGCGACATGAATGCGTATTTGGCCATACAATGACTTGCGGTGGCCAGCCGATGAACAAGTCAGCGCTTTATCCTTCCCAGACAAGTCTGGTGCCAATTCACCGACCCCGGAGGGATGGAAGGCTTGGTTGGCCTGGGCGGGAAATCCGAACCAGGAACCTGGTATCGGGTGCACGCGACAGTCGCGCCTCCTCCGACTGCGCTACACGCGCCCTATTATATGCATTATAATAGTAAAATAAGTTTTTATATAATATAGTATAATAAATTAAAAATTTAAGAATGATATAGTTTAATTAGCGTTTTATAGAGCAATGAAGCAAATTGAACTTACATCTAGTCTGTCGATCAGCTGACTCTTGCTCTTGTTTTTCCAAAAATAACTCCACTGTGGTACGTCAATCACTATCAGAATGGATAACATATATCATGCTACAGTACAAATCATTTAATTTTTCCCAACATTCTTTGTAGGGTGGCACCATTTAATGTGTTTATCGTGCCTTTAGCTTTTACTATTTATTTATTTATTTATTTTTATCTAAAATATTTTATCAAATTTGGTTATCAATTGGCTTTAGTACCAGTGTTACTTCTGTTTATAATTTTTTTAAAGTAATTAATCTTTTGATACTTTTATATCGAGTATTTTACTGAACTATTTAATAAACATTGTTGTTCTACGATATCTCTAAGTATGCAAGCACATTCTAACTATTAAAAAGGAATTCCTAACTTTTTAAAATTTACAGTTATATATTCCATAGTATAGTAGAGGTATATGCACACATATATGAATATATTCAGTCTTTTTTGCAATAATAAATTTTAGTAATTGTCAAATTCGGTTCAATGTTTTCACAAATATCGCTGCTGTTATCTACATGTTATATTTATATAATATATGTCTATTTCTAAGAATACATCTGCTAATATGGTTGAGAAAAAATTCTGTATTAAATTCGTTATTTACAAGAATTTTATGGAACTCTTTCATTTTGTTATAAAAGGTCAAGCACTCAATCTCATAAATTGTTACTATCTTTGAGCGATCCCCCAGAGTACCACTTGGATATCTAACGCAGCGTTCCAACATGCACTGCTTATCATAGGGTCTGTTTCGAACAAGCTGCCGATTTATGTTGTCATTGGGAATGTTTAGTAATACACTCTATCGGAGGTGAAGGGAAACAAGAAAAGGATCTTTTTTACTCAAGACTTTTCGTGGTGGTTAGCATGAAATGTTCAGCAACGATTTAACAACGTATAGCAGTTTCAAGCGGCTATATTGGAAGCTATGTGCAAAGATTCTTGACGTCCATTGGGACCCGTACACATTCCAGCTACCGTCCGGAACATATTGCTTACCACTGCTAGCTTTACAGCGGTAGGGTGTGCGGACCTAGCGTAAATCAAAATGTTCTTTGAATTTGGCTTACTACACCATTTCACGCTAACTACCCCGCTGGACACTTTTACCTGGGTGTTGAGATACGTGAGCCAACCGTTTTTCGGAGTTTCACTAGTAAGTCTAATGTAATGTGATTGCTGGCTCAGTAATCTGAAACACTCGTCCACACTGCGTTGATGTTGTCATACATCAATCATCTATGTCTACAATCCAATAGCGGCGAGAGATCAAGCATCGGTTGTTCCACCCTACTCATAAACTGCAAGAACATGAGCTAGTCGTTGATCCATGGCCAATTCTCTTACTTGTAAATAGAACGCATCTGACCATTAAAAGATGTTGCAATGTAGACATTCCTCGACTAGGATCATGAAGTCTAAAAGTATTGATGTTGCTCACATGCAAATCCAACATTTCAGATAACGCTTGTGAGGCTTCTTCGTTTTGAACGTTGGTGTAAAGCGATATAACATTAAATGATTCCATTACACAACTCTGGCCAAAATCCGAGCTATGTAGCAATTCAATGAATTTACTCAGGCAACCCTGGTCAACAGCTGACCCACAATGATGTGAAGAAACCAAGTCTCATTGTAAACTGTAGGAGACCGGTCGGCGATATTTGTGCAGTGTGCCTCATTCGCCTCTACTGGTCACATGGATCCGATGCGTGACTTCGTCTACTTCATTCGGGACTCTCTATAATGGTTCTGGGAATAGGTCGAAAATGCTAGAGTAGCTAAGGGGCTTCGTGAAGTAGAGCGCAAACACAAACCTATGCTCCACTTTTAGGCATCTGAAGACGACGGAAAGTCGAAAAGTCAGGCGTTAAATAAAGATCCATCTATAGACCTAGAGTGCATTCACAGTTCGCCTGCAGTGTGTTCTTCGTCGAAAACAGAAAGTACACGATGTTTGTCATGTAGAAGGACCGCCCTCACCGTCTCAGTCTTGTTGAATTCCTTCGCTCTGGTAGCCCGCTTTTAGTTGCATAATTACGAATAAACAGATTATTAAATAATTTTTGTCAGAGGCAAAGGATGTCCACACAGAAACTTTCATCGCAGTTATGTACTATGAGATTATTCATGCATCTAAATACAGGGTGCGTAAAAAGTATTGACACAGTAAATGGCGGTTGTGGAAATAGTATTGCGCAGTAAGTTTTAAAATGTTCATTTCAGAAATATGGAAAATGATCTTGCAAACACGACAGAATAAGTCGTAATTGACATCGGCTCCTTTACTGTGAATACAGGAGCGAAAACGACGGAGAAATTCATGAGCACGCGCCGCTGGTACTCGCTTGGATTTCGTCCCGTGCTTTTAACAGGGTAGCCTTCTGCGACTGGTCACTTCTGTTGAAAGTGACCCAGACCTCATTCTCCAAAATCGCCTAAAAAGAGCAATCCAGCGGATTCATGTTTAAGCTGTGCTCGTCTGAGAACCTGTCCACACCTGTGCGCGTTATCTGTTTGCCGTTATCGGACAGAGAGTGATAATTTTGGATTTCAACGTTATTGTGCTTGGACATATTGTAATCATCATCTGTTATGACAGAGCCGTGGCTGACGTTTGGGTTGCTGACTTCTTTCCTCACCAACCGTTTCGAACAGCGCCAAATTCTCTTGTTAAGGAAGTATTCAGCTGTCTGGGTAACAGACAAAAAAAGTTCCACCGTAACGGTGACGATCATGTTTCTTCAGTTTTTTCGTGTTTTTTGAGCACAATACAGACAACAAAAATAACACATAAAAACCTAGAGGGGTAGAAACAGAAAGCTGGAGCTGAAGCAAAAAGTAGGTGCGTCAATACTTTTTACGCACCCTGTAGTTTGAATAATTGATAGTTGTTTAAGCTTACATTTTTAGAGTATTCATGTTCGAACCTAGACATTGGTAGATCAGCTAGCAATGGGCTGAAGTTGCTACCTTGGGGAACACCCTTGTTTTGCATATAAATCATACCGGCAAATGTACAATAGCTGTTCTTAAGTAAATAGTCTATAAAGTGCAGGAGATCCGTCACGTTATAGTATCTGTACTTAATATTTTTAGCGCATTGATCTGTGTAATATGTTCTGAATCCATTACACGCTCTAAAGTTTTTTTTCAGAGTTTTTAAAGCAAATATTGATGAGGTTTCTCATTTTTCTATTTTAGCAGCATGCACTAGGTTGGTAAACATATACTGGTTAAATCTGCAGAGTACAATTTAATAATAACTGCGTTTATACCTGTAATTTCTTGTATTATGTCAGAATTTGTAGTGGCCCAGTAGGATTTACCAGTTCTAGAATTATTTGTTAGATTACTTGTGTATTTAGTAAAATGATGTTGAAGTGATTGAATACACAAGAAAGTTCTAAGGCAAGTGATTTTATGCAGCTCCTGTAATGAAACTAAATTTGCTTTGGTCTTTGTGCAGTTTTGGCAATGAGTAAATAATTGACAAATCTCCTCCATGTTTAATTTAAGTCTACGAAACTTAAAGTGTGGTTAACTACGAAGTGTTGATGTTTCTGTATGATTGTCATTTTATTAGTTTTACCTAAATTAATATATTTGTTATTTGTACTGCTATTAATAAACCGCTCTTCCTGTCTTTCGTAACTGAACAAAGTTGAGAACTCCTTCTTTCGTACTTTCTACCGCTCATTCTCATAAGCTTGTTGTTTATGGCAAATCCTCGTTCTGAGCTTAATCACAAGAAATTGTATTGCTGGAGCACATGAATTTTAAGTTTTTTTGAGTATAAAATTGACAGGTACTCTCCACATCTCCACCGTTCTAAAGAAAAACTTCTTCTTCTTCTTTTTTTTCAGCTTTTGTCCCGCATCATCGCGGGGTCCGCTCTTCTGGTGTTACGACGCCACCTTTCCCGATCCTGCGCTTGATCAGCGTGGACACCAGCTACTTTCATGTCCGTGTGTAACGTATCGGACCAACGCTGCTTCGGGCGTCCTCTAGGCCGCTTTCCAGATACTTCCAACTCAAGGCCTATCTTGCGGACGCTGTCTTCCTTTCCACGCAGAACGTGACCGTACCATCGTAAGCGAGCTTCGCGCATCTTGTCCGCTATCGGCGCGACACCGAACTTCTGCCGAATAGCATCATTTCTGATGCGGTCCATGCGGGCGATCCAGCCGTCCAGCGCAGCATTTTCGTCTCCATGACGCTGAGGCGCGTTTCAACTTCCTTAGTCGCAGGCCAACACTCAGCGCCGTATATTGCTACCGGCCGCACGACTGTTCTGTAGATCTTTGACTTCAGGTGCTCTGGTATCTTCCTATCGCAGAGCACACCAGTCAGCGAACGCCACTTGGACCAAGCTGCACTCACGCGAGTTCACTACAACCATCAGACCGCCGTCAGACGCTATTGCTGATCCCAGGTATTTAAAGACTGCAGTGCGTGGAAGCTCAGTATCGTTAATCTTAATGGAGCCGGGCTCGTTTACGTCAGTCGTTAGGTACTCGGTCTTCTTGACGTTCAATTTGCGATCTCTTTGGGCAAGAGTAGAGCATCCACACCCACTCTATGAGTTCCTTAGGTACGTTGGATTGTCGCAAGGAGTACCATATAACCTCACGCGGTACGCGGTCGAAGGCCTTCTCCAAGTCGAGAAAGGCTATATGCACCGGCTTCTGTTTCTCACGATGCTTCTCCACCAGGAGGCGGGCGGCGTGTAAAGCATCAATGGTCCCACAACCAGACACAAAACCGCACTGGTTGTCGGAGAGCCTGACGATTTCACGAATTCTTCTGTCGAGGATTCGCTCGAAGATCTTCATGCTGTGCGAAAGCAAGCGAATCGGACGATAATTGGAGCAGTCTGCAGGACTGCCCTTCTTCTTCCAAATCGGAATCGTCGTACTGTTGTGCCAACACTCCGGTACTTTCTTCTCCTTTACTACCTGGTGGAAGAACTCAGCCAACCGCTCAGCAGGATAGCAGAGCTTCCACTTCCAAACATCGGCTGCCAGATCATCCGGCCCTGTCGCCTTACCGGGCTTCATCTTCTTCAGAGCCGCTTCTGTTTCTTCCACGGTGATCTTGTAAACGGGACCGTGAACAGAAGCCACAGAAGGGATGGCCGGATGAGGAAATTTCAGTGTGGAAATTTCCCCAAAGTAATTACGCCATCGCTTCAGCGCCTTTTTGCGGTCTGTCAGAAGATGGCCGCTCTCATAGTTGATGCCAAAGAACTTTCAATATCCTCGGTTTGGCGATGGCGGGTCTTAGCAAGTCGGTACAAATACCGCTCACCATCGCGTGACTCGAGCTTTTCGTTGACATCACTATAATGAGTGGCTTTCGCAACAGCCACGGCTTTCTTTGCAGCCTTCTTCGCCTTCTGATACTTCTGACAGTTGTCGGCTGTTTTATCGCTAAGAAACACGTGATAGAGCGACTTCTTCTCTCTAACCTTTGCCTTCACATCGTCCGTCCACAGCCATGTCTGCTTATCGACCCTGCGTCGCCCAGGTTTCGTTATGCCGAGTTCCAACCTTGCAGCTTGGCGTATCGCGTCGGTTGCTTTCTTCCAAGTTTCGTCGACAGTCGTGACTGTCGGTAACCGTACGCGGGAAATCACAGCTGCTTCCTTTTCTTTCATTCGCCACCACTTGATTCTCGCAGCACCGCATCGCTAAACTTGCTGCATCCACGGAGGGGTGATCTTAAAGGTGCACACAAGCGGTCGATGCTGTGGGGTGACCGTCTCATACGGCACGATCTTCGCGTCTGTGACAATGCTTCGGTCGCGATCCTTGACAAGGACAAAGTCTATCTGAGACTTGGAGCTCCCACTATAGTATGAGATGAGGTGGGAGTCGCGTTTTCGGAAAACGGTGTTCACAACGGTGAGATTATGCGATTCCGCATACTCAAGAATGCGCTCACCATCGGCCTTACGAGACCCGTATCCGAAACCACCATGACAGCTGTACCCGTCCTTCGCAGCACCTACGTGCCCATTAAGGTCACCAGCGACTACGATGACATCTTTCGGTGGTACCTCTGCTGTCTTCTCATCAAGCAGGCTCCAAAACTCTTCCTTGGCTTGATCGGAGCAGCCACTCTGCGAAGCATACGCAGAGAAGAAGTGATAGAGTCGCTCCTTCGCGGCGACAACGATCTTCATCAACCGATCGTCATAGCGTTCGACGCTTACAATCGAGTCACGAAGTCGTTCGGAGACGATTATTCCGACACCACTGGTGGTCCTGGGACTTCCACATAGAACGGCCTTGAAGCCACGTCCTATGTCCCTTGACTTGCTGCAGGACCACCTCGTCTCCTGGACCGTACAGAAATCAACTCTTCTTCGCTCCAGTGCTTCAACCAACTCGCACGAGCGGCCCGTTAACGTACCCACATTCAGCGTTGCTACGCGGGTCCTGCCTACGTTACGGGACTTTCGGACTAGCTCAGTTGCCCCCGATGCCGTCCTCGCATCAGGGACCCTCGCATACTTCTCACACTCGCTGGGCTCTGCGAGTGCGCGTCGGCTCCCGCGGACGCCGTAGCACAATCTCGAAAAACATGACTATTCATACACCATGTGATGTGACATGGGTCTTCGTAGGCCGGCCTTTCACAAGGGCATGTCGCCTGCAATCGAGTGTCCGTGCTTAGCTTAGCTCACAAAGCGAGCAGTTTCCAGTGGCACCACGTGGAGGAACGGACATCGCCACCGTTCTAAAGGAAAAAGAGAAAAACAATTCTACATTTTTTACAATACACCGTCCATTGTAGGAGTGTTATTCCCTCATAGCATGTAATTCTGGTAAAACGATGAGAAGTAGGATGGAGATTAATGATAAATGCGCGCGGAGCACTGAGAGCTCCTGCTCACAGCACCTATCATTTGCTGTCGAGTCTATAATCAGCCGTAGGTCGGCGTTATTTCTAGTACTCACATCCTCTTGAAATTGCGTATTGGAATCATTTTCGTGAGAAAATTGGGCCATTTTTTCACATAAAAATGATGCTTCATTTTCCGTAGCGTGGTGTGCATTCTTGCAAGTCTGAAAGTCACACAGTATCTCGTTCGACCCTACAACTCGCTTCCTTCTGTTGACGCAACTAGCACTCGTCAATCATTTCTAACAGCTGATTGCATGAGATGTTATTGTGCTGTTTTCAATCTGACAACTCATTCATGGTTTTTGTTGAGGCGCAATTACGGTGAAGGTCTCATTTTCATAAAAATCCCACTTCCATGGGTGCTTTTCCTCACAGCCGTAGGTCGGCGGTTTATTTCTAATACTGTAGTCAATAACATGAATAATACGAAGATGAATCACACACTGTTGTATTTTTATTTGTAACAATTTTATTTTTATTTAATATTATTAGGTCGTTGCAAATGAAAGTCAGATTTTGCTACCACAGCCTCTGGTCGATTTTTTGGGGTTACGAATGCTCCCGTTTCAGGTATTGTATATAGCCCCTGAAAGCGCGGAATCCCCACTTTCTTATCTTTTATAGCCTTCGTAATAAAATTGGCTCTTGCCGAGCTTTTGACGCCGCTTTTACGGTACGAAGCAACGTGAGATTTAGATGCCCTACCTATATGAAATGAAAAGTGGACACAAAGCCGCGGCAGCAGCTCGTAACGTCAACGCTTAATTTGGGAAGTATTTCGCTAAGATGCACACTATTCGCCACTGGTTCGAAAGGTTTCGATCTGGAGATGAAAGTCTCGAACATGAAGACTGAGGCCGCCCGCCATTACTCCTTAACGACGATCAACTCGAAGCCATGGTGGAAGCGGATGCGAGAGCTAGCACAACATTTCGGCGTGGAGGGCACCACTATCTGTCGTTACTTAAATGCGATCAGAAAAGTGAAGAAATTGGATGAATGGTTCCCGCACGAACTGACCGACGGGCAGATGCTGAAGCGCCACAACACCTGTGCTTCGTTAAGGCTGCGCAGTCTAAGGGAGACTTTTTGGACAGGATCGTGAAAAATGGATCTCTTAGGGCAATCATCGTCGCTCTGCACAATGGCTGGACAAGAATGAGAGTCTTAAGGAGATGCCGAAACCAAGTCTCCATCCAAAGAAGATCATGGTGACCGTATAGCGGAAATGGTTTGTAAGCTGTGCCGAAATGGAAGTGATGCACCAGAAGTTGATTGAAAAACAGCCGGTTTTGGTCAATCGAAGGGGTTCAATCCAACTGCAGGACAAGGCGCGTCCGCACGTTTCAAAAACTGCTGTCCAGAAACTGGATGAATTGGGATATGAAACTCTGCCACATCCAGCGTATTCATCAGATCAGTCCCCACTTATTATCACTTTACAAGTATTTTGATTGCCATGTGAAGGATAAAAAATTCAGCAACCAAGACGATGTCGAAAATGGCTTCTTACGTTTTATTAATTTTCGTAGTTCTGGTTTTTGCAAAGATGGAATATCTAAACTACTGTCGGTTGGAAAAATTTCATATGCAGCGACCTAATAGCATTGTATACTACATATTTTACGCTTAAGGCTTCTTTTTATTTCATCTTCCTGACATTTCCTTTATAAAACTTTGCACGGTTCTTATCTGAGTTTTGGCTTTTTGGGTATCCAAGTCTATGTGATACCTGAGGTGGTTGGAAAGGTTGTTGAAAAAGTTTAGGGGAAGTTTGGCATGGCACAAATTTGGGATAGGGTGGGCCTTTAATTTTGATACGCACCGCGCACAGGTTGCCTTAGAGACACTGAGCACTATCTGCTGATCCTAAGATTTTATCTTGTAACCTAAATCAAAATTTTAAAGTTGAATTTAAAGAGAAAGAAATTGAAGATCTTGTGGTATGTTAGCTACTAAGATTGAGCCTGATGCATGGCTGGTAGCACGTTTACAGTAAACATTCCACATTGCGACACTCATTCGGTGGCTGTCGTTTTCCCGAGGAACGTGTTTTTGACCTTAACCCTTATGAGGCTTTTTGTTAAGAAAGCAATGATCCGATTCATAATGTGAAAGTGAAAGAATGAACGACAGCCATTTCAAGCCTATCAACTATCCTCTCACGAGAAATGTATTCAGAAGTTTTTAGGAATATGCATGAGATACGCATCCTGAGTCCCATTTTCTATAGAAATAGACATCCTAATACATTCCAGATTATATGCCCAGAATTGGCTTTCGCCTTCCTCCTGCATTGATGAATCCCATTAATGCGTCTCTGGTTGTAGGCCCCTCTCTGGTTATAGGTGTTTTATCGAGTGCAGGAGATAAGTGATTCCGTTTTTTGTTCAAGCAAATCTTTCCGACGAAAATTCGAGGACAATAAAGGAAAACCATATTGCAGTTTCACAAGGTGCAGTTACTCTCAACTGACATGTCTTCTTTCACGCTTAATAAGGATAAAGGATAAAGGACGGCGTAACTAAATCCCTTGGGGATGGGCCACGCATTCCACTCCTAGGGGATATCGTGGAGACGATTTGAGTGCTTAGCCATACAGTGACTTGCTGGCCAGAATAAGGCAACGCTTTATCCTTCCCAGACAAGTCTGGTACCAATTTGCTGACCCCGGAGGGATGGAAGGCTTCTAGGGGAAGGCTTGGTTGGCGCTGGCGGAGGATCCGAACCAGGAACTAGGTATCGGGTGCACGCGACAGCCGGCGTCTCCTCCGACTGCACCACACGCGCGCTCGGTAATATAGTGGTGAGTATCCGCGTCTGTCACGGCGATTATACTACGAGTTTTTTACCATTGTGCACTTTGTTAAAAAAGGGAATTCCGTGGTAACTGTTCCGCAATGGAAAGATCGAGTGCACAATTGCCAGCCTATTCTCGTTCGCATTTGTCGTCATAGAGAATTATTAAATTTCAACTAATTCGGCCTTTGCACTTCACCGTAGTTTTTATAGCTGAGTAACTGCTTCATTTCAACGCAAAACATGGAGTACTGAAGGCCGGCAGCAGCATCAGTAGTCTCGTAACGTATATTATTGATAGATTGAATCAATTGTTCGACAAACCAAACTTGCTACTATTCAACTACGTAGCATTCAAGAGACGGGGGACGCACTGTCAAGGTGACATGAATGTTGTACAAGTGTTCCCTAGGTGGCATCTGGTTCGATGAGGTCAATACTAGAACACGAAGACAGAATTTCATATTGCTCTATAAACAATGGCGGCGGGTTTATAACATTCTTCGTCTGCTAGAGATCTTTGCTGCGCCTAGTTCTTGAAAGAACATTGGTTTGCGGCTCTAGAGGTTTTCAGCAAGACGAGGTTATTTGTTTGGAAAACTACTACACAAAATTGAGACGAATTAGAATTGTAAGTTCTAGTGCAGCAAATAATACTTTACAACCCTCTGTAGAGCTTTAGAGCATTTCGCGAAAGGGTCTCTCAAAACTCACACAATGGGGGAAAATGATTTGAAACATGGACAGCAGTGAATGAGCCTTCTCGCACTTAAAAACTCTAGAAGGTCAGTTTCTCGTTTCTTGGACCACTAATCTAGTGAATCATCATATTTGTAATTATGCCTAAATTGTGAACTTCGGTGATCCTTTAACCACCTATTTCTATTTGAATGTGATAAGTAGGACCATCTATGATTTATAATCCACTTTTGCACCTCTTCATTAGCTCCAACTTTTGAAAAACCAACGTTTTACAACAGGTTCATAGTATTGCGGTTATCGATATAACAGCTAGGGTAATAGCTGCAATATGGGTGCTGGTAAGCAAGGCTACAGGAGTAACTCCAACGCAACGCCGTGCGCTAGCCGCAGGCGACGTCGCAGCACTGCAACGCGGACGTGCGCTAGGTGACGCATAGTTTGCCGCGGAGCACGAAATGTTGCCAGTTTTCAAGCTTCTCAACTAGAAAGAGCCGGCGAATGGATGTGACCTGAAAAAAAAACCCGTGGAAAAGGGGCTTTAAACATTACAGGCTCTCTAGGGTCGCTGTTTCATCCTGTTTTCTCCTTTTTAGGATTATTCTCCACCTACTGATCCCAAATTTTATCTGGATTGCACTTTCTTCCCGATTCTTCCGAATTTTTCTTAGTACATCTCGTAGTTCGAGTTTTATACAATTTAGAAACATACGGTTAACATATGCCCCTGGTTTTTTCTCGTAAAGATAATAAATTATAAATCTAGAGAGTGTGAGTGGAGTATTCAAGTTTTTGCTCCTCCCCTACAATAAAAACTTACAAACACTTGCTTCTGAAACTTCTAGTTCGTGATCCCATCCTAGGTCTTGTTTCGAATTTTCCTCACCAAATCCTCGACTGTTTTCCTTCACTCACTTGAAACGGATTGATTCTTTCCACCCATACTTTGTTAACAACCGCTTCCACTTCCATACCCGAACACATTATCCTCATCTCATGTCTCCTTCCTTCTTCTACGCGGTCAACGTCGCCGGAACATACCTTCGCGCTCTAACGCGCCCAGCAGCAAGACGCGGCTACCACGCGCTCATGACGTCACTAGCCCGACGTGCCGGAAGCGTACGGACCGCGACAACTCGTCCAATTTCGCCGCACCCCGTACGCGACATCCTGGGGAGTTCGCGCGGCGTTGGAGTTATGTCTGCCCTCGGGTAAGCAACGCTGCATACTTCAAATATCAAGATCGCCTAGAATTTCTGAGTTAAAACCTAATTATCTGCGCCACCCTATTTGGACGAGTTTGCGGCACGCGAAACCGCGCCGCAGTTTGCAGGCTCGTTAATTGGCGTGACGTCGTCCAAAAACCTACCAGCTGATAGGAGACGATTGGGGAGCTCATCTCGTAGGAGAATTTCTTAGTCAGTTCGATGTGGAGACAGTTGAGCGAAGGAGAACGTCGCTCTCTCTCGGGATTCTTTAAATGTTCGCCACAACTAGAGACTACGGGTGATTCCGGTTAGGAGTTGGTGGTTTCTACATTGAAGGCTTGTCTGAAATTGTGAGCAAAACCGGCTCACCGTCCTCTCACTTTAAAGGATCAAACAACACTCCTTATATTCAAAAGCCTTCCAGCGGGTGATGGCGTCATTGTCATGACACATCTCGAGATGTTGTTGCTGTACTTGTTGGAAAATGCGGGCAACGCCTTAGTACTGAGCAATGTGGCGGGACCTGAAGAAAGCCTTGGCACTGCAGCTGAAAAGTCCTCCTCTCCAAATGTGGCGTACAAGATTCTGACTCTTGTCTCAAGAGCGAAATCTGTTCAGGTAGAGCTGCCAGGGGAAGTGATTAGAAATGCGGTGCCTCCATGACAGGATTATAAAAATCCGACTCCTGACATTGACACCGTAACCCGGCCGGGCTACTCGTCCCCGCGAGTGCAGTTCCGAGGGCGGCAGGGCAGATTTAAAACGGGCGCGAATGTTTCCATAATTGGTTCACGTGTGAATCATGAGCTCACTGTCGCGATGAACGAGTCTCCAAGCGCGATGACGGCTTGCAAATTCTACACTGACTGAGACGGACTACATCATGCTAAGGCCGGTTGCATTGACACGTTTGGAGGTTACATTGAAGCATTAAACGAAATTATAGGCAGGAAAGATTTTTAAAGAAGGAGATGATCACGGCTTCTATCCTCCAAACAGATAACCTATATTGAACCACACTCAGGAGCTGTCTAAAGATGAACGAAAACTATCCCTCCCCCTCTCTGGAACTTTCGGAGCCTGATTAGACAACTGGATGTCCTCATGATACTCGTAATAGAGGTCTAGGTCGCCCAACGCTCTTAATGGTAAGAGTTTCCCTACCGTCTTTACGACAGTGGAGTGGCATGAATCGATACATACCATTCAGTCTAGTAGATTTTCTAGGACAGCTCGAAAAGCTATAGAACTTAATTGAGACGAAGAATGTCGGTCATATGTGTCGCAGTTTCCTCTTCATGAGTTCATGAAACATCCCCACTTTCAAAATTAAGATCTTCCGTATAATGAAGAGTGCATGAAGCACATTACAGATAACAAAAACTTAAGTCAGCAACATAGGCGCAAATTAGCTCAGGGAGGGTGGGGTCACCCTGTACGACACCACTATGCATCGTTTTGTGTTGTGCAATTGAGTTAGGCCATCTCTGATGATCATACCAGGGCGGATAACCACTGAGTACATGGTGACCCACCGCCTCCCCTGAGTCAATTTGCACCTATAGCCATGTACCATATGTTGCCCAAGATCCTGCACAAACGCCTCAAAAGAACCTGAAAACGCCTAGGACTCAAAGCCTACCATCTAACAGGCTCATCTTGTGGAGGGGCTCCAGCCGCTATAAACTCCTTGAGCGAGGTCTCTTTGAAAATCTACAAAACACCTTTCGCACCAGTGCGCTTGCAAGCATGCTAAGCTAAGACCCAGTGTTACGTCACAGTTGACTATCAGAACAAGATAAAGAAACTTCGGCTAAGGAAGCCAAATTATTCGAGACCTGTTCGATTAGTCCTAACATGTACTCCGCACCACTGTGCGGATCTTTCAAAATATTGTAGTAGTAGGGTGCTCGACGCGCGGTCGATACCCGCTCCAAACTGTGCGATTACGTCACGAGTTTAAAGGACCGACCGCGCCCAATCGAACGCCGGGTTACGGTGTCAAAGTCAGGAGTCGGATTTCTATAATACTGTGCCTCCTTGTGATGGCGGGTACGACATCTCGTCCTCGGCGCGCCCTTTGCTTCACCTCTTTCTGAGTGCAGTATAGGGGACACCTCTCCGCTCCTAATTATCAATTTTCAAGTCTTAGAGAATTTAGAAGTAGTAGGAATTCATATAAACACTAGCAAGCAAGGAAAGCCGCTCGTCTATGACAGCATTTCTAGCCAAAAGCATTTGCTACTGGAAAAATGCATCTTTGGATACAATAAATAGCTCAGATGATAAATTCAACAAAAAAAAATCTGCCTTCTGGTGTACTTGGCTGTTCTGCTTTTTGTTTTCTGAGGAAAGCGATTTTCTGTCTTCTGTTTTCTGTGGAAATTTGAAGATTTCCGCCCTTCCCTGGTCAGCACGTCTCTGCCTCCCCATGAAGCTTACATTGAAGACTAGTAGCAAGTTTCATATATCAAATAACCTGCCTCTCGTCCACACTGACGGCTTCTCAACGGCTTCGTCGTAGTATTAACTTCTCATCATCAATTGTAGCTGCTATCTGTGTCATGGCTTCCGTCGGAAGAACACCTTAACTACGCCGAGTGGGGCAATTTAGAACGGGTTACGAAGAGAGCCTGCTATTCAAGGGATATTGATTACTACTCAGAAACGATTGAGTCCACCAACTATAAATCCCCGTAACTTTTCCGCTAATATAGTGACGCCATGCTGAAAAATCCAACATTTTTGAATGCTATGAAATATTCAAAGAATCACCATTTCATCACAACAGGGCGAGGATATTTAAAGGCTTGAAGAGATTATAAATACAATATATTCATCGACTACCCTTCAGCCGCCACGACTTCTCCCGGGATGGACTTTCGGACCGCTTGAATGACATTCACAGAAAGTCGATAATTCGATCAATATCGATTGGTGGCAATCGACACTTCAAAAAAGTGCTTCAGATTCGTGTACAGCGACCTCGATTACCCCAGTGCTGAAATTTCGGGCCACTGTCGACCGCCATCAATCGTTGAGTATCGCCAAATACGCCATGCCCCTCTCCAGTTATCACGGACGGACGGAAACACACACACACATCCACACACACCACACAACGCTTTTATATATCGTAGGATTTGCTCAAGCTACGCTTAGAATCTACGGCGCGAGTGGGGGCGGTCTTGCGAAGATCAATTGAAAATAATCTCAATGATGTTCTTATCGTTATTTTATCTCCTCGGATGACGACATTTCAGGCGTATCTGGCACAGTTAAGGTAAGCTCCATTTTGCACGAGGAAAACACCAACGTTGCTAGATTTTCCTATTAGCCGGATCCAGTACACGTCTTCGAAAAACTCAAATATGTTGAGCGAACCACTGCAATTCATTGATAATGTCATGCCTTCCACGTAGCTGTATTTGCAATTCAATATTTGCTTAAAGTTTTGTCGCTGAGAAATACTACGCCTTTCACATCCGAGAACGTCGTCGCGACACCAAGCTATATATTAGCTATATATCATATATTAGAAAGAATATATTAGCTATATGATCTATCTTGATCGCGCTTCGGCCGACCTTTTCAAGGGCTCCATGAAATCACGAACCGAAGCGAGTATCGAGTCATCATGCTTTACGAATTTTAATTGCGACATTCTGAGACATCCCGTAACCTTAACAGCGCTTTTCGGAAGGACGGTCCTTGCGAACGAACGGTGAGGCTCTGCTTCGAAAAATCCGCTTCTGTCGGAGAGGGCGCCTCAGTGATGTCGAAGATGTCGGAGAGGGTGCCTCATGAGTTGACCGATGAGTAGCGTCTGGCACGCTCCGAACTTGCTTCAACCTGCTAGTTCTCTTTAAAAATGAGCCTTTTGTTAACCGCATTACAGCTGTAGATAGAAAATGGGTCTTTTACGATAAACGGAAGCGGAAATTTGTCTGGGTAGGTAAAGGCCCCTGCAATATCCTTTCCTAAAGCCGATCTTCACCCTAAAAAAGTTATGCTTAGTTTTTGGTGGTGTTGTAGAGGTGTAATCCATTACAGGCAACCTGGTCAGACAGTCTCATCAGAGTCTTTCTGATGTATGAAAAGTTGCAAAAATTGTGGCCGGCAGTGGTGAATAGAGAAGGGCCGCACCCGTTGCAGGACGACGCAAGGCCACACACCTCACAAATCACACGGCGAAATCTGACCCATTCAGGTATCGGAGTTCTTCCTCACCCACCATATTCTCCGACCTTTCTGACTATCACTTTTTCCAAGCTCTTGATTCTCATTTGCATCAGAAATATTTTACTAATTTGGCCGTCGTTGAATGTGCCCTCCTTGATTTCGTTAATTCCTACGAGTTTTTATTGTAAAGGATTAGTTTCATTGCCTATCCATTGGCAAAGGCGTATAGATTCTGAGGTTTTCTACTACGATTAACAAGGTTGACTTTAGGCTGAGTCATAACAGTTTAAAATAAGCGGTCCGTTTCGGCGATTAATTTTGCGACAACCTAATATCTCCAGAATATCTCCATAATAGCTTTCCTCCTACTGTTGCTGATCTGCCGTCCGTATCGAACAATATATGCTTTATTCGTTCTGTTCGGGTTTTTAACGTTCATGTTTTGTTCGTTTTATTTTTACGTGGATCTCCACATATAAATAAATAAATAAATAAATAAATAAATACCAATTATTCGCCTTTTATGCAGACCTGTCTTAGCACTTAGGAGCGAGACTAATTTGATGAAGTTTACCCATTATTACCCACATATTCTTCTCAGATCAACAAGACCATGACAGCAGATTACTGCAGTCTTGGCCAGATTACTCAACTACACCTGCTGCGAAGTCTCCGACGATGGTGTGCCGCAGAATCGCTGACTAGCGGCTTTCGTGAATTCCTGCGCTTCTTGCCTCAGGTATTTCAGTTGAAACGAAGACACCACCTATAGCGATTTTTAGAGATTATTGAGTTTTGCATAAAAATTCCTTTTCTAAGGGTTTAGTAGCGAACACCACTAGTCTATTAGAAGGCGAATTTTCCTAAAACGAGGGAAAATCGAAGGCGCTACAACGCAAGGGCCCTGAATTGTATTCTACGAAGACACTTGATTAAAATATTATTTGATAACGTTCTTTTTACTTCTTTTATGGAGATCCTCTTGCAGCCTTTTCTGCCCTTATGGACTAAAACTCTGACATCACAATGTTTATGATGTTCCTATGCCTCGAGGTTGTTAGATACTTTTTTCTGAGATTACATTCTTTTCGAGGTTTAGTCTTGTAAGGGTACGTCGATACAGATTTTCCATTGGTTTTGCTTTCCATTGATTCCACAGCTTCTGTACGAGTGAGGCGATCCTCATAACCTTCCTGACCTTCTTGTTTCGCACAATATTCTAAGGCAGGTATGTAGTGGCGCAGCCAGTGAAGGTGCCGGCTGTCGTCTGCACCTCTAATCGATTTTCCTGATTCAGATTCCTCGTCTAGGCCAAGCAAGCCTTCCATCACTCTGAGGGCGGTGATTTTATATCAGGCTTGTAGAAAGGATAACGCACTGATTTTACCGTACTGGCCACCACAAGTCATTGTAAGGGCCAAATACGCAGTCAAATTGTCGCCACCCTATCCCGTAGAAGTAGAATGAGTAGCGCATCCGACGTGGGTTGTTGAAGGATAAAGGATAAAGAATGGCGTTAATCAATCCCTTTTGGACTACGCCACGCATTCTACTTCTACGGGATGGCGTGGAGGTGATTTGAATGCGTATTTGGCCATATAATGACCTTCTGTGGCCAGCCGATGATTCTGCGCCTTTTCCTTCCTAGACAAGTCTGGTGCTAATTTACCGACCCCTGAGGGGTTGAGAGCTTGGTTGGGCTGGGCGGGAAATCCGAACCGGGACCTGGTATCGCGTGCACGCGACAGCCGGCTCCTCCACCGACTGCGCCCAGTGGATTGATTAGCGCCTCCCTTATTCGTTTCAACTTTGCACGATCCCTATAGGTCTTCACATAGGCCTACCTCGCTTGCATGATGCCCAGTGCCCAGAACTCACTACCGTAGAGCATTTCAGGCGCAGCCACGACCTTTCCTAAGATGGTCCTCGACTTTTGCGCGACACAACTGATTCCAGGAGAAATCATTCCCTCAGGCTATTCTGCGTTTATCCGCCACTTTCCGTGCACACAGTTTTTTTTGTACATCCTTTGGTCTTGTGGCCGTCATATTCTTCTCCGCTGGGTGATCTTTTCTCGGTAATGCACGGTGCATTGTGAAGAGCTAGTGAAACGGTTGAAAAACTGGTGCACCTCTTCATGCAGCCCTTCTCGGCTCCTCTACCAAAGCGATGTCTTCTGTTTGTGTAGATGATCTACAGACCATCAGTAGCTTTCCTTCATATTCTTTGCAAGGCTACCGACTGTTGGCAGGAAGAAGAGGGCAGAGGTCTACTTCAGCCGTGCCCCATCCGCTTGGCTCTGATTGTGAGTCGTACAGTATGGAGTACGCATTGCGGCGTGTTAGTTTCAAATTGTATCGCCTACGACGGCAACAGTTCTCCGAGAGATTTCACGTTCAAACCACTTTCCAGAGGAAGCTCAGCATTATCACACTTAAGTCTACTCCGGAGTTACAGGAAGAAAACTTCATTCTTTATTGGACACCTCTCTAAGACGAGCCTAAATATGTCGTGGTGCCTCTAGAAATGCACAAAATACACGGCGTCTTTAAAAGAAAGTGCATAAAGGATCGACAGAGTTCGGTTCCTTAGGTTGGCCACACGCTTCACCTTCAGAAGTCGCCTGAGTTTAGGGCATTCTAAGCTTGTGTGAAAAACTCCTACTGTGTTTTGGCACTGCAGTGGATCAACGTTTTCTTCGCATCTTGTCTTAGACGAAGTAAAACGGCACCTTATCTTTCACAGTTTCTCTAACAAGAGAACGGTCTGGACCGTATGTCTGAACGGGGAGAACGAGTGATATAGGAAGAATCCTCACCCCTCATTCAGCATAAGAATGTGTTTCGCTTTTTCCCAGTGGTTAAATCTATGGTGTAAGAGTCCTTGAAGTTACAATGGAATCGGCGCCTCACGAGTTCAGGGGTCTTGTACGCCCATTCCTCTCCCGCTAAGCGGCTCGGAGTACGTGGATAGTGACGTTTCTTCATGCGAGAAATGTAGGGGGTCGATTCTCCTGCGCTGTGTATTTTTGCATTTCATTCAATTGGTTGGGATTTGAAGGATTCTATACCATTTTCAGAGGCTTTTTTCCTAATTTTCCAGCTACATGCTATGGAAAGTAACTTTTGGTACTATTGTACCTTCAGGACTCCAGGGATCGAAGAGAGTCAAAAAAATTTCCGCCCAATCTTCGCCCATGGGAATTATTTGGAGTGCGAATCTGACATCCGTTTTTGAAATTTTGGTCGATTACGGTAGGTTGCGGTAGGTAGGAGTGCTGTCGAGGTCATAATCTCCTGTAATAATCCTTCACCCAAGCATCGCCTAGTGGGTTAGGGGGTTATTTGGGGTGCTGATCAGGAATCTGATATACATCTTGGGTATCACACTGGAGTTTGGGCGAAATCGGTGCCCATGACCTTAGTCACCCGTACCTAGCTTAACCTAGCGTAATCGGCCGAAATCTTAAAAGCGAATGTTATATTCGTGATCAGCACCCTAAATAACCCCCTTTGCGAAGTTGGAGCAAAAAATTTATTTTTGACCGTTTCTCGACCTCTGGTGGGCCACACTTCGGCGTGAGCAGGTGGATCACTGCTCGAGCATCAGCGGCATTGTTGGTGTTATGTTTAGAAAACCTCCAGCAGACCTCTGATTTCCAGGTGACAGGCAAAGATGAGGGAAAGAGTGTATCGATGCCGCCTAGGTTAATTTGCGGGATGCACCCAACTTTCTCATTTTAACCACCTCCGATGTCACATCCTCATCTCTTCTTAAAATCCGACCAGGATGGTTTCTTCTGAGGTCATTGGCCCATGGCCCATGTAGGGAAACAGATTGTGAGGAGCCTGTAGCTTTATACGCTGCCCGTAATGTGTCCAGTGCTGCTTCATGCACTTCGCACCTGTCATCACTGATGTTGAACATTACTACATCATCATGTTGAATACCACAGCATTCAGCTGGAAAATTAGGCATAGAAACGCCTGAAAATTGTATAGACGTCAGAATCCCCAAATCTCAAAATGCCCCAAATCTCAAAAATGCAGCAGCGGCATCGCAGGCGTACAAGGCCCCAACTCGTGATGCTTGTGATTTCAAGGACCCCATACTCCCTGGGTTTAACGACTTGGCAACAAAAAAAAGAAACACATTTTTATAGTAACTGAGGGGTGAGGATTCTCCCTATCTGACTTGCTCCTTCCGTTCAGACCCTTCCCTTGAAAAGGCAGACAATTCGTTGTGAGTCCCAAAAGACATACTTAAGTCGGTTTTTATCTTCCACGTAGTTCTCTCTTTGAACTATAACGCGGTGAGCAACACGCGAAAGAGCTTCAAATTTTGAACGTCATGATACTAATGAGCATGCTCAAGAAGACATTGTTCTTCTTGGAAAAGTTGCACTCTCCGAAAAACGCTTCCCTTTTCAACCTTATTGAAAAAGCCTAATGAGAAGCTATGCAAGTAGCGAGAAAGAATTGGGTCGTTTTCAAGTACTTAACATTAAAGAGATTTGAGAAAAGATGGTACCTCAATGGTTTGAGTCATCATTAGCGAAGTGTTCCCTTACATCCCGTTGTACACTACGTCGCCAATTCTTCTTCTTCTTCTTCAGCTTTCGTCATGGCGGGGTCCGCTATTCTGGTGTCATGACGCCACCTTTTCCGATCCAGCGCTAGATCAGGGTGGACAAAGAATACTTTCAGGTCTGTATGTAACGTATCAGACCAGCGCTGCGCCCTCTAGGCCGCTTTCCAATTACCTCGAAGTTAAAGCCTATCTTGCGGACGCTGTCTTCCTTTCCACGCAGAACGTGGCCGTACCATCGCAAGCTAGCTTCGCGCATCTTGTCGGCTATCGGCGCGACACCGAACTTTTGCCGAATAGCATCGTTTCGAATGCGGTCCATGCGCGTGACTCCGGCCGTCCAGCGCTGCATCTTACTCTCCATGACGCTGAGGCGTGTTTCAACTTCCTTAGTCGCAGACCGTACATTGCTACAGGCACGACGACTGCTGTAGGTTTTCGACTTCAGCTGCTCTGGTATCTTCCTATCGCAGAGCACGCCAGTCAACGAGCGCCCTTGGACCAAGCTGCACTCACGCGTAAATTCACATCAGCCATCAGTTTGCCGTCAGACGTGACTGCTGATCCCAGGTATTTGAAGACCGAAAGCGTGGGAGCTCGATGCCGATAATCTTGATGAAGCTGGACTCGGCAGCGCTCGTCGTTTGATACTACTCTCAACTCCTCCATGGCTGCCCTTTTCAGAGCGAAGTCGCTCAGTTCAATATTTTCACACTGGAGCAGTTCACCGATTTTGAATCCAACAGCCGTACACGACGTTTCTTCTGAATACTAGTTCCAGGTTTTTACTATGTTATTCCCTTGATCCTAAGTACCACCTGTACACTGAAGGAATGGTGCAAACGATTAGTAATCCTGCATCTACGTTCCCTCCACGATTTCCACTAGGTTGTGTAACTACTGAAGTCAAATAATCATTAAAGCGCCATTAACCAATTTCGTGGCTAAAATGTTTCTTACCCAAGATCGGGTATGGGTATGTCTGAGCTTATGATACACCCGAAATGCAAAGTTCAGTAATTATAAAAATATTAATAATTCTAGACTATTTTTCAAAGAATTCCACTGACGAGCTGGGAACCACAACTAGCTTTGCTCCTTGTAGTTCCTACTGATTACCATATTTTGAACGTTTGGCGGGCGCGTGTAGCGCAGACGAAGGAGGTGCCGGTTGCCGCTTACGCCCGACACCATGTTCCTGGTTCCGATTTCTCTCCCAGGCCGAGCCTTCCATCTCCCTGGAGTCGGTGAATTGGTATCAGACTTGTCTGAGAAGGATAAAGCGGTGACTTCTTCATCGGCTGGCCATTTCACGATATCCCGTAGAAGCAAAATGCGTGGCGCAACCCAAAAGGAGATCCAGTAACGCCTCTTCTATCCGTATCCTTGTTTTGAACGTTTATTCATTTAGAAGCTAAATCTACTGCTTTCCAAAAGCGGAAGTAGGTACTTGTGACACTTAGTGTAGAAATCGGATTCAACAGCTTTGTTCTGAAGTTGAATGTACAATTCACTCTATAATTCCTAGCTCAAAAAGTCGACGTGCGTGCATAGCTCAGTGATGCATGTGCCGCTGGTATTCAATCACCATGTTTACTTGTCCAAATTAAAAAGTTGCTTTTGTCCAAGTGTTCACTGATTAATGACGAGCCTGTCACTTTTCAAGTCAGCTGATTATTTCGCGCGTGAGAGCATGGAGTATGTCTTTCCCACAGCCTAATATTTATCGTTCTGCTTCTGAAAGCGGACAAACAAAGCTCGAAGCTGTATCGCTTTTTCTCCTAAAGTTGCTTCGATGCAGGTGTTTTTCGTTCCTTGACTGATGAGGTGCAGGTTGTTGATCTCTTAAAACCTGCTCAGCCTGTTCTGCTCGTGCCAATTCCTATGCTACCGTAATTTCATTTCCCTTTTACTCTAATTATGGTTGAATTCTAATATTCCTTTACGGACAAGGGAGCCTCTTCGTTTGTGCGTGCGAACTCGCTGGCAGGCTCATAATTCGCTTTAGATACATTTAGATGCTCGGTGTTCGGGGGGGGGGGGGGGGGGGGAAGAGGGGAAATGGAATGCGACCTTTTCAATCAGCTGCTTTTATTGCTTTAATAAAAGCAATATTAGCACAGAATTACTAAAACCGATGTTTATATTGCCAGTCTGACCGCTGTTTGTGCATAACTGACCTCGTTTCCATTTTCTTCGTTCGCAATCCTCAAAGGCTCAACTCATTATTGTCCATTAGATTTGGCGATACTTGATTCTCAGAGAGCTAAGAGCTAAGAGCTAAGAGCTCAGTTCTTATCCAAAGGGAACGTCATCAATGATTTACATCTACGCAAGGCCAGTAACACGGTACAACCAGGAGTGCCTTCGCAAATGGCTGACAGCCGAGAACTGTGAGCATAACTCACAGCTGGCGTTCGCTATTCAGCTCAATGTCACCAACTCCGAGTTCTCAGCAAGTAAGCTGATTCTCGACCTTCCTGGTCACGCCTCGTTGATCGACCCAATGCCTAATGCTGTTGCTGCTAATGTTGACACCGATTGTGTAACTGGGATAAACATCGATGCTGACACAAACACCGCCAAAATTCTCGAAGACAAGGACTTGAAATATGCTCCTTAAGGTGCAAGAAGAGAGCGGCACTTCAAGGTGCGCTATATTGGCTCCGATTATGGACAGGCTATTCCCGCCAGCGGCACAGCCTGCACAGGCATAATTTACTGGAGAATTATGCATGAATAAATATTAATCAATCAAAAAAAAAAATAGAAAAATGCTAACGAAACTTTAAAAAGTTCAACAGGTTTTTACTAAAGTGTTAATATGGAGATGCTCATCACCTGCGGTTCCATCTTCGATGCCTAGTTATAGGGAAAGGCTAAATTTATTTTGTCTAAAAAGCCTACTTTACAGGCGCACCCTATTCGATGTTACTTTCTGTTTTAAAGTTCTCAAAGGTAAACTGAAAATAAAACCTTCAAAATACTGGATATTTAGGCCCTGTAATGGACGTGTTGGTAGGCTTTCCATCCAGCTTTCAGCAGTACGCCGGATTCGTCGCATGCATATGTTAGACTCTTTGTTTTATAGGGGAGCTCGCTGGCTCCAGATGTTACCACGTGACATATTGGAGTCGTCAAATATTTCTGTTTTTAAAAAAAGGCTGAAGCAAAGAGATTTTCTTTCAGATCTGCAAATCGCCGACTTCTGAAGTACTTCTGTATATTATGGCCATTGAGAAGTTCATATATTACTATAGTATTAAAACGTCTTTCCCTGAAAAGACAATGGGAAGCAATATGTTATTATCTCTCGCAGACGACTATGACGACATGAAGATTATTATTCTATTAATGGATGGAGTATTTTCAATTTCATATTTTGACTTACTATTAAAAGTATAATGCAGTACTTCAATCATCTGTTGGGTACTTACATATTGTCTCTGATCTATACTATGTTCTATATTTCCTATGTGCTCTACAGACTACTAGACACTACATACTACTCTCTATATATCTATATCTGGATTATTCATGGATTGATATTCATGACTAAGTCTTTTTGCTTTCCGGTTTTTACTTACCTCTAAAATAAAGTATGTATATTGCAGCACTTAAACTGTCTACTGTGTCCATTACATGCTGGCTGTGTTATATACTGAGTGCTACCGTCTATATTCTCCTTGTGAACTACTACACTCTACGAACTACTACATGTTCACTACATATATCTCTATATACATATATCTATATATACATATTTATATATTCTACCATCTCTCTATATATATCGGTGGCTAACACCGTATCCGACGACATTATCGCGTTCCAGAACTGCATCCGTTCATACGGATAAATAAATAAATAAATAAATAAATAAATTCTCACTAAAATTATTTTTATTTATTACTGTTATTATTTTATTATTTTTTAAAAGATGTTTTGGAACCAACTATGACAACATACCTAGAAGTCCAGACAGGGCCAAACAGCTTAAGTTACCTTGTCTCCGTAGTCGATGAAAGATGGTCGACATGACCATGACCTTTAAGATTCTTACAAATAGAATTTCAATAGATCCCATGACATTTTTTGTGCACCTCTGATTACAAATGGGAGAGGGGACCTAATGCTTTACCTTCCTGTCCCAAAATCGCAGACCAGAACTTCCTCACTTACAGAAATCTTAAGGACGAAAACTTATTATTAGGTGAGGATGAGAATATCATAAACATGTCTGTGAGTTTGTTCAAGTTCTTAATGGAAAGTATTAAGTTATGCTAATTGTGTTGTGCTTGATTTGATGTTTGTTGTAAGTTTGTGTGAACTAGTGTTTGTTTATGTGTCACTACTTATGTAATGCATGACTATGTTCATGTCTGATAAATAAATAAATAAATAAATAAATAAATGAAAATCTAACTCGTCCCACCATATCATTGAAAAACTTGTGACTATAGGCGTCTTTAGATACCCACTCCAATCAATTATTTGCTCCGTGCAAGAAAAAGGACATCTATACTGTAGAGAAAATACAGAACAACTTCACCAGGAGGCTTCTTCCTAGAATAGAGAGTTTCGTATATTCGCGTGTACCAAAGGCATCAATCAGAAATAAATATCTCGGACTCCCATCCCTAGAATCTCGCCGTAGGGTTTTTGACATCTGTCTTGTACACAAGGTGCTATACCTTACCACTTATTCTGGGCCTGGTAGATTCTTTAAGATGATGACTTCACACACAAGAGGTGGCTCCGCTAGGTTACAGCTACCTCGGGCAAGAACCAATTTACGAGCAATGTCTTTCACTTATGGAGCAGGTAGTTTATACCTGAAATTCTCGGAGCATCTTCAGTTTCCCCTAATACCGAGACAATTTAGAAGACGAGTTGAAAGCTTGTTGCTCAGATGTGAAATTGGTTAAACAGTATGATTGTTTGTAAGTGCTGTCTCACAGTTTGCATGTTTTCGTCCTAGTGCTCTTTTTTGTGATTGTTTCGAGTTTGTTTTCTAACGTCCTGCCTTATGCAATCGTAATAAAACAATAGCAATAACAATAACAATTCGGCGATATCCTCGCTCAGTTTGTCTTCTGGTATCCTAGAGCCTTTATTGCAAGCAATTGGCGCTATTTGAAAAAAACAAATGCTATTGAGGCGAAGCAAATTTTATTGCCACGCAAACGCCGTTGGGAAACAGGGTCCGCTCGCCGTTATAATGACCCTATTGTAGTATTATAGCTACCTGCTCAGCAAAACTGCTGTATAGATGTCTCTATGACATTTCGTTTGCTTCATAAATAGTTGGGTTTTGCTTCACAAGAGCACTTTATTTATTTATGCTTATGTTTATGTTTATTACCTCGCAAAAGGCAGACGCTAAGTAGAAGTTGGTCAGTACTAACACACAAACAACAAACATAAGAGAAATGACACAACCAGACAAGAACTGGGAGTCGATCTCCATGACAGGAATCGTCAAATTCAGGTAAAATTTTCGATGCACACTGCTTAAACGGGGGTATAGAGTAAGTCTTTGACAAGCTTTTCGTGATCTTCATGTAAGCGCTGCCTGCTCTATCCGTATTTATTTATTTATTTATTTATTTTTGCGCCTGAAATGCGCCTTTAAAATGGAACCAAAAAATCTGTGTCAATCAGAGAGCAAAGCCTGATTTCAATCAATTGACATTATCAGAACAGAGAGTAGAAATTTGAATAACACTATGACCTGAAACTGGATAGGAGAGTTTTCTTTTGTCGATCTCAGCGAACCTGGGGCAAAGGTCTGAAAAATTGCGCAACAAAAAAGACCAGTGTAGTGTAACAGTAGGTCTAATTGTTATAAATTACGTTTAGTTGAGTAAATAGAAATTTGATATCAGTAACAAATGTGCAGACGTTACATTCAGTATAGCTATGGCGTGATTCCAAGCGGGTGTGACAACTGGCACGCTCACTTTCAATATCAGCAGAGAGTGAATCACAAAATGAATGAAAATATTAACAGAGACGTGCTTTCGCACCTAGTGGACGCGTGGAGCGCTGTCGGAGGAGGCACCGGCTGTCGTTTGCACCCGATACCAGGTTCCTGGTTCGGATTCCCCGCCCAGGCCAACCAAGCCTTCCATCCCTCCGGGATCAGTGAATTGGTGCCAGACTTGTCTGGGAAGGGTAATGCACTGACTTGTACATCGGCTGGTCAGCGCAACTCTTTGTATGGCCAGATACGCATTCAAATCGCCTCCACGACATCCAGTAGAAGTAGAATATGTGGCGCACCCCTAATGTGATTGACTAGTGACTCCTTTACCCCTATCCCTAAAAAAGCCCACATTTGAACCCACCTCTAGGGAAGGGAAATTAAATGCACTTTCGGTCCCAAAAGTATTAGTCGTGGCGATGTCTTCATTATGTTTTCCAACCGGTATTTTTCCGATGGGAACGTGGCTGCGTGGTGTGCTTTTCCTAGTTGAGCTACCAGCTGTCGCTTTGTGTGTTCCATCATCTAATTCAAACTTTTCATCACACTCAAATTGGAAGGTGAACTGGTGGCTCTTAACGTCACTGCATAGAAGACCTGGCAATCTCTACGCCTCAGAGAACACTGCCGCTCATCCGTCCGATCTTGCTAGAACTATCTGTTTCCGACATTTATGCAGCAGTATTTCATAGAATACCCCTTAATTGCCACGAGAGAAACTGGCGCGACTCTAGTTTCTCGGTAAGAGCTGCTTCTTAGGCTACTGATTTGCGTGATCCTTCAGACCTTTCAAGGTGTTTTCACATGAACGATCAAAATAGCATTATGCAATTTCGCGGAACGCACACATCCTGACGACGAAAAAGGTAGTTGGATGGAGTGAACATTGGACTAAATTTTGGTCAATGTCAAAAGCCTACGGTTGAGAAGTCTGCGCAAGCTCTCAACTTCCCATTCTGCTTGTTTACACATACTATTCATGCAGCCCATTCACTGTGGCTCACTGGGGTTATCACATCCATTTCCAGAAGTCTATCTCGTTCCTTGCCGACGGACTCTACTGCAGCATGCGCTGCTGGTCTGTAACCTCGAAAAACTGGACGAGCATTCTGCACAAGCTGAAGTTTAGCTTTGTGCAGAGTCCAAGACCCTCTTCAAAAACACTAAGAAAGGTCTTCTTCAATTCGTCTCCCAGTTCGGAGGCCTCCACTTTCACTTGCGCCACCATCATCTTCATACGGTACATCATATCCTCATTTTTTTAGATTCACTCTAAGGGAGTTGAAGGGCGTTACAAACGCGTAGCCTTCCGCTCTACGACCTTTCATCTTGAATTCACACCACAATTTCCCGCGTATCTTCATCGAACTTCCACTGGCGTTTTTCACAACGACATTTGTCCTCTCAAGCTTTGGAGCTCCCATCTGCCTCCAAACATCTTCCTTTAGCAGGGTTATATCCGATCTAGTGTCGAGCAAGAACTCCCCTGGGTGGCTGTTCACCACTGCCTCCACATAAAGGCGCGTCGAATTCACATCAGCAGTTGCGTTCGCTATTTTGATCACTCTAACGTGCCTTTTGGAGCCTTGCTTAGTCCTCTTGCTTCTGTTCTTACTGCGATGTCTTGCATCTGTGCCACTCTTGCGACCACCATTTCCTCGGAAGACGGTATCGCAGTATTTCTCCATATGTCCAGTCTCCTTACACTTCCCTCAAAACCAGGACTTCAACTTACACTGTCTCGCATAACGCTGTCTTTCACAATTCCAGCAAACCACCAGCTTCTTTTCAACCTTGTGAGTTTCCGCTACAACTTTAACGTTGCCAGCAATAGTGTCACTGTCCCTTTTCAGACTCAAGAACTTCTCACATTCCTTGTGCAACTCATGGAGTGACACTTTCCTTCCTTCATTGTACTCTCTGTCTAGCACTGGAATGAACCGTTGTCTAATTTTAGCCTCCTTCTGAGATTTCAGACCATAAATCCATAGTAAACATTTGATTCCATTAGAATCCAGCTCATGGATTTTCGCCTTCTCGCAGAATTCGTTCACTCTACCAGTGTAGGTGAGGTAGTCTTTGGAGTCACTTTTCTCCAACTTGAGACATTGGTATCTTGTGGTGAACTCCGATGTTTTGAAGTCAAACAGCAGCTTCAGTGTAAGCACTGTCTCATCAAAATCAATGTGAGACACCTCACGTGGCAGTACATGCCTCTGGTACTTCTTAAACCTGGTTGAGTCTAACCTTTCTCAAAGCAATCTTACTCTGGCACTCTCTGATAGTTGCCTCGCATAGTCAAGCAGCACCTCCTTGTACCTATAATACCATCTGGTAAAACTTATCTCCGTCTCCGGTTGAAATACGAATCTTCCTATCCGACTGCTCAATGCAGACATCACGCTGAGTACAGATACCTCTTCAACTGTCGTCTTTACCATACTGGTCTCTGTCATTTGACTCATAACCATTGTAATAATATCCTTTTGCTGCCTCTCTGCTATCTTTCTCTGCTCCTCCATGAGCTTTTTAAACATTGTCATCACTAGCTGAAGATTCATGGCTTCCCTTACAACCCCCATCACAGAACCCTTTTATCCACTCCGTTTCTTTCCAGCTAGCTTCTTACAGGCTACACGGGCTCTCCCTACCAAAACAACAATCGCTGTTTTTCGTAACAAGAGCACGCGGAGCTCTTCCTCTTTGAGCCCTAACAATGTCGCATCTTCCTTAGTGACAAGTGGCTTCCTACTCCTGATCGCCACTGTTCTATGTCTGCCTGGTATAAAATTCTGCTGGGTCTCCTTTCTGCGACCCTTCTTGCTCCGAGAGCCATTTGGTGAAAGAGAGACAAGTGGAGGTTTATTAGGAAAAAGGATTATAACAACAGCCGCAACTGGGGAATGGCGAAGCCAAACTTAAGCACATCAAGGCCTACTGCTGCCTGCCTTTTATGCAGCCCGCTTCTCGCCTCTCCTGCTCGCGATTTACTTACTTGTTAGCGGGAGACCATTTCTTGGGTGGCCATATGCGTCTAACTTCCCGAACACGGACTTAGCCATCAGGTCAGACGTCTGGGTGACGGCCACAACATAGACTAAATTCGATAAGATTTGAGAAAGTTGTGGTAGTTCAAATTGAAGCACTCAAAACGCTCAGAACTTTCCGGACAACCTAACATGTAGGTCGGTTGCCGACTCAGTCATCCTCTCTGAGGTGGAAGGCTTGCTTCACTCGGCGGGATTCGAACCAAAAACGCAGTTTCAAGATGGACGCGAACCGTCGCCTCGACTGACTGGCTATCACAACACAGTCTTCCATGCTTTATTGTAAGACAGATGCGCCAATTAAAAGCGACATAGTCACTTTTTGGCTCATTCCAAATCAGCGATTGCACTTACTGGTTCCTTGTTTGCAGGAGTATGATCAAAACGTTAGTGCCAAACAGGACTCGTTCTTCCGCGCGGTGAGGAAAACGCTTATGCATTAACACTATCAGCGCTGTTTGGTCGAACAAAAGTCCACGATCTCTTCGTGATGAAGTATTTTACACTGACGTAAAATAAAATTCATTAAGCTGAACGCTCGAGAGCTGCAGGAAAACGTAAAGCATCTTCTATGGGTGTTCGTTGCCCGAAGGTAAAGTGTACAATTTTATTTAGTGCACAATTTTTGTACAATGTACAATTTCGTTGTACAACTTTATCGTTGTGTACAATTATGTATGTCAATTTCATTGTGCAATTTTTTAATGAATAGAACATTCCGTAGGACAGCCCAGCGTTGAAGCGCCACAAACCGAAACCCTCTAACCGTATGGCCTTGAGCAGCAGACGCATAATTTCCGGTCATCTTTAATTTTCCTTCAATCTGGCCAAAGTCATCTACCGCTGAATAACTTTGATCAAGCACTTGTTTGAATTATCTTTCACTCATATAAGGTAATTGGACTGCATCAGGGTCCAATGGAATTTTGGTGGTTCTAGAAGAGGGAGAGATTTGGTGAGAATAGAATCAATCGTGAAATACTCTACAAACTGTATAGAAATGAGAGTGATTAAAAGACATGTAGTCTTGAATTTATTGCCTTTAGATCCTTATTCTTGAATTTGCTTATGTAGTTGCTTATAACTTAGTTGCCTTGTTTACGCTGGTCGCGGGCATCCGCCTCTTGGTGGTTGATTTGTGAGAGTTCTTCGGTCCGTAGGGTTTCCCATGAGTCCAAAGGTACGATGATCAGACGATCGGACTGAGGAGGAGTAGACTGGACCAAACTGAGCTGAACCGGCTCAAGCTTTCCTCTGCTCCAGCTGAACTTATAGTCGAAAGTGGGAGGAGGCTACAAGATGGTTTTAATATCATGGACCAAAGTCCGTGACATAAGGAGACATCCTTACCTATGAACTCATGTGCCTCCTCCCATATGGCCGCTCGATATCCCTCATCTGTGTATCACTCTATAGCATACTCCTTTTCTCTATCAGCTTTTCGTACTCTTTCGGGGCGATAAGTGAAAGTCAGTCGTGTATGACATTCACCAAGCAAACCAGCAAGGATAGCACACGCATATTTGTCAAAATGTAAGTCCAAAAAACAGATCCAGTTCTGAAACAAAAAAAGGAAAACGACAAAGTAAGCAGCTCCATAGCAAGGTACCAAAGAAAGGAAAAACAAAAAACTCACAAACAAGTAGAAAGGTGAAATACTAAGATGTACTTTGAATACCTACGCTATAAAGCAGTAGAAATCGTGATGCCCTTTGCAGTGCTTTCATATAAAATTTCACAACTGTGAAATCTACAGCACAATAAGAAGGTGTGGTTAAGTAGTACCGCAGAAAGGTTACAAGGTAATCCCTTTAGAGTTGGTGTCCTCTCGTGTTGTGCTTATTTACCTGAAGCAGTAATGGGTGAGGCGAAATAGTGTTACTGATGTTCAAGTAGAATCCAACATCAGTCCGCTATAATGCAGTATCTGACTCATAATTATGCCACAAGATGTGCAGTGTTGAAACATCCATGTCGTTCGTAGGCAAGTTAAGTGATGCAACAGGATAGCACACAGAAGATGAATAGATTTTTGTGAAAGCCAGCCCAGTTATAGCGTGGTTCATAACAAACTACTCTCGAGCAATATTATTGGCTGGCTAACAACTAAGCTTCAGGTTGTGGCCTTACCTACTTAGGCGAGACAATGCTTCTTTCAGTGACAGCCATTGTCGCTACTATAGCCGCAACTGGATGCCTTAGCTTGGATGACTTAACCCAGTCTAGCTTCACGTATTGAGTTTGAAGAAAAATCAAACCGAAATAGCCTGGTGGCAAAAAATTTCCGAAATCTTTTACTCAAGTCAAAGCTCTCTTGCCAACCAGCGAACACCGCTAACAAACCAGTCTAGCTGCACGTATTGAGTTTGAAGAAAAATCATATCACTACTAACGCGATAGCGTGGAATCATTTCGAACCACACGTTGATATAGTACTAGTGTTTAAAGGGGCATGAGCTGTGTAGTGTCATGAAGGCAAAGCAGGGTTAAAGGAATTTCATAACCTAGAGCTGTCGCCCAGAATACCCAGTAGCACTCTCAGTATACATCAAGCATAGCTATCGAGATCATATTGGCAACAATCACACATAGCAACATCGATGTGGAACTGGAAAATGCGAAACTTTTGTCTTGGTTGCATTCAACACCATCAACGTAGTACTCAACACGGTTGGACTGATCCTGTAGACCATGTAATAGATCAGTTTCTGTAAAAAGAAACAGAGTCATAGTTAAGCATAGAAAATACCTCTCCTGGTTGAGATGATAATCCAGCTAGCGGTCGAGGTATCCGATGACCATGACGAAACTGTAGCCAAAGGAAAATCATTTCAGCTGACGCAGCTCAACGCTTGAAATGAATTCAAGGGCTGTTGGCTGCGAATTTTTCCTGTGGATAAATGCCAAGGTGACCTCTCGTCCTAATCTCCTTAGCTCCTAAACAAACTTGTCTTCCGCAAAAGTGTTTTTACCAATGCCCATGAAGGTTTAATTCGTTGGACTTGTTGCCAAAGAATCCAGAGCTTGTACAAAAGCAAAACGTCAAATGGGGGTCAGCCATTCTTAGCACTTCGATTTTCATAGGACGTGTAGACGACGTGTCCATTTCCCCCTCCCCTGTAAAAAAGAAAGCCGAATAACTCCGCGTAATTTTCCTTTTGAATCTGAGGGTAATGAAGATTGAAACCATTTTGCCTCATCCTACAAGGTCTGAAAATCCAGTACTTTCTAGAGCGGATTTTTATCTCACCACGAAGTATTTTAAAACAGAAAACTAGGTCAGCTATCACCCTTCTATAGAATAAGGATCTCAAACCTAGCATATCACGAGGATCTGTTGGCTGCATAGGCACTCCAGTAGCCTTATTCTCAACGCCTTTTTGACTTCGTCTGCACAGACACAACAGTGCTCTCTGATCGCTTGTTTGCTGCAAACTGCCAGCAGAAATTGTTGTTTTTGCTCTTCTGATCCTACACGTAGAAAATTGCTCGCTCTAGTGTACTCGCTTAACTCATCGCCATCTTGCTTGAAGCTATTTCAGAAACGATGACTGAATGCCCCGATGCGGCGGCATACATTAGCTTCATACCACAGCACATTTCTTCTTCAGTCCACATCGCCATATGTATTATTTCAATTGTCGTCAACTTAATGTTCATACGCGTATGTCAACGGGATCTACCCTGCCACCAGAACTTTCGGGTTTGTTCTTAGTTCGCAAAATATGGTTCGTAGATCCTGCTCACGATAAAGCACATTACATTTCAGGTACTCATCTTGGCATTGATCTTTGTGAACTTCATGCACTCACTGACATACATCGTTATACTGGTAAATGCGATTGTTTCGGCTTACACATTATTTATTTTCGTAGGCTTTGCACTGATAGGGACAGAATCTTTAGTGGGAAACTTGCCATAGAGTTATCGTAAGACCAGGACCAGAAGGCCAAACCTCTACCTTCTCAATCGTTAAACAACAGTTATGATCAGCGATTATTAGGCAGAATTAGGTGCTGTGCTCCTAGCTCCTACACCTTGTGCAGAAGGTGGTCTCACTGGAGCGTCATCGATCTATCTTATAGATCTGTGCTAGTTATGTGAGTTTTACACCTAGTTTAGCTTTTCTAATACAAGGTGGCTTTATAAGGTAAACGTATTATGTTGCTTATAAAAAAAGATAATAGGCGTCGCAAAATTAATCTCCCCTTCGATGTACAAATAAATATGTTTTTCTAATGCATTTTGTCTCAGGAAAAGCGACGCATACCGTTTGATAGGTTTTTTTTCCTGTTCTTTCAAAAACATATGTGGATGTCGCTCTAATTTTTCTAGCCGAGCTTTTCCAGAGCTCCGTAAAATCATGAACCGATGCGACGATCGAGTCATCATGCATTAAGAGTTTAAATTGAGGCATTCTGCGGGAGAGGCATTCCGTAACCTTATCAGCGCTTTTGAGGCGGACTGTCCTTGTTAGCGAACGGTGAGGCTCTACTTCGAAAAACTCGCTTCTGGCGATTTTGATCTCGAATGAAAACCGGGTCGCGGGCGCAGGTCGTCGCTTGACGATAAAGTTTTGAGGAATGCCGTCGAAGCAAATCCGGAGAGTACGGAGGAGCTTGTCGTGCATCACGGTGCGGTAGAAAGACATTTAGCGAGAATCGGCATGGTGAAGAAGATGTCGAAGTTCGAGCCTCATGAGCTGACCGATGAGCAGCGTCGGCACGTTTCCACCAGGGATGAGCGGATAATGAAATTTTGAAAACCGGATAACGGATAACGGATAATTTTGCCCGAAAATCGCCGGATAACGGAAAAACGGATAACGAACAAACAGCAAAAATCAAAACTCGTTTTAAATTACACTAATTTCAACAACAGATCAGGGCTTGAAGCGCTGTTAATTTATAAGCCATTCCTAGCCATTTTAGTGTTGTTTTTTAAACGTTTTGCAGTCGCCACATCAACGACGCTCTATGCATTTTCCGCCTATCCGTACGTAGACAAACGCACAGACAGCAACATACCCGCTTTTCACCTGTTTCCAAAGGATAGGTTGGATTGTCTTATTTATCAGCCTTACTCTGCGCTCAAGTCTTTTTTCAAATAGAGCAGTTGAAAATATAGTCCTTGGAAGAGCAATTCTTCCGATGTCTGGGAATAAGAAGGAAGGAGACATCCAGCGAAACAAACTTCACATAACGCTCTTGTCCTACACATGCTATGAACCGTTATTGTTGTTGCTGCTCGATAGCATCCCAAGATTCAAGGTAGTTCAACGTGGAATTATCTGGGATGGATGAAATACCAACTTTGGTAGTAGCTGCAAGCAGTTGTGTACGGCAAACAAACACTCAAATAGTTATGACATCCAGACCTTCTGGATCTGAGGAAGAATATTCGACCTAGCCCCAAAACGGTGGTGTTCCCTATGTTTCAGATAAGTTTCACAAAAAACACAAAAAAAAACAAAGAAAATCTGCATATGTTCAGTACAACGATGATAAGTTTGTTTAGCAGTTTAGTGCTCTTCTAAAATTTTTAATGGAGAAGTTGCTCACTCTATATATTTGGATTAATCCTATTTCTTTTGCTAGTATTCACTGCTGTACTGCAGTATTTTTTGATAATTCACAACAGCATATGGCTAAAAAGGTACCGTTACCGCCTGCAATCAAATCGAACATACTTCAATCGTGGAGCCACAAATGATAGTATGGAAAGATCAGCGGTAAAAATTCTTGGAGGATGCGGCTCTCCACTTTTGACGATTGCTAGTAGCAGTTTGTATGCCTTCTTGGTCAGCACATGACTTGAGATGAAAGAACAATGCTGTGCTAAGTAGGCCTCACATAAGTATGGTACAGGCTTAGCGCGCCTTCGGGAAGGCTGGAAGTTAGATATCTTAAAAACTATGTAGCCAGTTCCCAAGTGAGGAAACTTGAATTAACCCTTCTAGATTTGAATACTTCTGTCGTTTCTGACCACCATTCTCACGATCGTGAAGGATCCTGTACATAGCCCACCCATCACCACGTCCAAAGCTAAGATTAGCTAATTTGTTGTTCGTTATCCGGCCCGTTATCGCCGGATAACGAACAACAAAACGGATAGGCCAAAACCCCCCGGAAACCGGATAACGGATAGCGGATAACGGTTAATCCGCTCATCCCTGGTTTCCACTCTTGCTCCAACCTGCCGGCTCGCTTTAACCCACTGACGACCGCGCGGGTCGATCTCCGCCCGCAGTTTTTCTCTCCCGTGGGACTGCGCGGGCCGATTTCGGCTCGCGGTTATAAAACTGTTCGCTACGGCCCATTCCTCTCTTTTTTTCGTCGTTTAAGAGCAATCATTAGATATGCTGGATCCTAGCAATGCTACTGCACTGTGGTCCGGCAGTCATTTACTTTTAAGCACTGATAAAAACAAAATCAGCACCACGCACTATTCGAGCTTACTTATCTTGGCGAAGGGATGGCTTTACCGTGATGAGCTTGGAAACGAAGAAGAAAAAACTAAAAAAAAACTAGAGTCTATCAGCGTGGTCGCTTTGTTGCGAATGCATTAGGCTAAATATCTCTCACTTCCACTGCTTTTTCCTCAGATAGCTTTAAGGGAGGGTAAAGGACCATTCTCGAAGAGGTGCTCGTTTCCCCAAAGCACAAACTCTAGGCAAGTATGTATTTGTCTGCTGATCAGCAAACATGGTTGTCTATTCGGAGTTCTGGCTACCCAAAAATGTAGATCCGTACCCTTCATTCAGGAGTGATCTCTAAAAGACCGCCATCCTTACGAAGAGATTGAAGATGGTGCCCCACGTCGATCACTCACTGGTTTTACGGTTGTCCAAAACCAATGCAAAAAGGACCTCTAGACCATTTCTCAGCGCTTCTTTCTGCTTCTCTTTCTGAGGCTGTTAGATGCTTTAGTACTCCATCTGAATGAATGGTTTCAGATGACACACCTCGTTAAAGTGGCGACGTCCAAAGAGCCCTGCGACGTGCTGGTGAGCGGCCTGTTCTGTTATGTGACACGACTGATCACCTCATCATGCTACACCGCTCACACCACACTGCTGTTCGGGTTGCTCTCCGAGCGGGTGATTGCCACGAAGTTTGCCGCTACCTACGAGAAATGCACCAGCGTAATTGGCTACTGTATTTTGATAGCCGCGGTTAGTTGCTTCAGGCCATTGGTAATGTCTGTCCATTAATACCACTTTCACTGTTCTGAACAAACTTGATGCCTCTGAAATCATAGTGAACATCTCTCAGATTGAATCAGTTTCTCACAGATTAAACTGCGGACTCTGATTAGAATGATTTTCCGTTCATGGAAATTTTGTGCAACTTTCTTTTAAATTTTCTAGTTCAGCGGCTCCAAAAATAAACAATCTGCTTTATGAAATTTCTATCTTTGGATAAAAATAGTGGCCTAATCTGTTAAAAAAGTATTTTTTAAATTTTAAAGGGTAGAAAAAGCAGCGAATTTTGAGTATTAAAAGAGAAGATAGCACCGTGCATTCATCTAGCCTGATGCGATTTTCTTTTAATTGAAAGTGCAAATACTCTCACTTGAAAATGCATGGTGGACATGTGTGTGTATTTTACAGTTAATCTTGTTCTACCGTTCAGCTTTGTGTAATTCCATGCTAGTTTGTGTTTTTGCTATCATCGACGTTCTGAAAGACGCATGGCTCAATCTGCCTTTTAGATATACTTAACGATTGCTGCTACCACTTTAAAATAAGCTATAGGCATTTTCTTCTCGTTAGATAAGATAAAGATAAGGACGCCGTTATTCAATCCTTTTTGACAGCCGCCTCCGACTGCGCTCCACGCGCTCATTCTCGTTGCAAGTAAGAATTTTAATAAATTTCAAATTTAAGTTTGTTCAGTGTTTGGAGCAGATGAAGATTCTCATCAAGAGTTATGCCAAATTTTCCTTGTACAATATATAACCTTCTTAATCAATTCAATATATTGATATTAACCTTCTAGGAAAATGTCTGATTTCATCTACAAAATCCCCTTTTGATTTGGATTATGTTCAGCTTGATTTAAAAATTTTACCAATTGACCTGAAAAGCATCCGGCTTGGTTTGAAAATCATATGATTTTTCCACTTTTTTTCGAGTTTCCCCGAAATTTTCGTTACAGTTCGGTTTATTGAAAGTCATTTTCAGCTGCTTTTAGCCGTCATGTTGTGTGTCATAAAGCAGAAGAATTTTCACATCGACAAGAAGTCGTATTATTGCTCATCTCTAACAGATGAAACTTACGACAGCGTTCTATTTGTACACAGCGCCTTATTGTTAATGCTGGTCGTCACGCTTATAGTGTTCGGATTGTTGTACGCTTTAAATATGAAGATTAGGAAAAAGTGAGTCTTCTTTAGAAGTTATTGAAGTATAGCTTAACAGTGAGCTGCGCTTTGTATTTGTAGTGAGTTATTATGGAAGCAAGGTATGTCATTCACTAGTGCTTGTGCAGATTACGTGAATAGAGCCCTTGAGGAAGCAACACGCTTACCACTGCACAGCCCAAGTACGTTCTGGGGCCGGATTCATCAATGACTTACAGCGATTTAACGGAGAAATTACAGCCGATAGCGATAGCGCGGCTTAACAAGCGGTATGGTGAAATGTTTCGCTGGATAAGCCGCATTTCAAGGATTTCGGCTGTATCTTCTCTGTTAAATTGCTGTAAGTCGTTGATGAACTCAGCCCTGGTCTCCACAAGAAGTTACATGGGAGGTTAATACCGTTCCCTGGTAAGAGCTGTCCTGCAGTTCTAGCACGATTGTCCTGGTCGGCATCTTCTCCAGTGATTGGTATTAGATGCCAAGCCGGGTCGTTATGGCATAACGGTAGTCGATAGGAGATGTTGTGGAGCGGTTGACGAGAGGACGATACGGAGCGACGGGAACTCCTGAAAGTCGGCTCGAGTGTGTCGCTGTGTTCACGTACGCTTGTCGCGGACAACACGCCGCGTACACCAGCTGGTCCTTGAAAGCGTCCTGACAAAAGTTACGTTACCACTGGAGCACTCCTGAAGCGGTATTCAGTTTTGGATGCAGAGTGGTGTTTTGTCATCATCTACGACCTTTTCCGCACCTTGTAAAGTGCCGCTTTCTCTATTGGGGGCGGCTGCTGGGCTTTTTGGGTGGACGGTGGACAGGACACTCTCTCAACGAACGTGGTGAGCAAAGGGATAAACCACAGTTCATCTTATTCAACAAGTCTGAACCACCGTTTCATGTATATCACTGCATTCAAGGGCTACCATACCCAAGTCACCAGCGGTCGTCCTAGTCATGCTGCGCCGCTTTGCCAGGTAAAGCATCCAGGGTAGTAAGTTGGATGCCTCCTATTATACAAATGCTCCTTCATTGCTTAGTCCTGTAGCACTGATCCCGCCTTTTTTGATTGCAATCTCGGTGTGGGCACGAGCCCACTGAATGCCTTTGGCAACTGCGAGTAGCACAGTTAGGCCGAGAAAGGTTTCTTGGAACTTTGACGCCGTTACAAGCTTGTCCTGTCAATGTTCAGAAATCTTTGCAACTAGTCAGGAAGACATCTCCCTCCATCCATCGCGGCTGTACACATAGGTGCGGTTACAGTGTTTATTCACTGATCCTTCTAAAGAACCTGACTTGCACTCCAACGCTATAACCTCTGAAAAGTTCGTGGATTAGAATTATTTTTAGAATTACTCGAGATGTGAACTCCAAGTACCAGGCTTCGGAGAACTTGCGAGTGCTACGGCTTCTCGGCCCACTACTTATACTACATTTCGTCGGTTATCCGTTTTATTTCGCCATCAGCGTCGTGGTACAATCGTTGATGGCTATATTTGGAGAGCTCACGTTCCGTGTGATATATTCCGTTGTTTACGTGAGTCTTTGATTTGTATTTGTTTCAAACCAAATATTTTGGTGCCAAAGGATGAAGCGAGAACAGATAGCAGAAAGTCGCATGCTATTCGGCTCCTGTCGCATACCTTCACTGAACAAGCTGCCTATTCTAACTTCGTGCAGACGCTTTTGCTAAGTAGATGTACCGAAATGGTTCTGGCAAAGATTCTTCTTCTCCTTCAGCGTTCGTCTTGCCTTGTAGCGGGGTCCGCCATTCTGGTATCGTGACGCACCTTTCCCGATCCAGCTCTAGATCAGTGTGAACACTAGCAACCTTCAAGTCCATATGTAACGAACTTATCAGGCCAGCGCTGCTTCGGACGCCCTCTAGGCCGCTTTCCTACTACCTTGAAGTTAAGGCCTATCTTGCGGATGCTGTCAAGATAGGCCTTAACTTCTCTCGCATCCGAACTTCTGCCAAATGGCTATCGTTTCGGATGCGAGTGACTGTAGCTGCTCCGATATCTTCTTATCACACGCCAGTTGACGAGCACCATGCTGCGCTCACGGGTGAATTCAGTCGAACCATCAGTTTGCCGTCGGACGCTATTGCTGATCCCAGGTACTTAAAGACTGAAGTGCGGGGGAGCTCAATGCCACTAACCTTGATGGAGATGGACTCGGCCGCGTCCGTCGTTAGACACTCGGTCTTTCAGTTCAGTTTCCAAACCGTTCCAAACGATCACAGCAAGCTTGCACTTCTCGCTCGAGTTCATCTTTATCTTTGCTAGCGAGCATTACGTCATCAGCATAAAGCAGCGTCCAAGGGACGGGCTTCTAAAGATATCGCGAGATGGCATCCATGACGACAACAAAGAGGAGTGGGGAAGGTGCAGAACACTGGTGTACCCGGGAGAGATGGGAAACTCATTCATTCTTGCGAGGATTCTTACATGGAATATCACATCCCTCTGCAAAACTTCTCACGCTAACACTGCGATATCTCTTCTTGGGATAAGGTCGGCTTTAAGCGTTAGGTCGAGTATGTTAGTAGTTTTTATGTCTTGACTTTTTATTACTTAGCACCCACCTTGCTTCACCTTCACTTAGAACGCTAACTAAACTTCTTTCTTTTGTACTTGCATATAACCGCTGACCAGATTTGTGTGTATATTACATTATCACAAAGTGTTTTGAAGTTGAATCAGGGTTGAAGGAAAGTCTTTGTATGATTGACATTATTTTTTCTTTATTCCTTTATTCAACATACAATGGGATTCTCTCAAAAATATATACCATTTTCATGTCAAACTGGACACTCTTCTAAGCAGTGCTAAGGCATTTGAAGTAAAACTACACATATTCCAAATCAAAACGTCGCTCATGATGATATTGGAAAATACCTGTTGAATGCATTTTCATTCAACGAGGAACTTTAACTGAATTTATAACACGGCCAAGATCAGTAGGGTTGAAAAGTGCAAGTGGTCGAAATTTCTTCACAATTTGTGAAAGGTGTCTTTGAGCACGAAAAGTGTCATGCTTAAAGCACATGGATTGAAAAGTTTGAGAAACCTTGCTACTGGAAGGTACTGGAAGAGAAAATATATCTTCACCTAGTCTTTTGCTCCAATAATGTAGGGTTTGTCAACTTTCGATCGTTCGTGATCTAACAGTAAACGTGCCCCAGCACCCTTAACAGCGTGCCTTGGGCTTCTTCCCTTCGAGGCTTCACAGAACTTTTCAGATTCTCTGTTTTTATAATATTAGTGCTTCCTGTGCTATGAATGTTCCATGCGCAACGTCTTCCGAAGCGTCATGCTGCTGCTGCTTCACGTAACTCGGTCACACACGACTATTCAAACCACCGCTCTGTTGAGAGTTTTCAGTGCTCCCACTGTTCTTCACCTCTAATACACCATTTTCACGCCGAACTCGGCCCTTTTCAAATCAAATTGGACACTCTTCTAAGCAAGGTTGACGCTTTTGAAACGAAAGATAACTCTTCCAACTTAAATAAGCTTCCTCACATTAAGCTAGAGACTCTCCAAAAAAGTTAGAATGATTTTTTGTATAATGAAAATCTTAGTATAACTTCTCTTAAAATTTGAATTCACCTACCTAATATGAACGGATTGTTCAAGTTTTAGTAAAATTTCATTTTTTTTGAGGAGTAATATTGATATGAAACTGGTTCTAAAAGGCAGGAAAGCTGCCATTTTTCGTTCCAAAAAAGAGATGCGCCTTGCCTTCATTTAATACGATTGACAGTAGAATTTCTGTTTGCATGGAGTTTGACAGCTGTTCACGATACAAAAAAAACTGAGAAGAACAAACACGCACATCCTCACCATGTTGGTTTATGTAGGTGCCATTCACACCATCAATCAGATAAAAGTTTGGCGAACATTTTGAATGCATGGCGCGGTTTGATAATCTAATATGCTGTGTGCTCGGTTTTTGGTATGCTTCAAGACAATTTTTACCTTATTATTATTTTTTAAAATAAACATTTTTATAGATTTGTTACATTTGTTAGAGCAGGTAAACTAAAAAATTTCATTTTTAATTTTGAAATTTTTCATAGAAAGTAATAGCAAATTTTCCTTGATTAATGAATTATTCTAACCATACTGAGTCTGTAGTCTAACCTGTCTTAAGGTCATTTGGAAAGCTTCGCTTTAATTTATTTATTACTGCACCTTAAGTGCGCCCAATAACAAAGTAAAACAACAAAGCAAACTTGCACAAATTCAGTTAACACACATGGAGAACACAAAAAAACTGGAGAACACAAAAAAAACAAAAAAAACCAATTTCAATTTTTTTCCTTAGGCTGGTTTCGAAGAGTGTCAAATTTGAGTTGAAAAGTGTCCATTTTGATTTGAAAATTGCCCAGTTCGGTGTGGAAATGGCATATAATTCGTTTTCGTTGCCGTCTTTTCCAAACAGCAGTTTAGCTGTGCCCTTCTTTCGTATTTTTTCAGTTGAATGATAGCGCTTAAAAGTCGAAGAATCGTTATAGGAGATTCATTTCGCACTCAAGTAATAGTGATTGCTGTATTTGTACCTATTTCCCGCGAATGCAGTATGTCTGAATTGGTTTGATTGATCTGAGAACTCAAACATTAATAGTTGAACCGGAAGCGTCAACGAAGTAATAGCACCCTCATCTAAAGTCTCCCCAAACCATCCGCTTGGTTAGCTGTGTGGTAATGTCCTATCCTGTTTGCCGTTGACGAACGAGCTCTTTCTTATATTGGTGTAATTTTGATTCAACAAAAAAGAACTAGAAACATGAAATCTGATGGAATATTCGTGAAGGTCAAATGATAGTGAGGCTTCAAAAACCTCATCTTTCTGCCTCAGTGTGAATAGTTTTTCTGCCCTCAAAGTTTATTTCGATCAAGAGAAAGCAGCAGAAACTCTAAAAATTAATAAATCAATAATCGAAGGTGAACGATTAACCGATTGGTATAATTGGCATTGGTCGAACCATAGGAGGCGGTATCGGTATCAGCAATGGTGACGGAGGTGCACTTCGAAACATAGGAGGCGGTAACGGTGGCAGCAATGGTGGCAAAAGTGGAGGTCGAGGCATAGGAGGCGGTAACGGTATCAGCATTGGTGGTGGGATTGGAACCTGAATAGGACAATTTGTTACATGTTGGCTAAGAAAGGTGGCATCTTCCCCTATCAGGCCAAAAATCCCAAGTATTACACCTTGGTGAGCAAGTTAACAGAAGGGTCATCATTTTGGTCAATTTTAGCCTAGGAGTACAACTACTTTACGTGACCTGGAATTTATTCTAGACTCAACACTGTCATTTAAAGAACATTGTGAATTGATAGCAAAGAGAGGGGATAGGACTGTAAACAGCATTTAAGTCACTAAAAACAAATTCACTCATCCACATGCTGTTAGCCTACAAAGCATATGTTAGGCCTGCGCTTGAATATGGTATTTAGCCCTAAGTATAAGCGCGAAATCGCTAAGCCAGAGTCTGTGCAAAACAGTTTCGCAAGAAAGCTCTGGAGTACACGATTGTGGCTACACCAGCATTACCCCTGCCGCTGAAAGGAAAAAGATCTTCAAGTTGCAGTCTCTAGCTTGCCGTAGAAGACGATTCGATTTAATCACAATGTATAAGTTGATAAATGGTACTTTGGCCTTCGTCTCCAAGATTTCTTTACTGTATCACCTTCCAGCACTAGAGGTGGTCAAAGTAAGATACAATTACCAAGAGCTACAACTAATGTAAGATCGGCATTTTTTACACATCGGGCTGGCTCTGAGTTCCTAAAGTTCTCTAAGAAAATCGTTGTGCCAAATTCATTGAGGCAATACAAAAGGCTTATTGACTGGTGTCTCCAAGAAGCTTCTTAATGGCTTGCCGAGTTGTTGGTCTTTGTACTAGTTATCGCCATCTGTGTTTTCCTGTTCATTAGCATGATCTTTTCGTTCGTTTGTTTGTTTGTTTTCGTTTTAACCTGCGTGATTGTTCACGTACAAAATAAATAAATAAATAAATAAATAAATAAGAGGACAGCGATGCTAACCAGATATGTCACTTATGCCAGAAAATGCCAGAAAATGCCAGAAAATGATCATACGCTGGAAGGGAAGACACTTTCAGAACGGCTCCACCTCTCTGTTACTCCTCACCAAATCCTTCTTGGCTACGTTCAACAACAAAGCCATAAAATATTACGCTGCAATTTGGATGTGCAGGTTTCGAGTCTTCTCTTCTTCCTTTCTTTTCCTCAAATGACCTTAGGTTGTCCCATAAGTCCCGCCGTTTCTTCAACGATTCATTGCGGGTTCCGCCGGCGGTCTTCTGCACAGCGCGACCTATCAGGCCTTGTATTGCGTTTCTTTCTCCATCCTGGATTTTGTCAATTTTTAGGTCGCTAAACTGAAAAGTGGAAAGTGGCCATCTGCGCAGTCGCTTTTCTCCGCTTAGATTTGGATTTTTTGCTCATTTTTAATAGCATTTGGAAGGCAATGTTCTGTGCTACAAGAAAACGTGTTGATGCTATTTGTTCATTTGTCTTTTATTGATTTTTAGGCCATCAAATTGGGACGTCCGACTTTTCCGTCCGAATGTTTACCGACAGCTCCTGCTCAGGGGTGGGCTTTTTTGCTGGGAGTTATATGTTGTTCGGAAGAGGATGCTCGCTCAATAAGAATTTGTGTCGCGTTTATTGGTTCATGTTGATTTCTGTCGAATATCAACAACTGAACAAGGAGAAGGAGTTGTTGGTGAAGATGAATTTTCTCTTTTAGGAGTTTTGTTATATTCGACAGAATTCAGCATGAGCCAATAAACGCAACAGACATTCTTATAGAGCAAGACATTCCCTTTCGACCGACATATAACACCCAGCAAAAAGGTCCTACCATAGAGCAGGAGCTGTCGGTAAAAATAAATCTTCTCCTTCGGACGTCTCAATTTGATGTCTTAAAAATCAATAAAGGACAAGTGAACCAATAAGACCAACGCGAGTTCTCAAAGAACAGAACATTCCCTTCCAAATGCTATAAAAACCGCGCAAAAATTTCCAAGCCTAAGCGGAGAGAACAACTGCGCAAATGGCTACTTTTTCACATTTTCACTTTTCACTTTAGCGACCTGAAAATTGACAAAATTCAGGATGGAGAAAGAAACGCAATACATGATTTGATAGACCAAATCATTTTCTTTCGAACGCTGTATAGCGCTGTGCAGAAGACCGCCGGCGGAACCCGCAATGAATCGTTGAAGAAAACGGTGGGACTTATGGGACAAATTGATATTAACTGCAGCCGTCTGCAGTAAGCACAGTTTCCATTCGGGATAAAGGGGACCATTCTGTGGGACAAGAAGATCTATGGACTTCGTTAATATCTTCCAAGGACGACCAGTAACAAATGGTTACTGATATTGATATTGATATTTATTACATAAGTAGTTACTTATGTAGAATAGTTAGAGGAATATAACAAACATCCACCGAACAATAAAACAGCAACTAAACAACTATTGAAGTACTAACAGAAATACAAAAACTTTAAAACAAACGTTCGCTGTGGTTCGCTGTGGTTCATCTCAATTCTTCATTAAAACATTCTGTAGTTTTTCGAAACAATTATGGCAGTATAGAAGAACGTTGGGCTGTACGAGTCTACCTAGAGAGCGCAAGTTTTACGAAAAGATTTGTGAGCACAAATGAAAACGCTCAAAAACCTTCAACCGTGCTATGGTGCATTGCACTTTGAATCATTCCAGAAGCTGGACTTTCCCCACGCTAAACGATGTAGGCATAGTAAGAAACTTGTTGTTTTAGAAGCTCTGTTGTTACTGTCTGGGTTTGCAAACTTAATTACTGTTTTCCTTTAGCAATCTGTGTTGATGATAGAAGGACTGATGCTATTTTGGGAAGATGAAGACGTAGTCATATTGACGCCATGCATAATGGATGAGTCGAAGAAGATTGATAAGGAAAAAGATCTCGCTTGTTACATACTAAAGTACGGCCAAACCGACTGCTGCTAAGTGAACTTTTATTTAACGATTTTTCCGAATTTACCACATTCAACGCAAATCATTTTCGTTAAGAAATAGTCGTTAAAAATTTACTGAAAAAAAAATTAGCGCACATCCCTGGTCCCTATGCAGTGCATCAGAGTACTTTATGAGCTCTGCAGTGGATTCACGTCCAAGATCTTTGCAGTCTATAACGACATCCCCGTCAACGTGAAGAGAGGGTTCGGCAAGGGGATACCATATCCCCTAAGCTCTTCAGTGCCATCCTCGAGAACATCAGGCGCGGTTTAGAATGGGAAGACGTGGGAGGGAAGGCCGGCAGCGTCGCGAACACCTCCGAATGCCCCAGCTGCAGGGTTGCGAAGTAAGCATGGCTAGCGGCCTAGTTCCAGAGCTGAGCATGAGGAAACGAGCGACTTAGGGAGCTTTCAAGAGTTAAAGAAGTCGCGAAGAACGCCCGGCTCTGTGCCCATCTATTTGACACCACTGTTCTTCCTGTGCTAGCATACGCCTCAGAGATAGCGGCCATCCAAAAGTAGGATAAGCACGCGATCGCGCAGCAAGGTAACGAGAAGGACGGAGTTACACGAATCACTCAGTTAAAAGTAGGCCTCCGTAGTTCCGAGCCTTGTCGACGTACGAAAATCAAAGACGCTGTCGCATGAGCCAAGTCGTCCAAGATTATGTGGTCCGATTTGTGATTTTGATTCATAAGTTTTTCGAAGACACCCGGTGGACAAGGGCCGTAACCGACTGGATTCCTCGCGATGTCAAAAGGACACCAGTACACACACCATCGCCTTAGTCGGACTTCTTCGTGTAAGCCCTGATATGCTGCTCTTGGTATTTCTCGATCCGTTGGAGCACTCCGGCACGTGACAGGGACCACAGACGGTCTAAGTGCATTGGGAAACTGAGCCGGTGTTCTTTTTCGACCTAGATTGAACTCAATTAGACGGCAAATGCTACCAACCGCCGAGCAGCTGCGGCGTAGTGGATAAAGAAGAGCACTGGGAAGTAGGGTTCTGTGATTCGACTTTCTGAATGGAAGTCACTCCCCTGAATGTGTAAATCTTTAGTCGGCACACCTGAAAGTCTAAGCCAGCTACCACACAGAAAACACTCAAGATTAAGAAGAAGAGGAGGAGCCGTCCCACGCATGAGCTGCGAAACCACGAAGATTGCAGGCTTTCCACGACTTCGTTTTAGGACAAGTATGTTCGACGCTACAACAAAAGCACGTAGGATCGTCCGTTAGGCACACGGGTTAACCACGGGTTAACCACACAGTAAAATGCCTTTCCAGTATGCATGCAAGAGCAGCGTACGTGTAACGCATCAGCAAAAAGATTGTGTAAAGTCGACTTTCTAATCATCCCTACCACTAAAAGTAAGAGATGTCTAGGTACTAGATGGTGCAGGAAATATCCGCCGCCTTTGATTTACAATGCCGCTCAAATTCTTTGCAAAAAAAGACGCTTTGCGACGGATTAATCCGTCACAAAGCGTCTTTTTTGCAAAGAATTTGAGCGGTATTGTATAAGTTTCACTTATCATAATTTCGTTCATTTTCAACAATCTAGTTACAGCCGGAACTTTCACACTTGCTGTGCCACTGTCAATAATGGTCGCTAGAAATAATTTTCAGTTTGTGAAGAACAGTTTTGGACAGTTAGAGCTTATAAACTGTCGGAAAACATGCTCCTTTTCTACACAATCAAAATTCTTCTCTGAAGCCATTCAGGGAATTTCGCGCACATGACAATGTGAAATTCCCACACACGAAGATCAACGCAATCGAAAATAGCTTTCTATCGAAACCCTACACGTATTTGCGCCGATGAATCTAATGTGCTATTTGGTGCTGCCGCTGAGAGGAACAGAATCCTTTTACTTATCTACATATTTATTTATTTATTGCACACAAGTGCTCTGTCACGTCTATCGGCGTGCCTCGCACTTGCGCGCTTCGCGCGATGTTAAGCACAATCACATCAAGCTAGCTGCTCTGCTTGTACAGCTTTTTTCGCTACCTAGGAGTGCAAAAGGCTCGCAGTCCGTACAGTGTATTGTATGATAGGGCGATCTATTGGTTCCTCACTACTGGTCCTCCCCTAGTGAAACGGTCCCCAATTACTGGTACTGGTCCCCTTCAATGATCCACCCTTAGCGGACAACGTCTTCGGCACACCTTCGGAATCCCCAGGCACATTGGACAACGTCTTCGGCACGTCCTCTGAGTCCCAGGCACGTCATGCGACGTGTTCCGAACGTCTTCCGAATCCCCTGGCACGCACATAGAAGACGTCTGGGTGTTTTCCGCTATTTTCGCGCCACGTAATTTGACCAGTATCGATTGACAGTGATCGATATTGCAAAAACAAATTTTAGAATCGTGTTGTTCCACCTCAACTACCCCAGGGCTGAAATTTCCAGGCAGGTAGAAGACGTCTGGGTATTTTCCGCTATTTTCCCGCACCGTAGTTTAATCAATATCGATTGATGGCGATCGATAGTTCAAAAACAAACTTCAGATTCGTTCAGCGTTCAGCGACCTCGATTGCCCAGGGCTAAAGTTTACAGGCAGGTTGAAGAAGTCTGAGTATTTTCCCCTATTTTCGTATCGTAATTTTCCCCCCATTTTCCCCCCTACTTTCCCCCGAATTTTCCACCTATTTTACAATTTCTGCGGCTGCGCCGATCGATAGTGTGACTCATTGCTTAGCGTATTATTATAGAGGATGATGTTTGTGCGCTGTTCAAAAAAGGAAAGTAATGAAAGATGAACGTAACATTTAACGGTCTCGACAATCTTTATTTATTAGAGCGCGGCGTATGTATTAGGTTGTCCCATAAGTACCCGCCGTTTTCTTCAACGATTCACTGCAGATTTCGCCGGCTGTCTCTTGCATAGCTCTGCATAGCCTTCGAAAGAGAATGATTTGCTCTATCAGAGCATGTATTGCATTTCTTTCTTCATCATGAATTTTGTCAATTTTTAGGTCGTTGAAGTGAAAAGTGAAAAAGTGAAAAAGTAGCCATTTGCGCACTTGTTCTCTCCGCTTAGGTTTGTAACTTTTCGCGCAGTTTTTATAGCATTTGGAAGACAATGTTCTGTAATACAAGAATATGTGTTAGTGCTATTTGCTCATTTGTCCTTTATTGATTTTTAGGCCATCAAATTGGAACGTCCGAAGGAGAATGGTTATTTTTGCGCGTTCCACAGAACATTGTCTTCTAAGTGCTATAAAAAAACGGCGCAAAAGATTACAAACCTAAGCGGAGAAAGCAAGTGCGCAAATGGCTACTTTTTCACTTTTCACTTTTCACTTCAACGATCTAAAAACTGACAAAATTCATAATGAAAAAAGAAATGCAATACATGTTCTGATAGAGCAAATCATTCTCTTTCGAAAGCTATGCTGCGCTGTGCAGGAGACCGCCGGCGAAATCTGCAGTGAATCGTTGAAAAAAACGGTGAAGACTTATGGGACAACCTAATATTTTGGGCAGATTTTCGTGCTTTCTTCGCAGATTTTCATTTCCATGTTCAGTTGTAATTTCATAGTCTGCTTACTGGATTGCGTTTTAAACTACACTTGCAGTATAAATAATAAAGGATAAAGAACGGCGTTACTCAATCCTTTTAGGGATGCGCCACGCACTCCACTTCTGCGGGATATCGTGGAGGAGTGTTGAATGCGTATTTGGCCATACAATGACTTGCGGTGCTCAGCCGATAAACCAGTCTGCGCTTTATTCTTCGCAGACAAGTCTTCCACAAATTCAGTGACCTCAGAGAGAAGGAAGGCTTGGATGGCCTGCGCGGAAAATCCGAACCAAGAACGTGGGTGCACGCGACGGCCGGCACCTTCTGCGACTGTGCAACACGCGCCCATACACCTGCAGTAGATCATCAATATCAAACGTGACCATTTTTATGCGATCTGGAAAATTCGCGATGGTTTGAAGTAACCAGCTCTTCTCAAAACCACTTTTTCCTATTGTCCATGATCTTTCTTTTATAATAAATTATAATAAGGAACTATTGTCTTGAACAAGTTTCTTATCTCATCAGAAGAAGAAATCAATGCTTGCCCTCAACTCCACCTATATCTGTCGAGGCGCCAGAACTCAAGGTTAGGATAGAGGACAAATATAGGTGGAATTGAGGGCAAGCACTGATTTCTCCTTCTGATGAGGTAAGAACAGATATAAAGACTAAACATAACGGAATTTCTTCCTTTTTCTTATTTATTTAATTATTTACGCGAGCACAAGCACAATCGTGCGCAATCTGTATAACAAAAATTAAACGAAAAAAATTAAATTAATTAAACGGACAAAAATCAAAACAAAAACCAAACGAGAAAAGCAAATACAATCTACACACATTGTTCCGCTGGAAAGTAAAGGAAATCGAACTTTTCTGCTCTTACAACGTGGCCTAAACTCTTCAGTTTTTTGCAGTCATCTCACATATCTGATATGCATCTGATATGTGTTCCCTCTACTAGAAGTTATTAAAATCTCTTACGAAGGCAGAGAGTACAGAACTTATACAATGACAGGAATAATCAAGACACTGAAACGGGTGACACTTTCAGTCCGAACTATTTAATAGAAAGTGTCGTCGGACTCAGGAACCGTTTTGAAGTCATATTCCTATTCTAGCAGCTGTTCCACTTTCATTCCTCCACTGACATTTGCTACGGTCAGCTTTTGAAAGACGAATTTGATGCCCATAATGACGTACTATAGGAAGTGGTGGCGGCCCGCACCATATAATCGGAGAGGCCACAGGTAGAACCAGGATGGCCAGGAATACGGCTAGCTTCATGACCTTAAATTAGTGTTAGGATAGCTGTACAACACGGCTATTATAAGTTGGAATTGAAGAAAAAGAGATTGCATGGGCGCTAGATTATGAGAACGAAGACATATTTGTAGGGTAAGCTGTTTGAGAAAAAATAATTGGCAAATCACGACCACAAATTAATAGGAGAAGCGTATATGTAACAAGCCCTAGAAGGCGTGAAAGCCACTTCTCTGTCCACTCATGTAAATTGGCTGATCGTGCATTGCTCCGCCGAATATCAATTTGATTTTAAAAAGCTCCGATGCTGCAATGCGCACTTTATGTAGCAAACGGGTGCGCTTATTTATTTCCCACCATATCACATCTATAAGCTTTACAGCTTTTTATTATATGAGGCCTAGGAGAAAAGCCACTAAACGTTTTGATTTTCAGTTTCCTTCGCACTATTGCTTACTATCGACAACGATTCTCTGGTATATCATTCGAAAGAACAAGCGGACCAGAAAAAATTCTCCAGCGGCTTTTCAGACGTCAAACAAGCAACAACGAGAGGACGATATCTACTTTCAAAACTACAACACAATGTGGAAGTGAATAAATCTTTTGTTAGTACACTTCAGCATCAAAAGACCGAATCAAGCGAGTAGCTTATTTGACATATAATGTCCTAAAAATTGAACTGAGGGCTTCACAATTGGGTTGTCTTGGTTTTGGTCCCACATGTCCCTCTTATATTGCGTTTTTACGTTGACAGAATTTATGGCAGGCGTATGGCACTCAGCGAAATTGCCCTCATCTTGGACACTCTATGAACATTCCGATGGTGGAGTGTTTATTGTACAAGCAAGCCTGTGTGATCATAGCGGTATCAACAATCAAGAAAACAACAATAACAACCAGAACGTGACTAACAAACATAAGGATAAGGATAAAGGATAAAGGACGGCGTTACTCAATCTCTTCTGGGATGCGCCAGCGCATTCTACTTCTACGGGTTGTCGTGGAGGCGACATGAATGCGTATTTGGCCATACAATGACTTGCGGTGGCCAGCCGATGAACAGGTCAGCGCTCTATCCTTTCCAGACACGTCTGGTACCAATTCACCGACCCCGGAGGGATGGAAGGCATGGTTGGCCTGGGCGGGAAATCCGAACCAGGAACCTGGTATCGGGTGCACGCGACAGTCGCACCTCCTCCGACTGCGCTACACGCGCCCTTGACTAACAAACATACGTGCAGCAATTATCCGAAAAATTACAAACATGAATTTGTACGGCATCAAGGGGTATAATGTGTGCTCTTGTCAAGTTCAAGTTCGATCCCTGCTCTGCTAACAAACAACCTCTCTCTGGCTGTTCGCTTTACAGGGTCACTCAAAAAATATATCCACTATTTGAAAGGTTATAACTTTGCTCACAGTAAAGGTGCCTAAAAAAGTGAAGAACTTATATGAAAACTTAAGGAAATTAAAATTTTCTGACGATTAGAATGCGCCACGCACTCATCTAATATTTTTTATTTTACACTCGATTGATTGTGTTTCACTTGTATACTTACAATTACTAATACTACTTATAATTTATTTGCAAAGTGGTCGTATCGATTAATATCTGCTTCTTAGGGTTTAAAATTTAAAAACACACTGTTTTCTGCAAAAAATGCAGGCACCATTTGAAATGTTCTAAGTTCTAACGTTGCCCTGGTGAAGCTTTTGAAGATGTTTGAGATTTATATAAAAAGCACAGAGTAACGAGATGTATATGCCGTGCAAACAGTCAAGATTGCGCAGTGCATCCGCTTCAAACCTTGTGTTTCAGACTTGATTGATGGCACCTGAACTGAATGCTTGTTACAATCCTGTTCCTTCGCCCAGTAGCTGCAACTATGCCGATTAACCTCTCCATTCAGCTTGAACGTTGCTTCATGCTTCAATGTTCCACAGAATCCGTCTTGGAAATTATCGTTTCTACGTGCATTTAAGTCGTGCAATCAATAGACTTGCATGAGACGTGCCTTTCTGCCGATTGTCAAGCTCAAACATTAGAAGAAGCACAGCACAAGTTATTGTGGCCAAGTAGTAACAAGATTGTAGCAAGCATTCTGCCCGTGCACAATCAATCGAGTCTCAAATGCAAGAAATCAGACGAGTGCATGGCGCATTCCATGCCGCTCAAATGTCAAAAGTTTTCCATTTTTTATGCTTTTGTATGAACCCTCACCTTAACTTCTTCAGTACCTTTACTCTGAGCAAAGTTACCACCTTTCAAACGGTGTACACATTTTTTGAGACACTCTGTACAATTTACGAGGACCACTCCATGTGGTCGCGATCTCAGTGGAAGTATCCCATATAACTTCACACCTGGTTGAACATATAAAATGTTGCATGTCATGATGAGAGAAAACTTCTTTCTCCTCCTGCAGGCTAAGAACTCAATTCCCAAGTTGAAAAGTGCTACTTCATGGTATTCTATCGTAACTAAATCCTACACTCTTTACAAACCTTTTTTCAGGTGGAATTGATTTGAACCCTCTTTATGGCTTTTTTAGTGTTGATTATTGATTACTCAGGTCTGAAATTTTTTCAACTTCTATTGATCCTTTCTGAGAAGAATAGTTAATCCATCCGGCGGTCCGTCTTTTCGCTTCGATGATTAACGCGAGAGATAATCGATCAATATCGTTCGATAACATGTGTTTTTGTGTTTCTTCTACGAACTAAACAGATGAAAGCAATGATCGCCTGGATCGGGCGCTCAAGAAGCAACCTGAATTGCATAGTTAATATCGGTCGATATTATCGATATTTGGTGGTCCATGGAGCCACCAGAATTATATTATTTTTAGGACAACAGCAAATTTTTTAAACTAAGCAGTGAGCAGTTAAAGTGATCTGGGTGTTATCAGATCAACCAGAACACCTTGAAAAACAAAAACAAACGCAAAATTAAACTAAACGTCTTCTGTTACCAATGTCAATATTAAGCTTAAAAAGTTTTCTGCCTTTTTAAGTTTTAAATCGTTTGCACAGATAATGTGAATAAAGTGTCTGAAATTTCATAAATCTTTAGCGGATGCTAACACAACATGAGACAGCAGGCCCTTGGACAAGTTTAAGGGAGGGAATAGCGGGTAAAGATACCAAGTGCCGTCTCCGGCTAGATCCCTTTTAGCTACACTATTAACTTTGAATCTATTTCAAATCGCAGGAAAAGGACAATTTTTCTTCACAAAAAGTGTCAGTGTCAGCGTCAGGAATTCGTCGAGCATGTAGCAATTTGCATTTGATTTAATGACAAAATTCTACTAGCAAATAGATAATTAACCGTACAACAAACAGTTTCAGAAAGAAGCATATTTCTACAACGCAGCTTCACGCAAGAGGCAATCACGGAATCAGTCACAATGATATCAAACCTTACAAGGAGCCTCTAAACTGGCGGTGAGCTTTTGCGGTGGAATTTTTACAGGATGTGGGGTCTCGTGTAAGGAGTCCAAAACCATAGTTCATTTTTGCAGAAAGCTCTTCTGTTGCCGGAAAAAGACGTGTGAAAACACCCTGCTGCCCACCCCGTCCAATGTGGTCGGTTGGCGCAGTGGGTAGCGATGTCGCATTCCAGCGCAACGTGGATTTGGTGGTTCAACCCCGGTGTCGCCACAGTTTTTGCACACATCGCGCCGTTAGTATTATATGCTTGCATGATCACATGAGTCAATTTGTACACGATTAATGCTTTTTGTAAGTGTACTTAGTATTTACCGGTATTCAACTAAATTCGTGACCTATACTGTGAAATGTATGTGTTTGTTTGCATTTACGGTATCGTTGTTGATATGATACAGTGCAAATACGATCCAGTGAGAGGTAACTCAAATGAAATCAGAAAACGGTTTCATTTACTTATTAAGTGCATTAACAATGTTCAAAATGACTCCTGTGGTCACGCAAGCACATAGTAATAACGACCCGATGTGTGCAAAACCTTTCGCGACACCGGGGACCGAACCATGAAACTCACTCGGTGCACTAGAGAGGCGACATCTCTATCCACTGCGCCAGTGGACCACAAGTTGGGTGGCAGCAGTACGTGATGAACTTCGTGATCGCATCTTCACACGTCTTTTTTGGACCATAGAAGAGCATTCCGAAAAAATTACCTGAGGTTTTGAACTTCGCACATCCTGCAAAAATTGCATCGCAAAAGCTCACCGCCACTTTGGAGGCTCTCCTTGTTAGTGATCTTAAAACTTTTTTGTTTGAGAAAGCAAAAATTTTAATTTTATAATAAAAACTAAACTTTATAATAAAACTTATAATAAATTTTAATTTTATAATAAAAACTCCAAACGCAGTACTGACTTTTTTGACGTGGATAAATTAGTTTGCAGTAAGTCAGCAATTTGGAAATCGTAGATTTATTTTGGCCTTGCTATAGGCTTCTCGTTGAAGGTGAAGTACGCTCGGTTATACCATTGATGATTTTGATGAAGTTTAGTCTAATTTCAGAAGCGATTGATTTTGATGATGTTCAGTCTAATTTCAAAAACGCTTTAATATTGTTCACTTTGATGTGGAACTAGTATAAACGAACAGTAGATAAGTAACAACATCAGTGGTAGTAATTTTATTGCATTTTGAATATAGGGAGGATGACAGCTCGGGAAATGAAGCGCAGCTGGGTTTCAAATTGTTCCTGCAAAGCCCATGACTTTAATGGAATGGGAATCTATCAATTGCTTGCGATAGAATTCAATTGACGGCATTATAGGTCGTGTTTGCTTTACAGCTTTTTATTCGTAATGGCGTCGTTAATGAAGAAAGGTGTAATCCATGCGATTTGTAAAAATTCCGCTGCAACCCACAGCTTGTGCACCACGGCTTGTATTAAAAAGTTTTCCGTCTGCGACAATTTAAGTGCCTCAAATTAGCAATAACTAGCATTGATTACTTAATCCATTAAACTGCATCCTTCTTGAGTAAGAGAAACAGGAGAAACGGGAGGTGAACTTCCAACAGGGTTGTAACCATCGGGCTGTCCGAGGTTCGACCCAATCTTAGATGTTATTTTCACTTATCAAAATTGTTAAAAATATAAGTAAAGGTATTGATCAGAACCACAACGCAGTGGTAGTCAAAATCCACTTTTCTTCCGTATTGATCATAGCGGCCAGCTGACGCCTAATTTTCCTTTCTTGGAGCCAAATTTTCCATGTTTGTGGCTGGGGTAAACAGTTGCCTTCAGAGCATATTCTAAGATACGAGTACTGGTCTTCATGATCGTCAAAGTCAAGACCCTCTTCTAATTCTGCATCTACCTCTGTTCCCAGAGAGTCTCGTGCAAGACTCAATGACTTCGGTGCTCTTCAATAAAACATCTGCCTGTTCATCCCCCTAGGCGGCTGAGGAAACGGAAATATGTTTCGTTCTTCCTGCTGAGAAGTAATCCTTGATCATCAGAAGTTTCCGAACGGAGTTCACGTGAGCCGATGCTCCAACAATACCGTATGTCGCTCCTTTGAATGCAACTGAACTTTTTCCTTTCACTTTCACCATTTCTTTCAGAATATTCCGCATTGAATGGAATTTGCCAGTGCGTCGTACAAGAGAGATTTCTCTGCCGATTTCCAAACGTTCCATGCAGTTCAACCATGCTGTTTACCTCGAGATGCCCACATCAAACCACCATTGTCTCTCTATAGTTCTATCAAAAACTTAAAATAATTTATCAGCATCCTGTCTTCATAATATACAGACACTATCAATAAATAGCGTTTCTAGTTGTCCTTTTTCGTTTCCGAAACCTCCATCGTCGTCGTTTCTTCAGCTTTCTCAGTCTGTACAGCGTGTCTTTTACGGAAGAAACGACCGCAGCAGGAGAAGTCTGAAAGGAATGTGGATATAGGAGACTTTAAAGCTGGTGAAACCCTTCGCTGACCTGTCATAGAGCAGCAAGACACTGATCCGAACATCATTTGTGGTGGAGGCGGTGCCATTCCGCAGCCGATGCATGGAGGAGGAGGGAAGAACGCTGGCGGAGGAGGACCACATGGCGGGGCCAGGCAAGGAGGTGGCTGGCTGAAGAGGAATCGTGGTGGCGGAGGGGCGAACATCATTGGCGGTGGACCGCATGGAGGCGAGAAGCATGGCGGTGGTGGTGGAGCGCAGGGAGGCGAGAAGCATGGCGGTGGTGGTGGAGCGCATGGAGGCGCGAAGCATGGCGGTGGTGGTGGAGCGCATGGAGGCGCGAAGCATGGCGGCGGTGGGGGAGCTTGGGCGAAAATGATCTGAAGGAGATTGCATTATTCATTGGCAACCTGATCCTGAAGGCGAGGAAGCTACCTGTGGTGGTGGTGGTGGTGGAGGTGGTAGTGGAGGTGCACAGGCTACCCCGAAGCATGGAGCTGGCGGCGGAGGCATGAAGAACATCTGCAATTGTACAATTGGTTTCGATTGAGGAGGAAGAAGGTGGACTAGATGGCATACCTGTGGTGGTGGCGGTGCACATGGGGAGCTAAAGCATGGACCTGGTCCACCAAAGAATGATGGGCCACAACCTGGGCACTGGGCTGCTGCAACCGAAAGAAGTGCCACGAACACGACGGTCTTCATCTTCTAAACAACGTCGCTACTCCAGCATGAAACATAGATGAAAATATACATTGTGGAAGAGTTAGCTTCCTTGACGAGTACGGGCAGCTTTGCGCTGGGAGCGAAAATTGTTGAAAATTTTCTCAATTTTAGGAGCATTGTCGTAGATCTCACAACAAAGTCATCCCAGCAAAAACCGAAAGATAAGAGAGTTTTGCTGAGGCGTTGGTTACAGAGCGAAAAGGGCGCAGGAGACTCACGGATTCGGGAAGGCCGAGCAACTGTCCGGCCACATATCCAGAAGCAGCTTTATAGCTTATCAGCGTCAAGTGTCGGCAAACATCCTGCACCTGTCGAGGCGCTGTTAACGACGAACCAGAAACGAGCACTGGGCGCGTGCCTCAAGTGACCCACACTTGAACGAGAACAAGACCAATCTGAAAGCTATCCATCGGCGGCGGACGCGACGGAAATTTGGGTTTCGCAGGAAAAAGTCAAGCACTAGATCTTCCTCTTCCTTGAAGATTGGCAAGGCACAAGGCAGATAAAGCGTTTACTTCCTACGGAACTTTTACCAGGAACAGCACAAACGAAAAACAACGACTTTTGATGCCAAAGAAACACCTCAGAAAAGAGTATTGCTAACAAAGCAGTACGGTGTAGATGTGAAATGCCACCGAATCGGATGTAAACGTTTCAGGAAGTGTTGTAATTCTCTACCCGACTTCGCCACCAATGTTTGTGCTTTTTTCACGATGTTGCTTTCAACTTGTCTTTGCCACTTCATTATCGCGAGATCACACCTCGTATTTTACAAGGCCGATCTAAAAATCATCTTCAAAAAGATCAGCTTTTGTTTTAACTTCGAATTCGATAGGAATGGAAAAGAAAACTTGTATACAACTGTGGTGCCCTTTCCACAACAATCCCTGTCCGGTTATGTGTCAACACCGTACTTTATTACTGTTAGGGGGGGGGGGGCAAAAGTAATGAGACACCCCATGCCGTGTCCATATATCTTGTGGCTAGAGTCTGGTTTCGTGCTTATCGTATTTGTATGTTTGTATGCTACTTACTGAAGCCCATCTGAGAAGTTACCACTTCCGCCCTTTCCAGAAGCATGCCAAAAACCCCATGCTGTCTCATGCCGAAACCCCAGTCTGACGAGTCGACCTGTGTCGCGCAAATCTCCCCCAATTCCCAACCCCGAGAGCCTGGGCTCAATATTCACGCAAGATGAAGTACGTCTTCTACCTTAACTCTGCTAAGCAGCGAGTCTGGGTGAGGCCTGGTGACCCGTTACCGACCTTCGTTCGGCGAGATGTTCACGACGAGAAGTACCTTCAGAGATTTTGGGTCTGCGCCCATGGACCGGTATAGTGGAAGCTGTTTACCAAACGCACGACGATGGACTCCAAGGCCATGGTGAACGAAACAGAAGAGATGGACCTGCGACTCGCTCTTATTCATTCGCAGCGCTTCAAGAAGGTTCTCCTCTTCGACAACGCCGCACCCCATCGGGAACAAGTAACCACGGGTAAGCTTGGCCAGATGGGCTACGTTCACATGCCTCACCCACCGTATTCGCCGGACATCTCTCCATGCGACTACCACTACTTCTTGAGCCTACAGGACTTCCTGGTCGGAAGGGACACAAGAACCCAAGCAATCCTTGACAACCATATCGAGCAGTTGATCAACACCAGGCCCAAGCAGTTCTAGAAGGATGGGATCAGGAAGTTGGCTGAACGATGGCAGCCAGGCCGTTGCCCTTAATGGCAAAAACATTCCTCAGCATCGTTGAGTTGTAATTGAGGTATAAAAAGATAAAGATTTTTTCAATTTGTCTCATTACTTTTGCCCCCCCCACCTCCCCTAATATTTACTGTTTTTTTTGTGGTGCGTGATAGCGCAGGTAGCGCTGACTGTCACACCCTACTGCAGGATACTATAGTAATAGTTCTGATTTTCCGCCGAGGCCAACCAAGCCTTCCATTACTCCAGGTCGGTGAGTTGCTACCAGACTTGTCTGGGAATGATAAAGCGATGTCTTGCTCATCGGCTGGTCACCGCAAGTCATTCTATGACCAAATGCGCCTTCAAGTCACCTCAAAGTAAGGGCTACATATTAGGTTGACAACTAAGTTCGTGGACTCTCAAACATTTTCAACAAAAGTGTTCATCAACAGATGACAATTAACAATCTTTGATCAAAATGAGGTTCTTTCGAACGTAGAAGTGTTTCCCGTTTATTAGGTGGCTGGTCTATCCCACGGCTGTAGAATTCTATGCTTTTAAGGCCAATAATGCCTGGAGGTGCATTTTGACCTGGTCCACATTAATAAATCGTCTTTCAACAGAGAAAAGCTGCATCGAACTAAGAAGGGGGCTCTCACTCGGTGATCAGTATGGGCTGTAAGCTGGATGATTTAGGCGCTCCCAGCTGAGGTCTTCGATTTTTTGAAGCGTCTGATTCGCGAAACGGTCTCCGTCTGGTGGTGTCAAGCAGGTGTTGGCTTCTGGGAGATCATCAAGAGGCATTGATGCTGAAATCTACTTTTCTCAACATCGGTTCAGACAGCTTTTCAGGAGCGGAATTGTCTTGCAGCAAGACAACGCCAGATCACACGTCGCGAATCGGACGCTTCAAAAATTCGAAGACCTTGCCCGGGAGCGCCTACCCTACAGCCCAGATCGTGCACTGAGTGACTACCACCTTTCTTGTTCGTTGCAGCACTTCTTGGTTGGAAGACGATTTATTAATGTGGACCAGGCCAAAATGCACCTCCAAGGATTCTTGGCCGCAAAAGCAGAAGAATTCTACAGCTGTGGAATTGACCAGCTAGCTTGTAAATGGGAAGCAGTCTCGCATTCTAAGGGATCCAACTTTAATTGAAAACTATTTATTTATTTACTAAGTTATTTGTTATTTCATAATAAACACTTTTTTGAAGGTACTTGACAGTGCACGACTTTAACTGTCAACCTAATACATGAGAACAAATGGAGAACTTAGGGTACAGCTTTAGATTGAGACAACTTAGAAAGAAAATTCAAATGCTACCATGTTACATAGTTTTAAAGCAAGGTGTCTTTAAATTGCTGTGCAGCTAATAAGAATTAGGGAATAAGAGTGTCTTGTAGCGAGGTGCCGGCTGCAAGCTGGCTCCCGATTACAAGTTCTTGGTTCGGATTTCCCGGTCAGGCCAACAGGTCTTCCATCACTTGGTGAATTGCTATTAGGCTTGGTAGATGAGGAAATAATCAGGTGAGGTAGATGACGAAGTACAGATTTTGTGGCAGGTACTAGTACTTCAACGGGATAGCGCCATTGTCCAATGGCTACGAGTAAAACACAATTGTAGGTATGTTCGAAAAGATGAGGCTTGTTGACGGGAAGCTGGACATTTTGAATCTCAGCGCGTGGTAGTATCGAAGAGTGTTTGGTAAACTTACAACCGGAAAAAAACCCGTCTGAGTTATTCACCGTTGTTTCGGATTGAGATTCAGGGAAATCGTTATGGGACCGAGTTGCCTATCCTTCTGCTAATCAGTCGCTGCAGCTAGTGATATTTGCTTGCATGCTACTCCGGCGCAAATAGAGTCGGGGGGGGGGGGCTTCTGATGGGCGGAAAATCCCATAGAGCGTCGTAGCGTCGTTAATGTCCTTCATCCCTGGCTCCAACGTATAAAGCGTGTAGTGAAGGCGTTCCATGGTTAATAAAAACCATGTTTGAATCGGGCGGGTGTGGGCGTTGCACCCCGGGCAACCCGGACAGGTTTTTTCCCGGTTGTAAGTGTATCGGTGAGTGTATCGGAGTGGAGCGCGTTTTTAACACTGCAGGGCACCATCTCCGCCTCGCAATGTGGTCATGGACGTTTTATTGAGGTTGAGGGCTACCCAATATCAAGTTATCGGAAAAATAGAAGCAATCAGTTCTAAACTGAGAACAGTGGAATGTTTCCTTCTCCATTCATAGATAGATACATGGCTTTGCATGAAAAAAGTCGTCAAATCTTCCGGTAATCTTAGGAATTTACCGAAAATTTTCGTTAAAGGAATTTTTCGCGGAAATGCCGGTAAATCTGTTAAACCGGTTAATCAGTTAAAGCAAATCAGGTAACAGTTTAACGCACATCCCCGACTCCAAACCTGTACATTTTCGAGAAAATGGTACCTTTTGACATGTTCCACATTGCATTTCTTCAGATGTGCTTTAAGCTCGAAAGACTGTACTTCTAGGCAATTCCCACCTTACCAGAGGGTGAAAACATGAATGTTTTATTTACATGAAAGAATGCTAAGGCTATGTTTTTACATAGAAACTGCGACAACTGACAGTATTATATAAAAACATTGGTACTAAAATAATATCAGATTTTGCTTCTCTACGTTCGTCTGCCTATATGCTGCAGATTTGTAGTTTTCTAGAAACGAATAAGATCTACTGATAACTTGAATAAGCTTTTATCAAAATATAAACTAAGACTCAAATTTAACACACTTTGGCAAAACTTTTGGAGTGTCACTTTTGAAATGCCTACTGCTCATTAATACTGCTTCACCGCCTCTTCCCGCCGAGGTCGACTGAAATCGCCACGCGAGCCTCTCCTGCATTTTCGCATCGCTATAATTTCTCCACTTTATCAGCTACACTTACTACATTATTTACTCTGCTATAACTTTTCACTGCCTTCGAAATTCTCAAGTTGCAGCCCGAGTGATTCGATTTGACAGAGTTATTGCTCTCCGAACACTCCTCGTCGAATTTAGCAGCACCCGTGGAACATCCGACATGCCAGTGGAGTTGGAATTGTATGGTAGACATTACAGGGATGGGCGGAATTTCTGTATTCTGTATTCTGTTTTCTAATTTTCTGGCCATTTTCGGCAAATTTTTTCTGTTTTCTGTTTTCTGGGAAAATGGCCAAAAAATTGGCCAAAAAACAGAAAATAGAGTTGCGAACAAAATTTTATCACAGAAATCCAATGAAAAGAATCCGAAAAGTATCATAGAATTATGAGCTTCATTCCAAACTACTGTTAATATCGAAATTGTCTTTCTAGAGTATCTTAAATGGCAAACATGTGGCGTTTTTGGATGTGCTCCTGTAGTAATTGCGCCATATAATCCTGAACTGTGCCGCTTTATCTGCTTGAATGATTGTGGCAAGGAGTTCCTTCATGGGACTTTTCCGACTTTCATAATTTGGCTTCGTATTCTTTTCGATATTAACAGTAGTTTGGACCATTTACGATCACTAAAATTTTTATATTAAAGCTATAAAACTGGTATTCTGAGGAACATTAATTTATGTATTAACTAACCACTTGTCCCAGAGTTATTGTGGTTAGGATTATTCTCAACCTCCGGTTTAAAAATTGAATTTTGTTGAGCTGTCATCCCCAATATCGCCTTCTGCAGAGCCTTTGACGAAGCTGCTTTTCTAACTCTGAAGATTGCTCAGTTTCTGGTGTCACAAATTAGTAAGAGAGAGAAAAGTTTTAGTTACCTTTGAGTGATGCAGGAGTGATACACGAAATTTCCCATTCTTCACCTATATCATCTGTCGTCCCGTTGATCGTCGAGTTGTCCAAGCGGGTACCAGCAGTGTCTCCATACGTCGATGTCGCGTGCCAGAATGCTCCAATGGATCCTCCTCGCTCGAGGGACACGAATAGCGGCATATTGTTTGTTCAGGGCTTTGACGAAGAAGTCCGTCCAACGCGTTGGTGGGCATCCTGGTGCTCTCTTGACATCTCGCGGAATCCAGACAGTGACGGCTCTCGTCCAGTCGCGGTGTCTGCGAAGCCCATTACGTGGCCCACCTAATTTTCGACAACTTGGCCCACGCAACAGTGTCTTTGATCTTCGAACGTCGACGAAGCTCATAGTCTCGAAGCCTTCTCTCTTTTGCGTGAGTCGTGTCATTCCGAGCATTCTCCTCTCGATTCCACGCTTCGCGACGCTGATCGCCCGCTCATCCTGCTTTCGTAGAGCCCACGTCTCTGATGTATTAGGGCAGGAAGAACAGTGAAGTCGAAAAAGTGGGTGCAGAGCCGGACGTTCTTCGTCTTCTCCATGACTCCTTGACACTCTTGACAGCTCCTCAAGCCGCTCGCTTCCTCCTGCCCAGTTCCGGCATTAATTCGTTGGTCATGTTGGTTTCGCGACTCAGATACACGTACCTGGAGCATTCGGAGATGTTCGTTCCGTTGAGCGAGAATGGGGCATCAGAAACTCGTCCGCTCCTCATGGACATCGTCTTCGTAATATTCAGCTGCAGTCCAACGTTCCCACATACGCGATCGAAGTCGGCCAGCATTCGCTCCGCCTGGCTGATGCTCGGTGTTATGAGCACAATGACGTCAGCGAAGCGCAGATGGTGCTGCCGGCTGTCGACCTTCACTCCCATGTGTTCCCATTCTAGTTCACGCATGACGCTTTCGAGGGCGACACTGAAGAGCTTCGAGGATATGGTATCCCCTCGCCAAATCCCTCTCTTCACGTCATGACGACGCCGTTGTAAAATGGCGAGATCTTGGTCGCGAATCCACTGTACAGCTCTTGAAGGACTCTGATGTACTGAGTAGGAACGTCGGAGTGATAGGGCGTCGACTACCGCTTCTGCTTCAACGAAGTCGAATGCTTTCTTCAGGTCGATGAACGTAAGACACAGCAGCAACTTATACTCTCGCGACACTTCGATGAGCTTCGTAATGGTGTGTATGTGGTCGATCGTGCTGAATCCTCTCCGGAATCCTGCTCGCTCGCATGGCTGTCCAGCGTTCTTCCATCCGATCCTATTCAGGATGGCTTGAGGGAACAGCTTATAGACTACGTACATCAGCCAGATCGGGCGATTGTTGCTAATGTCGTGCACTCCTGTACAACAAGGCGGTTCTGCTGGTCTTCCACTGAGATGTAATGTGATATGTAGATATCTTCTTCTTCTTATTCTTCTTCAGCGTTTGTCCCACTTAGTTGCGGGGTCCGCTGATATGTAAATATAATGAGAAATAATAATAACAATAATGTGATGGAGGGCGAGTGTAGCGCAGTCGGAGGAGGAGCGACTGCCGCGTGCACCCGATGCCAGGTTCCTGGTTCGGATTTACCGCCCGGGCCAACCAAGCCCTCCATCCCTCCGGGGTCGGTGGATTGGTACCAGACGCGTCTGGAAAGGATAAAGGGCTGACTTGTTCATCGGCTGGCCACCGCAAGTCATTGTATGGCCAAATACGCATTCATGTTGCCTCCACGACATCCCGTAGAAGTAGAATGCGCTGGCGCATCCCAGAAGGGATTGAGTAACGCCGTCCTTTATCCTTTTATCCTTTAATGTGATGAAGAGGTATATGCTAGGTCCTCATTATAAGGTGTCTACGCATTCAAGAAAGGACCTTCACCCAAGATCTGTTGTGCTGATATCCCGTTCAGTCACAATCTCGTGTTTTTCTGTGAAATATCAAGCCAGTAACAACATACTTGGTCGGCTAAGTAGTAACTAGGTGTTGTAGAGAGCATTGGTAACTTGGCCTGAAAACTTTCAGCTACGCGGAAACTAGGCCACTTACAAGGAAAGGTATTCCCGAGTAACGAAACGAACTAGGAATACAGATTCAGGTGGAGCCAGTGATCTCTGCACAGCAGAGATTACTGGCTACGAGTACGTTTTAGAGTACGTTGCGAGAGTGTATCTACAAACTCAAGCAATTGAGTTGAAACATGCAAACAGTGATCACTGAGCCTTCATCGTGTTCTGTACTCTAAAAGCTAGTTTCTTACTAGTGAGACCATTATGTAATTGAGGCGTTAGCGGTGAAACGGAGCTGATGAGTAATGTTTTATGCTTCAAATGTCGAGATTCCTAGGATCCATCAGTCAAGATTTACAACTTGCTGATTGCAGTACAGTGGAGTGTCCTAGATTCTAAACGCTTGCAATTTGAAACGCTGGTCTACGACTACATTTTTAGTCACACAAAAGCATTTGCTACTGGAAAAATGGATCCTGAGGTAGTATAATTAGATCGTGTGATACTTTCAAAATTTTCTGTTTTCTCATTTTCTGGCGTTTTTAGCTGTTTTCCGATTTCTGTTTTCCGACGAAAGCGATTTTCTATTTTCTGGGAAAATTTTCGAAATTTCCGCCCATCCCTTGTAGACATATGTATAGAAGGAGGTTTGGAATAAGTTTTCTATATATTTCGTGTACTTAGGTGAGCTGTTTTCGAAAACTAAGCTCATTCTCTGATCCCACTCGATTGATTCTGCTGGGGCTATTTGTTTCACTCAACTCTATTGGGATTTGATGTTTCTTTCCACGGGTAATTGATTGTTCAAAAGTTGTTCAAAAAGAGCAAGACAGTCGTCTTGTTTTGATTATTGATTGTAATTTTTTCCAAATATTCTTTCCCCAGTAATTCCACATTCATCTTCTACTACAGTAGGATGCAAATGTAGACCTTCCATATTGCGCTATAACAGAAGTATACGACTTTTTTGCACTCCCACTAATGATGAGTAGAGGGGGCGGTTCAGGTTGTATCACCTCACTCATTAACGCCTTGTTATAGCACTTGCCAGAACCGTAGGGATCTGAGCCTATTTAATGGCGAATCTGAAGGTATTCGTAACATGTCTGAGTTTTTTAAGCCCGCAGAGGGGAGGGTACACTTGAAGTTTGCTTCACCTGCGTAGTTTTAAGATTTGCTGCATTTGGGCCTTTAACGTGTGTTACTGATTGTTCATGTACAACACTTGCATTAATGTTTGCAAAATGTAGAAAAAACTCCTTTTCCGACGCTTTTGTAAAGCGCTCTTTAAACTGCGGGATTTGAAAAAGGAATTCGACATTTGAGTACAGCATCGAGTGGTCTAAAAAACGCCTTTTCCGACGCCTTTGTATAGCGCTCCTCAAATTGCGTGATTTGAAAAGGGAATTCGACATTTGGGTTCACCATCGAATGGTCTATTCAATAAAGGGTAAATCGCGCAGTAAATATAAAAGTTCAGGAGTGATAAGCTACGTTTTGGTCAGCGCTGTGGCCCCCTCCCTAGTGGGAGATAAAAAGGATAAAGGATAAAGGACGGCGTTACTCAATCCCTTCTGGGATGCGCCAGCGCATTCTACTTCTACGGGATGTCGTGGAGGCGACATGAATGCGTATTTGGCCATACAATGATTTGCGGTGGCCAGCCGATGAACAAGTCAGCGCTCTATCCTTCCCAGACAAGTCTGGTACCAATTCACCGACCCCGGAGGGATGGAAGGCTTGGTTGGCCTGGGCGGGAAATCCGAACCAGGAACCTGGTATCGGGTGCACGCGACAGTCGCGCCTCCTCCGACTGCGCTACACGCGCCCAGCGGGAGATACTTACACTCAAACTCGCATTCTGAATATGGATCATCAAATCAACATTTTTAATAGTTAGTGGGCGTTTTTCTCTTCATCGGATAGATCATTGGACTCTAATCTCAGATATCGAGTTTGTTTTTGAAAGCGGCAATGTATACCATCAAAAAGCGGCGGAAAAGGCGTTTTTTTTCGCTTTGTCCGCCCAAAGACAAAACTCTATAGTGAGCGAGCAACGTGCACATTACAATTACTTTCCAAGGACGGGATTTCAACCTTTTTTCAAGATTTCTTTATTAGTTCATTTTGCAGCTCAGAACGCGAAACACCCTTCCACAGCTACAAATGAAGTGCAAATCCTAGTTAATATGTATGAAAGCCGAATGTGGTGTTCGGCGAGACATTGATAAATTCACCTTAGAAATCCTGACAATGGATATGTGATGAAGATCGGCGTTACTTAATCCCTTCCCGGATGCGCCACGCATTCTGCTCCTATAGGATATCGTGGAGAGAAGTCGAGTGCGTATTCGATCAGTACAATGACTTTCTATGGTTGATGAATATGTCAGCGATCTATGCTTCGCGGTCTAGTACCAATTCATTGACCTCGAAGGGTATACAGGTTGGATGGCCTGACCGAGTAATCCGAATCAAGAAACTGGAACGGCTGCATGCGACAGCCGGCACCAAACCTGTTTGTAGAATTATATTATACATAAATGCTGATCTAAAGATGAAGCCGAGCTCGAGCAATCCAAAGATCGCGTAAAACCTAATATACATATCTCTATCTTAATGAGAGTTTTATTCCCTCACTACATCTGACAATGGCGAACACTATTGTCATTACCTGATCACAGTTAGATTTTCTACTGCGCGTGGTGATTGCTGAAAACGATCTTTTCTTGTGAAGCAAGCCATTGTTTCGTTATATGTGTGTATGCCTGGTGCACTATGTGCTAACCGACGCCACTCGTCGTCCTCGATGGTGTTTACGGAGCTTGTTCCAAGCGCCCGCTCATCAAACAATAGCCATTGCGAGACTTTTTTTAAAGGTAGATGGATGCAGATCCCCAAAAGACTGATACCGGCCATAAAGCCGTGTGCCTCATAGATGAGCTGCCAATAAAGAAAGACGGTTAAAGGCATGGCCGGGGTCTCTTGGGTCCCCTTGAGAGGAATTATGTGCAAATGAAGGAGATTGATGTTGTCACCGAGGCTTCTGCGAATGCTTCATGTTTCTTGCTGTTTCAACCTTAGACGTGAAGCGCAACAGAAGGACGCGCCGACTGTCGTGTGTATCCCGAATCCTCCCATGGCTTGGATCCCTCCCAGGTCAAGTAAACCAACTGTTCAGTGAAGGATAACACGCAGCTTCCACAAAACTGGTCGTTGTCAACCTTACTCTTTATTCTTAGGTTGTCCCATAAGCCGTTTTCTTCAACGATTACTGCAGGTTTCGCCGGCTGTCTCTTGCATAGCGCTGCACAGCTTTCGAAAGACAATGATTTGCTCTATCAGAACATGTATTGCATTTCTTTTTCCATCATGAATTTTGTCAATTTTTAGGTCGTTGAAAAGTGAAAAGTGAAAAACTAGCCATTGGCGCACTTGTTCTCTCTGCTTAGGTTTGTAATTTTTTGCGCAGTTTTTTATAGAACTTGGAAGACAATGTACTGTACTACAAGAATATGTGTTGGTCCTATTTTCTCGTTTGCCCTTTATTGATTTTTAGGCCATCAAATTGGGAATTCCGACTTTTCCGTCCGAATTTTTGCCAAAACTCCGGTTCTGTGGTTGGACTTTTTTGCTTGATGTTATATGTCATCTGAAAGAGGATGTCTTGCACAGTAAGAAGTTGTGTCGCTTTTATTGGCTCACGCTGATTTCTATCGAATATCAGCAACTGAAGAAGGAGAAGGAGTTGTTGGTGAAGACGATTTTTCTCTTTTTGGCATTTTGTTGATATTCAATAGAAATCAATAAAAGCGACACATATTCTTATAGAGCAAGACATTCTCTTTCGAATGACATATAACACCAATCCAAAAAGTCCAACCACAGAGCAGGAGCTGTCGGCAAAAATAACCATCCTCCTTCGGACGTCCCAATTTGATGACCTAAAAGTCGACAAGGGACAAGAGTGCAAATAGGACCAACACGCTTTCTTGTAGTACCGAACATTGTCTTCCAAATGCTGTAAAAACTGCGCAAAAAATTACAAACCTAAGCGGAGAGAACAAGTGCGCCAATGGCTACTTTTTCACTTTTTCACTTTTCACTTCAACGACCTAAAAATTGACAAAATTCATGATGAAGAAAGAAATGCAATACATGTTCTGATAGAGCAAATCATTGTCTTTCGAAAGCTATGCAGCGCTGTGCAAGATACCGCCGGCGAAATCTGCAGTGAATCGTTGAAAAAAACGGCGAAGACTTATGGGACAACCTAATAATATATAATTACCCCAGAAGTTCAGCGGCCTAGCTGCCGCCAAACGTCTGGTTGGGGGCTTCGCCCCGAAACCCCGAGAACAGAACAACCCAAGTCTTCCTTCTTTCTTCTATTCTCCTTATTTTTATTGGATGAAAAAGTGGATTTACTATATAGAATAGTGCGGCGGGATATGGTAGAGCAGAATCCTCACTGCTCCTATTAAGCCCATCCACCCTCTGTCGCATGTACGCATTTTATTCTCCAAATTGCCCCTTCTCTACGAGGCGAGAAACGGACCATGAGAGACCCAGTGCATAATCTGCAGAAATATGACTAAGATTAATCGATATTGGTTGATAGGTCAACACCGTTTACTGTAAGACGGCAGTAATACTCCTCCCAATCCCATAGTCACTCCCTACCTCCTCCCGCTTATACTTCTTTACCCTCACACCCCCTATATCTTTGGCAGAAATGGTGTTACATTTAATTAAACCGCTCCGGCGAATTTTGTACTTTTGGAACCATCTTATTTCATCGACGCTTTCAGAATATCAAACAACAAAAGAAGGCTAACCATCGAAATCCATCGTAAGACGTCTTCCTCAACAGGGGGAATGTACCTCCTTATTCATGTAATTCTGTCCTGACTTTCTGATGGTAGATCAACTGAACGGTCAGTACGACCAGCGTGTAAAACGATTCTGACGTATGCATTCCCGAATGGTTACCGTATCCCGGCTAGCGATGGAGCGGGGAAACTGTGAAAGAAAGCTATCCGCGCCCTCCTAGCTTAGAGATTGTGCGTCGACGTCCACGTTGACATCGGGTCGATCTCTTTAGCCCCTGCGATGGCCTGACCAGCAAGCGGATTGTGGTGCAGTGGAAGTGGTATCGCTTCGTGCGAGGGGGTGGGCGTTCGGTTCTCTAGCGTTGCGACCGTTGTGGCATACTTGCGTTTGAGCTGGCTACTTGGAATTTGAAGGGCATTGACGTGTACGCAATTTTTAGGCACTTTTTGCGCATTTTTCTAGCCGCTCAAAGAGCGCAGAACCCAGCCGCGGACTCCACTGAGCGACGAAAGCAGTTCCCACACGAGCAGCTTGGATGGCATAGACCCTGGAGTCCCTTCTCTTGTTCGCGCTCGCAGAGCGCAGAACCCAGAATCCGCATTCCCTGAGTGACGAGAGGTTCGCGTGTGTAATGCTAGGAATGAAGGATTTCGCGCTCCATCGCCGCCTAAATGATACGGTAGCAATTCGGAGAGTGTTCGTCAGAATCGTGCTAGTGGCCCAGCGTGGTTGATTGATGGCGCTCGCGAAGATACAGACGCATGGAGTTTCGAACGTTGTGCTGTTGGAGGCATAATGTTCACCTTTCAGAACTGAACGAAATAAGGGGAGAAGACAGACAGATAATGAACGGCGACCGATGAGTGTAAGACTGAGTGAGCACAGAATGGCAGTAGGAAACGCAGCTCAGTGGTCTCACAACGGTAGCAAGCAACAGCTAAGAGTTTTAAACTTAGAACTTTATGAGCACGACCAAAAGATTGTATTGAAATGAGATGATACTTTTCTAGAAGAAAATGGAAGTTGGGGCTGATTCAGTAAAAATCGCTCAAATCCAAAAAATCGAATACGATCACCGAAGAGCGAAATACAATTATACATTTTTTTCAGTGAAAATAGTTTGAAGACCTTTTGACTATTCACTACTCACCCAGCCGCTGTCATCCTAGGCCCGGATTCATGAACGATTTACCGGCGGGCAAGTGCAAAATTTACCCCCACTCCCCACTTACGCACGATTCATGAACGCGCGGCGGGAAAAATCCGAGGTAAGGTAAATGCTACCCCGTCAGCGCGTCGGGGAACATTTACCTCCAAGGCGAGGGTTTTGCTCCGCGGCCAACTTCTGACCCAATGCATGCCTCCGCTGGCCCTTAGCCAGCTCTGAGCTGGTCGCCAGCCGCAAATTCAATGCCTGGCAGGGGCGCCTAGTTGCCGTCGCCATGCGCACGTCTTTTGCCGCACTTCGGTGAGTTTTTTTACCTTTTGTTTTCTCTATTAGGCTTACATTCCATGATTTTTTTTGGGCTCTGTGGACCATGGCGGCCCACAATGCCACTTATTTTTAAGTGATTTGCTTCCTTTAGTGGCATTGTGGGTCGGCTTGGGCCACCATGAGCCTAGTCCACCACGCAAATCGTAATTTGCGATTTCCGTGGGTGGACTATGCCCGTCCGCCACCTTAGCCTTCCTTGGCATATGTTGTCTATGGAGGCTACTGTGGTGGATGGCACCCATCATTATTCATGTAGGCCCACATTTACCATTGTTTCTGTACTTCCTGCCATGCTACTAGTTTCCACCCCTCTCCCTCCCTCCCCCCCCCCCCCTCGCCCAACCCCACATTTCACATTTCATTTCCCCTAAATACGATGCTGCTAGTGTCGATGACAGCGACGTCCCAACAGCAAGTATGACTGCTTGGTTTCGCTGTTTGCTGATGCCAGCGGGCCAGCGAAGCACATTGGGTCAGAAATTGGCCGCGGAGCAAAACACTCGCCTTGGCAGTCATGAATCAGAAAACGGAGGTAAGTTCGGGGAAAGTGGCGGGTAAATGGCCGTCGAGGTAAGTGGGGGTAGAATTTACCTCCGGCCGCGTTCATGAATCCGGCCCCTGGTCTTCCTTCAGTGGCTAAGCGTCGTAATGTGAGCAAAGCCAGCGAAATGGCCAACAGAAATGGCCATAGACACCAGCGGCGAAGAGCCAGTAGAATAACTGTCTTGCAAACAGTCGGAGCGGGCCGAAGCCAGTCGCATAGCTGCCGGTAGTCGTTGAAGACGAGAGCTAAACTCTCTCGAAGTCCATTTAGGATTTCGAAAGAGTTGGTGTCGGCGTTTCGGGACCCTCTGAGTATAGTCTCGGGCACCTCTTTGAGTGTTGGCTTGGCATTTTACTGGTGGCTTTCTAGGTCCCTTCTTCGAGTCCACAGTTGCAGACATAACGCTGCCTCCTGTCTTCCTCCTACAAGGGAGGGATCTGAAGCGTATGTCTGAACGGGAAGAGCGACTAATATGTGAAACATCCCCACCCCTCAATTAGTATAAAAATGTGTATATTTTTTGCCAAGTCGTTAAACCCAAGGCGTAGGGGGACCTTGAAGTTACAATGAAATACGGCGCATCACGAGCTTGGTGGTCTTGTTCGCTCGCGATGCCTGGGCTGGCAAGCGGCTCGGAGAGCGGTGAAAATGGCGTTGTTTCATGCGAGGAAGGTCGGGGGTTCGGTTCTTCTGCGCCGCTGCATTGTTGCATTTCAACTGACTGGTTCAGCTTTGGGGATTCTGAGGTCTACCATTTTCAGACATTCTCTGTGCGTTTTCCAGCTTTACGCTATTTATGGAGAGTACCTTTCTTGCGACATGTTTATTACTGACCACAACGTCTTCGTCAACTTCAAGTTGACGTGCTTCGAAGTCCTTTAGTATGCTGGCCATACGTTCGGACCTAATCTCACCTAATGTAACGTTCTGTGCTTACTGATATATATATGTTTATGTTTATGTTTATGTTTATTACGCTTGCATAAGGCAATCGTTGAAAAGCAGTCAATGTACACCGACAACAGCGTGTATAAACTAACAAACAATGATAACAAATAAAATCCAGAACAAAGAACTAGTCAACAGCAACGCCAGGATGCAAAGTCATATACTGTTTTAGAAATCTCTATACTGTATACTGTTTAAGAAGGCAATACCTACACGGCTTTTCATTTGTCCCGGAGTTACGGGAGACTGAATATGTTTAGCAATTTTTAAGTACAAGCTGCCAGCTCTATATGTGAACGATGTGGCTCGTAGTCGGGTTCTGGGGCGAGGAAGAGATAACTTTTCAGGTTCCCCTCGTGTTAGAGATTTCCTCGTTTTAAAGAATTTACAAGGCCCAGAAGCAGGTGTGAAGTTCAGCAGTTTATGTACAAGACACACATCGAATACTTTGCGACGAGATTCTAGGGTCGGTATACCGAGATATTTGATTCTAATTGAAGCTTTTGGTACTCGCGAGTATAAGAAGCTATTTGTTCGAAGGAGAAGTTTGCGAGTGAAATTGTTTTGTACCTTCTCCATTCTGCATATGTCTTTTTTCTTATAAGGATTGAAGACAGAGGCACTAGATTCGACAAGAGGGCGTACGTAGGTTTTGTATACCTTAAGTAGAATGGATTTATTCTTAGTAGTTAAAGCCCTAAAGATGTTCGACGTTCGTAGCATGGCTGAGTTACAAACCTCTCGGATATGCTTCCCAAACTCTAGATTATTATCATAATGAAAGCCCAGGTCTTTAACAGAGTCCACAGCTGCTAACGTACACCCGTTTATGTTGTACGTATATGGATGGGTTGATGTACCGGAATTTAGGTGCAAAACAACAGTTTTTTGTGGAGAGAGAGAGGAAGCTGCCATCTATCTGCCCAACTCGCCAACAAATCTATTGCGTTCTGCATCAAACAAACGTCCTCGTGCCTTGTTATAGTGCTGTAGATCTTCACATCGTCAGCATACATTTTCATAGTAACATCGCATTGCTGCACAATATTTGGAAGCTCTGCAGTATAGATGTTAAAGAGTATAGGAGAGAGTACCGCTCCTTGTGGAACACCACTTTCTACCCACCTTACGCTTGAAAAAGAATTCTCAACCTTGACCTGAAACGTTCTAACGGTGAGATACTGAGCAATCCATTTAATTACAATGGGGTGGAACTTATATCTCTCTAGTTTGACAACCAACTTTTGGTGAGACACTCTATCAAATGCCTTAGCAAAGTCAAAGTAAACGACATCACATCTGTGCTTTCTGTCCACTGCTTCCGTTCAGTCATGTAAACATTCTAAGAGATTCGTTTGAACAGACCTGCCAGAAGAAAAACCATGCTGATTCGGAGGGAAAATGCCATTGGCACGAATGTGGATAAGCACGTGCTCCTTAAGCACCTTCTCAAAAAGCCTACAGAACACAGATGTAATGCTCACTGGCCGGTAGTTTTCAGGATTGGTAGCTGGCTCTTTTTTAAGAATCGGGGTGACGAAGCACTGCTTCCAACGTTGAGGAATCTCGCTATACATTAGTGATTGATTAAAGATGTAGGAAAGAGGACCACATATGACAACAGCCACTTTCTTAATGAAATATAATGGTACCAAATCTGGAGTAACCGACGAAGAGTTAGGCCACTTATTAATCAGCTCATAGAGTTGATTAGCAGCAAACCACGGGATATCCTTCATGACTCGATAGGATGTGCATCAAAATGCACCTGAGTTCTGCCATCATCCTTTTGGAAGATTTTCTCAAATTGATTTGCTAAAACATCAGCCTTCTCCATAGCGGAGGTTGCTATGATACCACCCTCAACAAGAGAACTGACTGAGCTCTTCTCACGAATTTTGCTATTAATAAACGTGTAGAACCTACGAATGTTATTAGACTCAACAGCTTTTTTCTCTAAATAATTATTGTATTTTTTAAGATGGGCCGAAAATTTTTCATTATACATTTTGTATAGGTTCCAGTTCCCGGTACGCCTTGCCTCAACAAACAAGCATTCACGATGAGATAGCATGTTTTGTAAATGTTTAGGAAGAATGGTGGTCTTTAATGACGAAACCACTTTGAGAGGGACGTATGTTTCGATACATGTTTGAAGTATGGATAGAAAAAGCTCATACTTTTCATTTACACTGTTCCTGGATTCAAGAAGCTCCCTCCATCTCACTTGGGCTAAAGCTGTGCACACTTCATCAAAGTTGCACTGGGAATATACTCCGCGATAAACTGGTGTTGGAGCGACAGCCTCGCATCTTATGTCAAATTTTATGCTATTATGATCGCTCATGCCTAACGGTGAGCAAACATTTACATGTTCAATAAGATTTTTGGAGCTGGAGAACACCAAGTCAAGTATATTTAGACCTCTAGTGGGCTGTGTTACGAATTGGGTGAAGTCGTGACAGAAGACAAAATCATGTAAGGCAGTAGCACCAAACGTATTAGGCTTATTGTAGAAATGGAAGTCAGGAATATTGAAATCACCTACAATGACGACATGTTTATCATTTGCTGCTAAATCGCGCAAACCCTTAAAAAAGTTGCTCCGTCTTAACAGCCGAGCAGGAAGGTGTTCTATAAACAACCATCATTCGAAAACTTGAATTGTCGTAAGAAATGTCGCCGCAAAGTACCTCATATGCGTCCTCTACAGATTCCTTATAAACAAAAGAAAAAGAAAACCTGCGACTTATAACCAACATTACGCCTCCACCTTTTTTGTTGGGTCGATCACAGCGATATATATCATAATCTAGGGATAAGCTACCCAACACAGATGGTGTGCCATGGCTTGGCTTGAGCCATGTTTCGGAAAAGGCATACACATCATAGTTGTTTGCTAAGACCAAGCTGACATAGCTTGAGTTTTTTGCAACAGATCTAACGTTGGAGTATAGTACTTTCAAAACATCATAGAAGGCCCGAGGAGTGAATATCAGTTTCCCTGAGACCCAGGTACAGATGAAGCCGCGTTTGTGGATACAGACTGAGTGCATGGCTCACTCAGGACAGTGCCCGGCGGCGGTGCCCCAGTTCCGCCTCCAGACGTAGCCATACGCTCTTCCCGCCTCCGCTTTCGTTGTTCTAGCGTGAGCGATTTGCGAAGAAAAACGGCTCCGCCAGGGAAAAAGCGTAGGCGAGGAGCCCGTAATACGGCAAAGCGCTGGAACACACGGGCCGGTAACACCGCTTTCAGCAGTCGGTCACGTCCCTGGTTGGGCCAACCTAAATGATACACAGTAACCGGATTACATTCCACGCCTAGAAAATCAAAGATGTTACAAGCACTTTGATAATCATACGCAACTCTCCCCCTAGTATTTGCCGACTTCAGCTCCGGCACTCCGCCTACGACAACTGAGCGGAGCCTTTCAACTTCCTCAAAAGACAGTGGAGACTTAGCAAGATCATCGGCTATAGCACCATTAGGAGATGAGGGTTCAAGAGCTTTCTGGTCACATTTATTGCTGACAGCAGAGAGTTCCTGTTTCAGCCGCTCATTCTCACCACGTAGAGCGCTTATCTCGCGTGCCATGGCGTCGAGAACTTTCCTTACCACCACAGGAACACGCGCAGACTTCGAGAGCTCCTTTAGCTGGTCCTGAAGTTCCGGCGAGAGAGCCCGATTCGTTAGAAGCGTCAGACACCACGTCGATCATCTCGATTCCTCGATCGTTATGTAGTTCAAAAATTAATCGAAGAGTCCGAACGAGAAACTCAAGAGCGGAGTGTGAAAAAATTACCTTTGACGGTGGCAATCGAAATAACACCACGTACTCACTTGCCACAATGAGTAGCACAGCAGCGAATAGAAGTTGTTGTTAGCTGTAGGTGGGTCAGAACGAAGCGATTTGCCACGGACGAGGATTGCTAGACGCAACCAACCGCTCAGCGCCGGCGTAGCCGCTCTATATACATATATATATAATATATATATATATATCGGTGAGCTAAAAAAGGTTTAGACTTCTCTTCAAATGCTATGCACGCAGCATTTTTTTACTGCTGAAAGAAGAAATAGCACCGTGCACTCAGGAGGTCAATTTTTCCTTGATAGACAAATTCTGATTGCGTGCAGTAACTCAATTGTCAACGGTACAAAAAGCACAAAAAAAACAGGCATATCTGCTCTTTTTTGATTCAACTTATTGTAAACAGCATTTACACTACCTTCGTCGTCTTCTTCTCCTGAGCGTTTAGTCCCGCGCAGGGTCCGCTGCTGTTGTGCTCCGTCGCCACCTCATTCTATCAAGGGCGTCATCTGGCGCAGCGCCGATTTCGGCGAGATCTCTCTTGATGATGTCCCTCCACCTTCTCCTTGGGGCTCCTCTCGGACGCTTTCCAGGTGCCTCAAAATTCAGGGCGAACTTCGTGGGATGGTCCCCTTGTCTTCTGAGGATGTGTCCGTACCACCTAAGGCGCTGCTCCCTCATCTTCAGTTGGAACGGAGATGTTTTCATCACTGTCCTAACATCCTCATTTCGCACTCTGTCCTGACGGGTCCATCCTCATGCCCATCTGAGCATCCTCATTTCCGCGGCGTGCAGTTGCCGCTCCTGTGCTCTACCCAGGGCCCAGTACTCACTGCCGTAGAGGAGAGCAGGTCTCACAACTGTTCTATAGAGCTTGCCTTTGAGCGTCCTGGAGCATCTACGGTCGCAGAGGATCCCTATGGACTCCCTCCACTTGAGCCAGGCTGCGTTTATCCGTCCCCCCTGACCACCTGGTCCACGCTTCCTTCCTCGGATAGGTCGCTTCCGAGGTAGCGGAATTCTTCCACCTTTTCGATCATCTCCCCATGGCAGTCTAGGATCGGTTCGGTGCACTGCTCGGAGCTGATGAACTTCGTCTTCCTCACGTTCAGCCGCAGGCCGTTGTCTGCGAGGGCTCCTTGCCACAACTGCACCTTCTCTTCCAGCTCCTCACGGCTGTCGGCTGCTAGGGCGAAATCGTCCGCGTAGAGGATCCTACGGTCCTGAGGGGGGATTCACTATGCAATCAAGCGTCAGCGCGAAGAGAAACGGACTCAGAGCTGACCCTTGATGCACCTCCACTGTGATATCCATCTTCTTTGTTATTCCGTGTGGAGTTCGTACCGCCGCTTTCGAGCCCTCGTACGTGTCGTTTATGACCGAGATGAGACGTTCCAGAACACCCCTACCTCGAAGGGATTTCCAGAGCACGGCCCGAGGTAGCCTGTCGTATGCTTTCTCCAAGTCTAGGAATGCCAGGTAGCAGGGCTTTCGTTTCTCCCGATACTTGTCCATCACCTGGCGAACGATAAAGATCGCGTCCGTGGTGGACCTCTCAGGCATGAAGCCCCACTGCTCCTGGGATATGGTGACCATCTCTCTTAGCCTCTATTTACACTACCAATAAAATAAAAATCAAGCATATCTAGATGAGCTCAAGGCACAATCTCCTCCTTATGTGCAGCATCCTACTATGTATAAAAGAGTAAGCGGTTGTGTATCTCCTTCCGTCTCTCCGTCCGTCTGTCCATCTGGCCTTTCGTAAACGTGGAGTAGTAGCCATCTGGGTTCAGGCAAGGTGTTACCTACGTCTTGTTGAGAGGGGTCAGAAGACGTGTTACCGACGTCGTTCCAAGGGTTCCGGATTCACACGACGTGTCAAAGATGTCGCGCAAAGCACGTGCGCATTGAGAACACATGTCACCGACGTCGTTCATCAGGTGCATTGGTTCAGGACAGGTGTCACCGATGTCGTGGCAGGAGTTTCGGATTCACACGACGTGTTACCAGTGAAGGTTGGACCAGTAATGGGGGACCGGCAAAGGATTGACCAATAAAGGAGGGACCAGTGAAGGTGGGACCAGCAATGAGGACCGGCGAGGGGGGGGGGGGGTGGTTCAGTGAAGAGGGGACCGCTAGAAGATTGACCATTTGACCAATGAAGAGGGGCCAGGTAAAGGGGGGAGCGGTGAGGAACGGACCAGTAATGGAACCGGTGGAGGGGTGGGGGGGGGGGAGCTCCAGTGAAGAGGGGACCGGAAAAGGGCTGACAATAAAGGGGAACCAGTGAAGAGAAACCAGTAATGGGGGACAGTGAGGGAGGGACCAGTGAGGGTGAGGGGGGGTCCAGTGAAGGGAGACCTGTAAAGGGTTGACCAATGAAGGGGAGAGCAGCGAAGGTGGGACCAGTAATGGAGAGCGGTGAAGGGGGAAGTCCATTGAAGGGGGACCAATAAGTGGGGTACCAGTGAATTACGAGACAAGAGGGGACCAGCCAATAAAGGGAAGACCATTCAAGGGGGTTTAGTAAAGGGTCCAGTAATAGAACCATTAAAAGGAGGACCAATTAAAGGAGATCATTGAAAGGGACCAGTAAGGGGACCAGTATTTTATCTCAATGTCGTCCAACGTGGCGTCAGAAGACGTGCTACATACGTCGTGCCATGTGTGTCGGAGTGCAAAAGACGTGTCGTAGACGTCGTGACATATGTCCGGACTCAGCGAATGTGTCACAGACGTTATCCTATGTGCATCCGGATCCAGAAGGCGTGCCACAGATAAGACTTTGCACAGCATCCGTGAGATTTTCAGATGACTTTTTAAAGGCTTCGTGCAACAACGAGTGTGCGCGTACTTGATTCTCACTTCCGTTTTCTGCCGGCACTTGGGTAAGGGGATATTGGTGGAGTGGGTAGGTGGGGGTTAGGGAGAATGAGTAAATTAATCGGAGTAATGATATTCCCCTCGGACTGTGAACTGCATCGAGCGGTCTACCAATACCAATTGATTTCATTTGTGTTTCCGCAGAATAAGCATTTCAGATTAAGGCGCTCTATCTGTTCCTTGCCATGTATAGAACGAGTACTTCAGAGAATGAATCGCGTTCGTGCGATAGAGGATGGGTAGGCCCCATAGGAGCAGTTTTGAAGATTCTGTCCTACCGTATCCCGCTATGCTACTCTATATAGAAACCAGTTTTTTTACCCTAGTGAATGAGAAAAGGCCTAAAGAAGACAAGAAGACGATCGGGATGTTCTGTTCTCCGGAAGCGAAGCCCCAACCAGACGTTTGGCGGCCAGTGGGCCGCTGAACGTCTGGTTATTTTATATGTATAAGCTTTAGAGTATGTACTACTTTTTAACAATATTTTATAGTTTCCTCAGAAGAAAGCCATTTTGATCTTTATGGAAGTCTTGTTTAATCTAGAAAATGCTCGTTTTAATTTGATTTGTGCAATTTGATTTCAACAACGTACAGCTCGTTTTGAAAATGGTCAACTTGAAGGGTGAATGGCACTGTAAATGATTGTGTGTGGTGTGATCGAAACACAATGCTTCTTATGGTTAGAACTTAAGCAAATATTTATTCATCAGCCTACGCGGCGACAGCATCTGTTGCAGTGAAGCCACCTTTGGAAAGACTGATACTCAGCTGCGCAAAAGAACAACAAGAACCTAATTCTGACGGCTCGTGATGTATTGGCAGCCAGAGTTGCCGGTGTAGTTGCTCGATTAGCGTTGCATGCACGCAAGAGCCTAAACTTTATACTAGTAGAGAGGAGGCAGATGTATTGCAAACCACTAGGCGCATGGATTTCGGCGATCTGGACTATTACACCGTTCTTAGACATAATTCGGTACATAGTGAGATATTGCCCTACTCGAGGAGATAGGAGCGACGAAGGAGGGAAAACTGGAGTGCACATTTATCCCATTGGCACTATTGTACTTTCACAACTCCAAGGGTCGAGGAGAGGTCGAAAAAATTTTGCCCAAACTTCGGCTAGGGGGGTTATTTGGGGTACTGATCACGAATTTGAGATCCGTTTTCAAAATTACGGCCGATTACGGTAGGTTACGGTAGGTACGGGTGACTAAGGCTGCCAAGGTCATGATCACCGATTTCGCCCAAACTTCGGCTAGCGGGATTATTTGGGGAGCTGATCACGAATATGACATCCGTTTTTCGTTTTACGCTGGAGTGCGGTAGGTTACGGTAGGTGCGAGTGGCTGAGGCTGCCAAGGTTATGGTCACCGATTTCGCCCAAACTTCGGCTATAGTTATTATCTGTAGTGCTATGGGTGAGCACAGCATGCAAGCGGTCCCGCAGCGATCGTCTGAATATTCGCAAATCAGCGGGAAACCATTTTTGCTAGAAACTCTTCGATAGGCGAAGGCTTGATCGAGAGATAGCAATCTAAGCATCATGGCCCTCCAGGCACTGTTCCACAACCGCCGCCAGGAATAACTGTGCGACTTCAAGCTGAAGGACGTCTTTGACAAGCTAAACATGGATGCAGCCAATTTCTAAGAATGGCTTAGAAGCATGGGATTGCTCGCAACGCCTCTATGCCCTAATTGTAACGACTCCATGCAGATATACCAAACCTTGGGCGAAATCGGTGATCATGACCTTGGCAGCCTTTGTCACCCGTCCTACCGTAACCTACCATACTTCAGCGTAAAACAAAAAACGGATGTCATATTCGTGATCAGCACCCCAAATAACCCCCCCCCCCCTAGCCGAAGTTTGGGCGAAATCGGTGATCATGACCTTGGCAGCATTAGCCACCCGTGCCTACCGTAACCTACCGACCTACAGCGTAAAACAAAAAACAGATGTCATATTCGTTATCGGCACCCCAAATAACCGCCCTAGCCGAAGTTTAGGCGAAATTTTTTTCGACCTCTCCTCGACCCTTGTAGTTGTGAAGTACAATAGTGCCATCCCATTCTACGACTTGTGATGAACAGTCGATGAACAAGTGAGTGTCTTGCAATTTTCCAAACAAGTGTAGTATCAATTAGCCAAGCTCAGGTGTAGAAACCCTTTTTAAATTAAGGCGAGAGACGAACCAAGAAACCTCAATTCGGGTGCTCCACTCATGCGGCGTCTCACCAGACTGCGCTAATCAATCCTACCCGTGTCAAAATTGCCCGCTTTCTGGTGCTTCTTCCCATAGTCAATTATCTTTTCAGCGGATAAGTACACAAAAACCAACCACAACGCTGAAACGCACCAGCTAAGGGAGTCTTCATTTGGTGCTTTGCTCGGCTGACCACTATCTCTCTCTGCGCAATGTCTTTCTATGTACCCATAACTCTTTCAAATCTCTCACAGATAATGCCGTTTGCTGATCATCAACACCTTGATCCTGTGCACATTTCAGATTGTCATTCCCGAACGGATCGCAGTTGGCAGCCTGTAAAGCTGAGTGCTATAAAGCACGAATGCTGATCTTTAGCTCTCCTTCTGAGTTTACATGATGACAAAGAACTCACTATTTTGTCAATCGTCTGATCGCTTAAGCCGAGCCTCTCCATGCATCGTCGCGCACTTACGATTAGGCTTATTGTTGACGGAGGCGTGGTAGAAGAGGAGTAGCACTTAGCATTAGCATCTAGCACGACCAGGCAAGCCAAGATGACAACTGCACATGTTCGCATCACAACTGCTAAACGGTTACTGCATTCACTGTTAGCATTAGATTGTAGAGAAAGTTCTCACAGTTTCTGAACGTGCATCTTTTCCTCCTCACATTGCGTAGGAGCAATTCTTTATTTTCTGCTAGATATATAGATCAGTTATGTGCACGCTTCTCAGTCGATCGTTCGTGAATAATCATCTCGTGGAAAATCCTTCGATGGAGTACAAATCTGGCTTTCTAATATGTTACTTCAATTCTGGCGAAACAGCATTCGTGGGAAGATGCGGTGTCCGAACGCTCTGCACGAGTAACAATGCTTTAACACATTTGCTTAAGCCTGGAGCGGCTGTACATATAGCCCCTATACCAGCCGCTCCAGGCTTAAGCAAATGTGTTAAAGCATTGTTACTAGTAAGGTCTTCAGCTTAACCAGTTCCATGCCGATATCAGCGCCCGGCCCATCCCCGTATCACGGGTGGGTGCTGACAGACCTCGAGGATATCGCGGATGTTACGTGCGGTCAAACAGCGCCGGTGATGTAAGGCGAACATCGCTGCCCGGAAAGCAGAAGATGCTGGTTCGAGTCCCGCCTGGCGCAAGAGTTTTGCTCTGCACGAGATTGGTTCGCTAACTTTTGTAACGGTGACTTCAACGTCAAAGTCTCCGTCCAGTTGGGACGGCCATCTGAAGTCAACAACGACCAATTGCAACATCTCGTAGAATTAGACCTGCGACAAACCACGTATGGGCTATCACAAGCCCTAGGAGTACATTGTCAGTTAGTGTATATTGTGCCACACGAGGTTTTTAGGCGGATCTTTATTTCGCAGGGCCTGACGTTTCGACTTCACGGCGACTCCAGAGGCCACTTGGACCATCAGGGGCTGATCTGCAACGTAATTTGGCCAACAGAGGTGAAAGAAGGAGAAGATCAAGAAGAGTGAAGTTTGAGATTCGTAAGGGGAAACTTTACCACCGCCGCCTATTACCTGCAGCAAACGGGTAAGGTGTACAGGACGGCGCAGTTTGTGCCCATGCCTTGACTTGAAACGCGATCGCTGGCGACGTGCGGAGACGGCTGTCCAGTTGCACTCGAAGGGGTACACGAAAAGGTCCACATCGATTATCACTTGAAATGAGAAGTGACGTCTGTACATCAACATGAAGTCCAGTCGGCACTACTAGGTTCAGAAAGAGGGGAACAGCTCGACACGCAACGGAGGGCAGGCCTCTCAACACGCTGAAGGTAATGGTCTGCGATTGATAAGATAGCAAAGGCATCATTCATTAGGAGCTATTGCCACTCAACGCAACCCTTACCGCAGACTGTCAGCAACTGGATAGACTGGCCGGCATATTCGAAGAGAAGCGCCCGAATCGCAGAACGATTCGAATCCTACACGACAACGTTTACCCACACATGCTAGGATAACTCGCCAGAAACTGCTCGACTTCGAATAGGAAGTACTGCCCCCACATGCAGCACAGGTCTCGCACCAACTGGTCCTACTTCTCCATTCGCCCTTCCATCGCCACACAACAAAAAATGTTCACTACGCAGATGATATGGCTCACTGGTTGAACAACATCTTCCAGTGTGGGTCAGAAGCGCTCTATACTATGCATCACAATTCTGCCCGAAAAATGTTCTGGAGTGCTAGAAAACAATGGTCGCTACTTTGTTTCTTAGTGTGTTTTTAGTTCTTGAAAAATCAATTATGTGCTATGTCGAAAACGGCGAGAACTTTCCCAACAAACTAACAGCTAATGCGCTCAGAATATGCAACGATCTACCATTCACACACACACATTCTCGGAGGCGAAAAAAGGAAGCCTTTAAGGTGATTTTAAATCAGAGACGCGACATTCGGCTGTTTGCAGAAAGACAGAAATGCGTTCGGAGGTTGTCACTGGTGTGACGGCTGCCATATTTCGCTTATACATCCCAAATACTTGTTTTTGTTTCTGAAAACGGATTAGATTACTACTGCACATGTCCCAAACAACTCATTGGATATTCGCATACATGCAGTAATAAAATTCAGCATCCTACTATGTACGATCGGCTAATGTCACGTGTCCGTCACGGGGAGGGGGACTGAAGCCAAGAGATGCCTACGACAGTGCGGCGTATGCCGGCCGGGCTTTCTTTCGGCTCAATCATGGGCGATTGCTGGCGAACTATATTCTTGGCTTCAGATCCCCCAAGCTTTCCACATTTTGAGCGGGCAACGCGTCACGGTATGAATGGGGACCAAGTGCGGAGCGTAGGGATTCAGAAGACGTGCCCTAGACGTCGTTCAACGTGCGTCAGAATTCTGAAGACGTGCCGCAGACGTCATCCAACGTGCGCAGGGATTCAGAAAACGTGCCGAAGACGTCGTACAACGTGAGTCGGGATTCGGAAGACGTGCCGCAGACGTCCAACTTGTGACTATGTCCGATTTTTTACTTAATAAAAGAAAAAAGCCTTAAAGAGAATGGAGGAATATTGGGGTTGTTCTATTCTCGGGGTTTGGGGGGCGAAGCCCCCAACCACACGTTTGGCGGCCGCCAGGCCGCTGAACGTCTGGTGTTATAATAATTCAAAACAGCAACCTCCCGAAATCAACTTTGAGGGCAACTTTCCGGTGACTCATAATGTCCCTTGCGGACCACTTTTTTACTTCGTGATTTGCGAGATCTTCAACGGAAGCAAGCATAATTCCTACAACTAAAAAACAAGCAATATTTGGATTCAGTCGTGCACTTAAAAATAATTTTCAATATTTGCGGACACCAAACTGACCTATTTGACAACAAATTCATAGATTTCTTCTAATTTGTTGCATAATCCAATATAGACGTCCATCTAATCCTAGACTTCACTGTTGAATGGAGGTGTATTCATGTCAATGCAAGAGTCGAAATGCAGGAGGTATAATAGGACGCACAGGTGTTCGCAGAATTTTTTTTCTTTTTCATCTTCTGTCGTTTGCGTGTATCGCAGTCGCAGTTTTTTCTATTTCTTTATATGAATCCGTTGATTGTTGTGTTCGCCTTTTTTCGTGTTTGGTTTTTTGTTCAATTATTAGTTACAATTATTATTATTATTGCAATTATTAACAACAAAAGACAAAACACTGCGTGGCGCATCCCAAAAGGGATTGAGTAACGCTGCTTTTTATCCTTTCCTGTCCTTATTCTCAACGATAAGAAGTGAACGAGTTTAGTAAGAGGTTAATAGTTATCGCTAGCGTTTTTCGTCCCGCTCGAGTAGCATCTCATCTAATAGCCAGTTTTTTTGCAGTTCTAACAAACCTTTCAGTACACTTGTATGTTAGAAACCAACTCTTTTTCTGTGCTGTACATAGGTGCCATCACAAAGAGGCGATAGATTGAGTTTATGGTTAGAGAAGAGTTCCCTCATTTTATGCTATTGCGCTCGCAGCATTAGGCTTGGTAACGGACAACACACCTTTTAGAAAGTTCGGTATTGTTCCTAACTGCAAGCTACATCACAACCATACAGAACAACTGCTATTAAAATGTTTATTGAAATATTTATTAAACTGAGATTCTTCTGTACAGATAATTTGTAAAAAAATACCGGTCGCGACTACTTCCCATAGTTAAACAAATTATTTTCCTGAACGGGAAGCGGTGGAAGACCTGATGGCGGCAGGAAAGGAGCTTGGATGATGCGCCCTGTAACAATTCATTTAGAACGAAGATGTCGAATGTTGCTGAAGTCTGGGTAGGAACGGAAGCGCACCTGATTCTGTGTAGATGGGATCTGGAACACCGTAGGCTATTTGCTGCTGTTGCTGCTGACCGCATCCGCCGAAGCCTCCGCAGGGTTGGGAGATCGGCATTCGGAACCGTTGTCCGCATGGACCGCCGCCTCCACATGGACCTGATAAGACGACGGCGTTGGCAAATTAGTTGAGAAGCTGCGAAGGAAACCACAAGCTCTTGGGAGCTTCTGATTTCTAAATGCACAGAGCCTTACTGAATTGACGACCATAGAAGGGAGGTGGTGGGCCGAACATCTGTGATGGCGCCATCATCCGATAGCCTCGCATGCCCGAACATCCACCACATCCACTGTTGTAGTTCTAAACACAGCGTTATAGATAGACTATTTAGCATTAATAATTACTAACACGCTCAGACAGTTTGGCGGCCTTCACTTAGTAATTTCTAGAAGGAGTCTTGAAAATTTTCAGTCTTACGTGTCATACTATTTCTGTGTAAATTTATTTTTATTTGGACTAAGAAATAAAAAATATTATTTGTTTAGTTTAAAGTTAGAACAAAAAACGTAATTGCAACTACCTAATTTTAGGCACAAAATTAGGAATGATTGAAAAAAGAGGCAAAATGGGAAAAACAGAGGGAAAAACGTATGAAAAAGGGGAAGTATAGAACTCTAAGATACCCCAGAGTGCGAGATCTTACGGAAGCAAGTATTATTCCTAGCCCTAAAAATCAACAATATTTTGATTCAGTCTGCACTTAAAATAATTGTCAGTATTTACGAACACTAAATTGATCCTTTTGACCACAAATTCTAAGAGTTCTTCTAATTTGTCGCGTAATCTAAAATAGACGTCCATCTAATCCCAGACTTCACTGTTGTTGAATGGGGTTGTATTCATGTTGATGCAAGAGTCGAAGTGCAGGAGAGGAAAAATAATAGGACACGCAGGTGTTCGCAGAATTTCTGTTCTTTTTCAATTTCTCTCGTTTAGCGCAGTCGGAGGGGATGCAGGCCTTCACGTGTATCCGATACCAGGTTCTTCGTTCGGATTTCTCTCCCAGGCCAACCAAGCCTTCCGTCTCCTCGGGGTCGGTGAATTGGTTTCAGTTGTGTCTGGGAAGGACTAAGCGCTGACTTGTTCATCGACTGGTTACCACATGTCATTGTGTAGCCAAATACGATTCGAATCGCTTCTGCGAGATCCCGTCGAATAGAATACGTGGCGCATCCAAAAGGAATTGAGTAACGCCTTCCTTTATCCTTTATTTTTTTATTTCTGTTAAGTGTAGGGTGAAGTTTTTCATTAAAGTGGTTACGTCTATCCCTATCCCCTGCCCACTGTCTCAGTTCCCGCAAAGAAGACCTAGCCGACAAAGCTTGAAATACGTCATCCCCTACCGATGTCCTTATTTGAACGAGTTGGTGGAAACTGATATTTCTAACTGCCCATTACACGGTTAGACTTTCAAATTGCTACCATTTATTCCTTAACGCTTGCAAAACTGAGTGACGTGAAAATTCTTGTGGTCCTTGGTTGTGGTCCATAAGACCAACTTAATGCGACCTCAATATTCCGTTTCATGAACGAAATAGTCCTTCACGTCGTCCCCTCTGTTCTCCCTTCCGAGATCCGACACATCGGTTCACCGACCATCTCGTCGGTGAAGAAACGTACAGCACCCGGTCCCGACAAGATCAGACCCGAACACCTGAAGAACCTACCGCCAGCGCTCATCAACAGCTAGGCGCGGCTCTTCTCGCGCCACCTGTCGGAGTGCAAGGTTCCATCTCAGTGGAAGACCAGCAGGACCGTCTTGCTGTACAAGAAGGGAGACGTGCACGACATTGGCAATTATCGCCCGATCTGCCTGCTGTCCGTAGTCTACAAGCTGTTCACTCGAGTGATCCTGAATAGGATCAGCAGAACGCTGGACGAAGGACAGCCATGCGAGAAAGCAGGATTTCGGAGAGGATTCAGCACGATCGACCACATACACACCATTACGAAGCTCATCGAAGTGTCGCGAGAGTACAAGCTGCCGCTTAGGTTCATCGACCTGAAGAAGGCATTCGACTCCGTCGAGACTGAAGCGGTCCTCGAAGCCCTGCTCACTCAGGGCATTCCTACACAGTACATCAGAGTCCTTCGAGAGCTGTACATTGGATTCACGACCAAGATCTCCCCATTCTACAACGACGTTCTCATCGACGTGAAGAGAGGGATTCAGCAGGGTGATACCATATCCCGAAGTTCTTCAGCGCCACCCTCGAAAACGTCATGCGCGAACTAGAATGTGAAGACATGGGAGTGAAAGTCGACGGCTGGCAGCTGCACCATCTGCGCTTCGCTGACGACATCGTGCTCATAACACCGAGCATCAGCTAGGCAGAGCAAATGCTGGCCGACTTCGATCGTGTATGTGGGAACGTTGGACTGCAGCTGAATCTTACGAGGACGATGTTCATGAGGAACGGACAAGTTTCTGATGCCCCATTCTCGCTCAACGGAACGAACATCTCCGAATGCTCCAGATACGTGTATCTGAGTCGCGAAATCAACATGACCAACGAATTAGCGCCGAAACTGGGCAGGAGGAAACGAGCGGCTTGGGGAGCTGTCAAGAGTGTCGAAGGAGTCATGCAGAAGACGAAGAACGTCCAGCTCCGCACCCACTTTTTCGACTTCACTGTTCTTCCTGCCCTAACACATCAGAGACGTGGGCTCTACGAAAGCAGGATGAGCGGGCGATCAGCGTCGCGCAGCGTGGAATCGAGAGGACGATACTCGGAGTGACACGACTCACGCAAGTGAGAGAAGGCCTCCGGAGTTCCGAGCTTCGCCGACGTTCGAAGATCAGAGGTGTCGCGTGGGCCAAGTTGTCGAAAATTAGGTGGGCCGGCCACGTAATGCGCTTCGCAGACACCCGCTGGACGAGAGCCGTCACCGACTGGATTCCGCGGGATGTCAAGAGAACACCAGGACGCCCACCAACGCGTTGGTCGGACTTCTTCGTGAAAGCCATGAACGACCACTATGGCGCTCTTTGTGTCCCTCGAGCGAGGAGGATCCATTGGAGCACTCTGGCACGCGGCAGGGACGAATGGAGACGCTGCTGGCGCCCGCTCCAGCAAGTCGATGATCAAAGGGACGACAGGTGATACAGGTACAAAATAACGCGGGTTATTGTCACAAGATGAAAAAATTGATTATATCGATCTTCATTGCATGCAACTCTGTGGTTTGATACATCATGCTTATTCCCTTCGTGTGCATCTCAGGAGCCGGATTCATCAACGGCTTACAGCAATTTAACAGAGAAAATTACAGTCGAAATCTCTAATAGCGCGGCTTCTCAAGCGATATGGTCAGCGATAAGCCACGTTATCTGAGTTTCTGAGTTTTCCGCTGTGAATTCTCTGTTAAAGTTATGTAAGACGTTGATGAAGCCGACTCCAGGCCGAATTCGTTGATGAAGCCGACTCCAGGCCGACTAAAGCCGACTCCAGGCCCGGGCCGAATTCATCAACGACTTACGTAACTTTAACGCAGAATTGTAAGCTTATCAAGCGATATGGTGAGCGATAAGCCGCGGTATCTGAGCTTTTAACGCGGCTTATCGCTCACCATATCGCCCCAGGGGCCAGATTCATCAAAGTTACTGCAGTAACTTTAACGGAGAATTGTAAGCAAATAGCTCAGATACGCGGCTTATCAAGCGATATGGTGAGCGATAAGCCACGTTATCTGAGCATTCGTTTACGGTTTTCCGTTAAAGTTACTGCAGTAACTTTGATGAATCCGGCCCCAGATTTCATTTGGAAACGTGGAGATGGCGTGTTTCGGTATGTATAAGATTGTGATTGCGCCATAATTTTCCCATCATCAGCTTTATTGCGAATGAATAAATGTTGGTCTGCGATTTAACATACCTTACTCACACGTCATTCTGCACAACCGCAACATAAAAGTCACGTGTTTCGCTAAGGATAAAGGATAAAGGACGGCGTTACTCAATCCCTTCTGGGATGCGCCAGCGCATTCTACTTCTACGGGATGTCGTGGAGGCGACATGAATGCGTATTTGGCCATACAATGACTTGCGGTGGCCAGCCGATGAACAAGTCAGCGCTCTATCCTTCCCAGACAAGTCTGGTACCAATTCACCGACCCCGGAGGGATGGAAGGCTTGGTTGGCCTAGGCGGGAAATCCGAACCAGGAACCTGGTATCGGGTGCACGGGACAGTCGCGCCTCCTCCGACTGCGCTACACACGCCCTGTGATTCGCTAATGCGGAACTAAATGTAGATACCATTTTTCCATGTTCAGCAAAGGCTGCTCCCCCCTTCTCTCCCCCACCCAAAAAAACCTATCAGCGTTCTAGAGTTAGGGCATCTTGAGCGTTCTAACATAATTTTGATGATTCTTTGTCCACTTTGTTAAGACCAACTGGACTCGTGTGGAAATCAACAAAACAAAACGATCTCGCTTTCCAACCACATGCGATCGTCCACTTAAACTTGTGGAAATTTCCCTAATTATGAGCAAAGAATAGGCGAGATCCAACCAACCTGCATACACGATGGTGGGCAGAATTGCGCCATTGCGAAAACTACGAAAGATGCCAGAACCGCCAGTTGAGAGATCATCGTGGAATCTTAAAGCAGTACGAGGTTAGTATCCATCGCAGCGAATAGAACTATATAGATGATACAGAGCTCGGAGCTAGTAGAAGGAAATCGGTTAGGAAGGCGTGATAACATGGAAGCACAAGAGGAGATAAATTCGGCAAAACGTAAGAGGTCGGTCCGGAGCCAAACGGAAAAAATTCGCTAAAGCAAGCTGAAAAGGCGGATGGTCAGTGTGTGTTCAGATCCAGTTCCTGTTCTGCTCAAAAATCTCGACTCAACGCTGTCCAGGGCCCTCAGTCTTCAGGGTGGAGCATTTAAAGCGCCTGGGGGTGGGTCCGTTTTGTGTTTGCGCAAAAACTCAGCGTGTGTTTCGGGAAGTGCCCGACGGCACTTATGACAGGAAATCGCCGAGTGATCACTGTTTGCGCCTGCGATTTCGTCCGGCACTGCCCCGTAGGTGATGACGACACAATCACGCCTGAACCAGCTTGAGCCGACCAGCACATCCGCTTCAACATGTCGGACCTTGCTCTCAGACGCGCGCTCAAGAGAGGGGGAGGGTTAGACGGTGGGCCAAATCTCAAGCAGATCCTTTGCGGAATTTAATTTTCGCCATAACACCAGTCCTGGTATTTATTAGTAGATCTAGCGCTATATTCTATTTCACAGAAAGATTTCGTTACGAGGAGGGGCGCATTAGGAATCGTTTAGTGTGCACGCAAGGCTATGTAATGGTAGGCTCCTATATCGATCACGCGACGGGATGAATTGATATGGATCCGTAAGACGTTACTTTTTTCGATCTTCAAGCTGCTAATTCACTGCCCAAAGCAGGGTAATCGGTACTGTTGTACTTAGAAGGGAAGGGTCTCAAGCGTATGTCTGAACGGGGGGAGCGAGTCATATAGGGAGAATCCTCACCCCTCAGTTAGTATAAAAATGTGTTTATTTTTTGCCAAGTCGTTAAACCCAAGGAGTAGGGGGTCCTTCAAGGAACAATGGAATACGGCGCATCACGAGTTTGGAGGTCTTGTACGCCCGCGATGCCTCTGCAAGCAGCTCGGAGCGCAGTAGAAGTGTGGTTGCTTGATGCGAGGAAGGTCGGGAGTTTGGTTCTTGTGCGCAGCTGCATTTTCGCATTTCAACTGACTGGTTGAGATTTGGGGATTCTGACGTCTATACCATTTTCAGACGTTTTTATGCCTAGTTTTCTAGCTGAATGCTGTGGTTTTCAACATGAATCTTCATATAAATCTTCAACACCAGTGATACTCAGATACAAAGTGCGTTAAGCACCACTGGTCACAATACGGGCAACGTATAAAGGCTGCACGCTGCTCGCAGTCTGTTTCCATACATGGACCAATGACCTCGGGAAAAGCCATCCTGCTCGGATTTTCAAAGGAGACCACGTTGTGACGTCGGAGGTGGTTCAAACGAGAAACGCGGTCTTTGGATCCCGCCAATTAACCTAAACGCCATCGATACACTCTTTCCCTCATCTTTGCTTGTCACCTGGAAATCAGAGGTCCGCTGAAGGTTTTCTAGAACCTAACACCAACAATGTCCGCCGACGGTCGAGTGGTCCACCTTTAGACAAGGAACCTTCGAGGGAAGAAATTAGGCTGGCCGAACGGACGGACAGCATACTAAAGGACTTCGAAGCACGTCAACTTGAAGTTGACGAAGACGTTGTGGTTAAAAATCCGGTCAGTAATAAACAAGTCGCAAGAAAGGTAAACTCCACAGCGTACAGCTAGAAAATGCGCAGAAAACGTCTGAAAATGGCGTCAGTTTCCCCAAATCTCAACCAGCCAGTAGAAATGCAAAAGTCCAGTAGCGCACAAGAACCTAACCCATGACCTTCCTAACATGAAGCAACCCCACTTCCACTGCTCTCCGAGCCGCTTGCCGGCAGAGGCATCGCGGGCGTACAAGACCCACAAACTCGTGATGCGCCGTATTCCATTGTGACTTCAAGGACGCCCTACTCCTTGGGTTTAACCACTTGGCAAAAAATAAACACATTTTTATACTAATTGAGGAGTGAGGATTCTCCCTATATGATTCCGCCCCCCCCCCGCGTACAGACATACGCTTCAGACCCTTCCCTTGTTAGTGTTTCCCCTTAATCTTGTTCAAAATAGGTCTACTAGGGGAAATCTGCCTTCGATAGAACGAGTAGTCGTTTTTTGCGGAAATACCTAATAAATGATTGAATAATAACTAAATAATAAATAGCTTTCAATGCTTTCGAAATGTCAAGGCTTATACCCTGGCTAGCCTTATCAATATTATTGAATTAGCTTAATGTTCTTCTCCAGCCATCCTAACAAACCAATTTTTGCAAGAAAAATGAGCGTTAATATATGTGCCGCTCATATTATCTCATATTACCTGCCATAAAACTATTGATATAGCTAAAATTATCATTTTTAAAGCTGGACAAGGATTTTGTTTCTCACCAACACATGTTTTACCATATGAACTCTCAATTTATGTGATTTACGTTCAGAAGCAGAACGAGAACTTTTAAATCCGCAAGAAACATTAATACATAATCTAATACATAATACATAATCACAGAGCGTGGTAGGGAAAAGTGCCCAATCTAATTGGAAAGTGCCCAACTTATCCAACAGCGAAAAAAATTAGCTGGTCGAGATTCGACATGATCCACGAAAGCTGTTCTGGCTTGGTCATGATTGGCGAAGGTTTTCCCAGCGAGAAAGCTCTGAAATTGTTTGAAAAGTGGTGGTCGGTTGGCGAGAGGTCTGGAGATTATGACGGGTGGGCAGAACTTCAACCCTTAATTGGTTCAATTTTCGAATAGTGGTTTGGGAAACCTGTGGTGGGGCGTTCTCGTGCAAAAGAAGGGGGCTCTTCATTTGTCCAATACTGGCCGAATTTGACGTAATTTTCGGTGCATTTAGTCGCTTTCCTTACAGTCTCTGCTACGATCGTTTGGCTCGGTGCCAAAAAGTTGTTATGGACTCCAGCCTCGTTCGCCTTTGGAAAATGCCTAGGGGTTCGTCGGCAGCCAGCCACTCTCCGGAACGTTTCGTGTTATCATACAGAAGCCACTTTTCATCCCTAGTGACGATTCGATCGAAAACGGGTCAGTTTTGTTGCGTGGAACTTAACTCATGGGTACCGACTTTTCGAGTTTTTTCACCTTCCCAAGGAGTTTCAAAGCATCCGCAACAGCAGTTTTACTGACGCTAGCTCTTCAGCGATCAGCGAACTGATTTAGTGAACCATTGGCACACAGTTCTTTCTCCAACACTACTAGGCCCCCACACTCGATTGATTTGTCGAGCCGTCTCGGCTGCGGATTGTCCCAGCTTGAAGTTGAAATAAAATACTGTTCGGAATTGCTCCTTCGACATACTTCAATAAGCCCTTCAGGAGCAGAAATATAAAACAACATTGTAACATAAGTTATTTAATCAGATAGAGCGAGAAATTCTGTATAGAAAGTAGTATTAATGCGCAATGCAAGCTGAATTTTTGCTTAATAATAGGCGAATGAAAAGTACTAACACAAAACGCTGAGAACATTCTGGACAACCTAATACGCAGCTGTAATATTTTACCCTACAGGTTACCAGATTAATTACCTCCTCGTTTTTCTACGTTTTCGCAATCTTCCGAACTCTTCCACTTTAGGGTCGCATTCGCTTCCTCCATTCATATGGTCAGTGGCTCTGAGCAGATTAACTTCAGTCCAAGTCAGTTTCTTTAGGCCTCAAGTGGCTGGTATCGATGTTGTAAGCTGTTACAACGATTTCTTGTTGCGACCTAAACTCCGGGGCCAGGCGAGACTCAAACCGGCACCTCCTGCTGACCGGGCGCGAATGTTCTACGCCATTACACCACCGGCGCTGTTCGGTCGAAAGCGTTTTGAACGTTTTTGGTCCAGTTTTGAACGCAATAAAGCGCCGTTGCGACAATTTCCGTTCAGTTTTCTCAATGCGTATGTATATTATGTATCCGGTGTCGCTACAATTTTTTCTTCAAGTCTTACGAGGTTTCACAACACGCATGTCAACCTAGATGAGGCAGGTTCCGATATGCAGCGGCTTTCCTGTCATGGTGTTTACATAGCAAGAGCGCAACCATGTTGTCTCGGATCTCCGCTATGATCAGCTGCAATGTGTTGTTGGTTACCGAGGTTTGTTAGCTTATCGCAAGGGATTAATCGCTTCCAAAAATACTCCTCTGATGCTTTTCCAGTGCAATCAGGTTTTCTGGGGTACTTCAGGTTCGGTTCTGAGAGGTCTTTATTCATGCGAAGGTTGAATACTTCTTGAACGCCACAAAGTTTGTCTACAAAACTGATCAATAGCGAGCTCTTAAAGAAATTGTTGTTCTTACAGAATTCTAAGCTTCGTCTGCCAAGAACGACTGCTCCAAAACCTAATGGAGCAGACCCTTAAAAATCTTTATTAAACTTCATTAAATTGCAGTGTAGCTTTTTTGCGCTGGGTTTTTCTGAGCACTTAAACAGATACGAAATACTGAAGAGAGAAGAGGGTCAGAAAGTCATTTAACAGAAAAATATTGGGAACACTTAGAAACGAAATAAAAAAGTGGAGAACATTGCGAAACTTCGAAATCGAGAAAAAAAATTACTGCGCATCTACTTCTGTTTCCGATTGAGGTCCGATGAAGACACTGCAACAGAGTGGACACCCATATCTGCCTATCTTTCGGATAGCTGCGAGCTGCTTTAACTCAACGGAAACTTGAAAAAAACTTGAGACTTTATCGTCTTTCGACATCTTTCGACCAGGAACTAAGAGATTAAGGTCTCCAAAAGAAATGTTTTCGAACCAATATCTCACTGTACGTTCAGGAGGAGATTTCAAGCCGAATGCGAAGGCAATATTGCGAGCTCCTTCAGCCGCACAACGTTGGGGCTTGAACTCGAAGAGCGTAATCACTCGAAAATCAGGTCGGTTCATCTATTTTGAAAAACCTATAATAACGCCTGCATGAAGATAGGCGAAAATTAGAAACACCATCTGAAAGTGAAGGAAAAACCTTCTAAATCGTCTGCGAAATTTGGCTTTAGAAGGTGAACCCTCATTAAAAATAACTGTTAGTTTCAACACAGAGTCTAGCGGCCTAACGGCCGCCAAACGTCTGGATGGGGTTTAGAATAGAGCATCCCGCTCGCCTTCTCTTCTTCTTTTGGCCTTCTTACTTTGATTACAGTAAAAAACTGGTTTTACTGAACAGTATGACCGCATTTGGTAGGGTGGAATCTTCAAAAATGCTCCTATGAAGCCTGTCCGCCCTTTATCTCATGTACGCGATTTATTCTCTGAAGTACACGTTCTCTACTAAGTCTGGAGGAACAGCTAGTGAGAATCAGGGATGAGCGGATAATGAAATTTTCAAAGCCGGATAACGGATAACGGATGATTTTGCCCAAAAATCGCCGGATAACGGAAAAACGGATAACGAACAAACAACAAAAATAAAACTGGGCTTAAACTGCTCTAGTTTCAACATCAGACATGGAACGCAACTGCTGTCAAATTATAAGTCCTTTCTAACGACTTTAATGGAGTTTTTTTTTAACATAGTGCAGTCACTTTAACAAGGCCCTATGGGATTCTCACAAAACTTCAGTAAAAGAAACGTTTCTTCATTGCCAAACCGATGCCGAGTTCGAATTTCGAACCATGATTCCTTCACCAGGTTCCACGAACTGCTATCAAACTCAACAGGGAGGATAAATAGCAAGACCACCAAGCTGTGAAACTAAAACTGTTTTGCAAACTCTACTCTTCTGATGTTTCGCTATGATCACCTTAATTTAAGTCTGGAAAAGATGAGGAGAGGTTGAGAATTTGTTCATTCAAGCACATTTCCATAATACAATTTTTCATATTTTTGCCGTTTAAAACGAATTGGAAGAACGAGGCAAAGGATGCGTAAAACAGCCCAACTAACCGTATGGAAACATTTATAAGTCGCCCTTGGAAGAGAGATGTGAGACTCATTCACCTCTTATTCACTCACATTTGTCTTCATCGAACAACTTGCCCTCATTTTGCCCTTTTCCATTGTTGGGTGGTTTTAGTGATAAATCGTCAGGCTTTCTTTTTGAATTAAGACTGTGACCAAACAGAATGATCCTTGGATGAATGGCTCCTCCGACGCCTCTTGACTTTTCTATGCTAGGCCGACTCAGCCGAATAAAGTCTGCATAACAATCTTGGTTTCACGCGGATCGATACTCTTGTTCGACAGTATCCCAAGAAGAACGTGGAATGAGATGGGTGAAATACCAGATTTCTACAGGCTAGCCACTACGAGCCATTGTGCAGTCCTAATGCAGAGAGATATGAAAACTAGAAAAGCGGAAGTAGAATGTCCCTGAAAGGCAATCTTAAATTAAAATGAAGCTCCAACTTGCGCAGCGGGGAATCAGTTTAGTACAGTTCAATTGCACTATTTTGATTTTTAATAGAGTGGATCAATTCCTTAACACTACGGAGGTACCACCAGTACCAGCGTACAGATAATGCTTTCAGAAAACCGTTTCTATAAACAAATCTCAACAATTTGTAGGATTTGTAGGCGTAGCTTTCTCCGCTCATTTAGATTGAACCTGTGCCCATTTTGCTTGTATTCATTACTGCTCAGCGGTATGTGTTTAATGCGTTACAACAGTCTATCAGTAAAAACTAAAATACCTTTGCCGAATGCTACCTACATACTACGATCGTGGAAAAGAACGCTAAATTCGGCACTAAACAATTCTTCTTGGGATGTGCCAGGCCCTCCACTTGTGACCGCCAGTAATATTATCAAGGAAGCTTGTATGCATTCTTGGTCTGCATATGGCTTGTGGTGAAAAGTTCATGAAGAAATCAGCCCATAGTAGGTTTCATAGATGTATGGTATAAATGGACGACCCAGGAAGGATGGAAGTTAGACGTCTTTCCAACTACGTCACCAGTGCCTGAACTCACCCAACTCCTAGATTTGAATGCCCTCTATTGTTGCTCGCGATCACTCCTATGATTGTGAAGCTTACACAGCTATACAATACCACGCCCAAACCTGGGTATCAGCCAATTTGTTGTTCGTTATCCGGTCGAAAATTGCCGGATAACGAACAACAAAACGGATAGGCCAAAACCCCCGGAAACTGGATAACGGATAATCCGCTCATCCCCGGTGAGAATCCCTATCCAAAGTGCTTAATCTGCAGAAACAAAAAAATCAATGAGCATTGGTCGACCGTCAATACCATTTAATGTCTGACGGCAAGAATTACCAAAAAAATTTTGTAATCATTTTTCCTAGCCCTCCCTATACCTTCTTACTCATATGCCGGCGAGAAAACTAGTGAGAGTCGCGCATGCTTATGCTTCCGGCACAATGCCTTTAAAAGCCTTTCTGAAACCCAACGAATGCTGCGTAAAGTCTGGCCTGTGGCACGTCTTCTGAATCTCACGCTATACAACGTCTTCATCAGTGGTGTGTGTAATTACGATTGACGGTGATTTTTAGCAGGTGATTTTTTTTACGATTTACGACTTACGACATTTTGGGTCGTAAATCGTAAATTTTCGTAAATGTGATCTTCGGTCCCCCCGATGAAAAACGTTCACATAACGTGATAGAATTCGAGTTATGACGATGTGCCTACTTTTAAAGACTTCCCTCATATCTCATTGCTATTTCCTAATTACTTTTTTATGTCCTGCTGTGGCGCTTTGACAGAACAACGCAGCTTTGTAGATAGGCTGGTCAAGTTAATTCCTGGCAATGGAACGGGGTTAATCTTTTTCTGACAACACTATCTCAACATGTTACATTCGAATTGCCTGAGAGCCGATTTAGAGATCAGTGCTTCATCCTTCCCAGGCAAATCAGGTACCAATTCACAACCCAACAGGTGTGAAAGACTTGAGTGCCCGGGGTGAGATCCTTATCAAGAACTATTCTGGAGCATGCGATAGCCATCATTCTCCAACTTCTCTACCATGGGTTCCCCTATATGTTTAAAATGAACCTTGTACGAATCAGTTAAACCACTTACAATTCAAGCTCCACCTTCTCTACTTTACTTCTAATGCCACAAAAATATCCTCTCTTATAATTTTAAGTCAACAATCCGACTATGATGAGTGTCCAAAAATGTGATCATACTCTTTCAATCGTCACAAAATCCCTTCACGTCTGCTACAAAAGTGCTGTTTGGTACAATTCAAAATGTGGGAAGGCTTAGAACTTTAAGTGTGTCATACCATAGAAATGTGATACGCGCTAACTTAATAGGGGATGCTTGTTGGATTATTTGTGCAAATACTATCTTTGTCGAGTTGACCAGCGATCAAGTTATTTTTTGGGTTTGGACGGAATGGTTTTTGTTGGTTCATTCGGAGTTGTTGCGGTTGTTTCTAGTTTTATATGCAAACCATGGCTAGTAGAATGATAAACACTTCTGATCGTCTAAGCAGTGTAAGCTTTTTATTTGGGTACCCTGTATAGGCGTCTTTTAAGGTAGCGTTTTTGAACAAGCAGTTTATTTTGATTGTCCTAAAACTTATCCACCTTGATTTAAAAGGTGCTAATTGATTTTAATGGCTTTCATCTTAATTAGAAAAGTGTCCAGCTCGAGCTGAAAACACCGCAAATTTTTAAAATTTAAAATTTCGTAACTAGTTAGCTTCGATTAGCTTAAACATAACAGAAAATACAAGGAAATTAGATGCATTATAAGTCAGGTACCTCTTAATATTTTCGGTTTACGATTTACGATTTACGAAATTGCGGATTTCATTTACGCACACCCCTGCTCTGCACTCTACTGCTTTCCTCTTCCGTGATCCCCTTTAATGGTCCCGCCTACTGTGAATCCCTACGCACGATGGACGACGTCTATACAGATTTTCTGAATCCCTACGCACTATACTTGTGTCCTTCCAAAAATTTTTCGAATAAACGAATAATCGAATTTATATTCGGTTTCATGAAAAGCCGAATATACGAATAATGAATATATTCGGATTTTGGACCTCGTCGAATAGTTGAAAAATGAATATATTCGAATTTTGAGCCTCATCGAATATTCGAATAATGAATATTCGAATATCCGAAATTATTCGGTAGATGTATTCGAATTGAAAGTCAAATTGAGCCCTAGGCTTACGCCCTTTCTAATTCCATCTGTAAGACCGTATCTTCAATCTTGAAATCCAAGCTCTGCTAATCTTAATGAATTCCGGCCGTAACCCTTGTCTGACATTATGCCACAAAACTTACCAGTAAGGAATACTTTGGTAGAAATGGTCAACATTCTACGGCTTATCATAGCCGTCGTCAAGATATACAGAAAAAAACGTAATCTCAAAAACGGCATGTTATTTAAAGACATGCGCACAGAGATAGAAGAATGGAACAGCAGATGTTGGCCTGCAAAAACACAGTAGATACACTGAAAAGCTATAAATCATACTGTGCAACAGAACTACACTACTTTCATTATGATTTCATCAGCCATCAGGGCGGCCTGTCGGCAGCACTGACGGCTTCTCAACGGCTTCGTCGTAGTAAAAACCTCATCATCAATTGTAGCTGCCATCTATGTCACGGTTTCTTTTTCTTTTCAAGAGCACCTTAACTACGTTGAGATTGACAAGTAAGAAAGGGGCACGAAGAGAAGCTGATATTCTGGAGATATTGTTTACATTTCAGAAAAGATGGAGCCCACAATTATAAATCTACACTAATTCTACCACTAATACAGCGACACCCTGCGGAAAAAATCCAACATTTTTGAAGGTTATGAAATATTTAAAAACCTTTCATTATATGGCGAGGATACTAAAATGCTTGCTTGTAGAGACTATAAATGCAAAACGTTCATCCACTACCCTTTGGCGAATTCGACTACCCTCACAACCGCTTGAACGATTTCCATGAAAAGTCGATAATTTGATCAAATCTAATGATGACGATCGAAGCTTTAAAATCGAACTTCAGATTCGTATTCAGCTACCTATTACCTTCATTCGCTAATGTTTCGGGCCGCTCTCGATCGCCATCAATCGTTGAGCATCTCAATCGTTGAGTATCGCCAATACAGCGTGCCTCCACTCCAGTTGTGACGGACGGAAGGACGGAAACACGCACGCATACATACACTACTTTTTTCTATATATTAAGATTACGACGATTACGATGAAATGAGTGAGATGTAGAAAAAACTGACTCCCGGTAATTTAACTTGGTAGCGTCGAATATATTCGAATTTTTGGCATCATCGAGTAATGAATGTATTCGAATTTTGGACCTTGTCGAATAGTGGAATAACGAATATTTGAATATTCGTTCGAAATTAAGAATTCGATTCGGTCCGAAGTATATTACGCACGTTGGACGACGTCTACGGCATGTCTCTTGCATCCCTACGCGCGTTGGACGACGTCTTCATCGATCCTTGTGATTCCCAGCGCTCGGCACTTGATTCTTATCCATACTCCGACACGTTGCCAAGATATAGTAATCTTGGACGATCTGCCACCATGGATGGGTACGCTCAAAGAAAATCCGGCTGGCTAATGCCGCCCTGTCAAAGGCATCCCTTGGCTTCGGTACCGCTACCCGTGATTAAATTGTGACCTATGGATTAAGCGGCTTATATATGGTAAGGTCAATTTACACTTCCGACGCCGAGCGAAGCGATGACATGTATAATGACTAAACTGATCGATCGCGTCGCTGGGTCAATGTGGCCATAATACGAGGCATCGCGCCGCTCGGCGTCGAAGTATAAACGAGTCCCAAGAACTCCGAAACGGCAGCTATAATATTTTTGCGAAAACATTATGCAATGAGAAAGAAGAGAGTGTTTCAAATGCACAACGGGCCGACATTTCCTGACGAGTTCCATGCACAGATTTCGTTATTCGTCCATCATAGGCCTACCGGAAGTTCCGTTTAGAAGGCATTATTACGGACCTGAGATTACTTAGAGAACTGTGAGCCAAAATTGATTCATCAACCCAAATCTATCAATAAACAGAAGCGCTTTCTTCCGGTTAAAGGTTTTCAAAGAACCCATTGAAACACCCTTAAACCGCACTGTGGCCAGAGACTATATTGGTTCCCAATATAATGGTTTTCAATATATAATAGTCCCGAATGCAAACAGCGGATTCTAATGTTGTGCCCATAACCCTCCTGAGATTTAAGCTGATAGCGGATGAATAATTGGTAATGATTTGATAGATGACTTCACACTTCCCTGGAATCTTCCCATCGTTTGATCCGAGAAACTGCTTGTTAATGGCGGTGTGGAATCTCGAGGTGCTTCACTGGTATTGTTTCATTTTAATCAGTTGCTCTAAGTGAGTAGAAAGAACTAGTAGAAGAAGAAAGAACTTTTCTCTTCTAACTGTGGATCCACTGATGATCGCAGTGCACTGGAAGAGTAATCGGGGCAATTTAAACATAAAGTTTACGTTTAAACTAGCCGTCAATGCGACAGACAGGCTGCTATAATGGCTGGTCAAGGAATTAATTGGATTGTATCCTTCTGTTCCTACATCTGGACAAAGAAGACGACTCTTCCGAAGCAAAGTATTGAAAATCTGAGTGCCTAAGCGTTTGTTGTTTTCGTTTCATATGTTGCGTCTCAGCACTGATAAGTAAATAGTGCTGAATACTGCAAAGAAGATGCTGCATAGCTGTTTTCTTCTTCAACTTCACGAGGTGAATAGTTAACTCAAAACAATCAACCTTGGTTAGTATCACCTTTTCCGGTTCGAAAGGCGGCACAGAAAAGAAGGCGTCTATGTGAACGGAATTCGGAGCGCAGAATCCAACGTTCCGTACATCTCTGAAAAGGAATAGAACGTTATCAGAAGTTTGTTGTGCAAAAATAACACTAAGGTTTCGGCATTGCGTCTTTCACCATTTTTGTTTTCTTAGAAATTTCTTGTTCGCGGACTACAACTGGAAAGTTTTCCACAAACTTCAAATAAACCGTGGTAGTAGGTGAACTTTACTGAAACTCTCTATATCTATAGTTTGCAATTTAAAGAAGGGTTAATAGAGTCGGAGAGTCGGAGTAACACCTGTTCTATGCAGCGTTGGTATGATGGAAAAATTTCATTGCGATCTGACCTTCGACATATTTGACGTTATCGAAGGCTTGAGGAATTTCGAAACCTTCGCTCCAGCTTGACAAATACTATCGTTTCCAGATCAGGGGGCTTCAGCGGGTCCCCAAGAGTATCAAGGAAAATCTCACTGCCGCAAACCAACTTCATCGTAGTATCACCAGTGCAAAGTGAGACCTCAACTACGTGACCGTCGTTGAGCAACTGAGACTCACCAAGTTCGAACCTACTGAGTTAAGCGCATGCAATACAGTATCTCAGGGGCCAAACAACGAGATGAACTGCGAAGAGTCATTGGTGATCGAGTGCACTCGTTTCGGTATTCATCGTTGGAATGTGCTCGCATTCCAGAAAATCTCTACAGTGCCGATCTCCCCAACACGTAGCACCAGATCGCACATGATCTTAAAATCGTCTCTACAGTGAGGTCCTACTCAATATTTGTCGAGTGGGGAAGTAAGCTTTTTTGCTTACCGGTTACTAACCTCACTCGGTGGATACCAAGAGGAAGCGTACAGTGGAACGATTATAAGGTTATTGCGTTTTAAGGTTACAACAGAAGCTCTCATTGGGGCTTTCTGGGACCGTTCTTAAACGCATGTCATAGAACCTGGGTATTTCACAAGCCGGGTCATTACCTGCCTCTGTGCCACCTAGGTACTGTGTGGTGGTATAACCTTATCTGGCGTTTCGTCAAATACGTTGTTCACAAAGGCCTGAAAAACACTCGAAATCTAAGGTCAACCTAGAAGTTGCGATCCAAAGTAATTATTTTTTCTTGTGAGGCATTGCCTCTCGAGGCTTTCTACCAGGCTGTCCAATAATTCTTCAATCACCACAGTTATCCACAACAGTGGCCCATCGATTGGGCAGGTCGCCGATGCCCTTCGCCCAGAACTCTGGGGGCTGCGACTCGAAGAATTCCGCGATGTCGGATTTGAGGTTGTCGTAGTTGGTGAATTTTCTTCCGGCCAAATGGTGCTTCAGCGGGCGGAACAAGTGGTAGTCGGAGGGGGCGAGGTCCGGGGAATACGGCGGATGGGCAACCGTCTCCCAGCCGAGCGTCACCAACTTCTGCTGGGTCTCCTTCGCCACGTGGGGGCGCGCGTTGTCGTGCAGCAGGTGGACCGAGGCCCGTGGGGGACGCTTTTCTCGGATGGCGGCGGCTAGTTTCTCGAGCTGATCGGTGCAGATGGACGCGGTGAGCGTCCTGCCTTGCGGGAGCAGCTCGAAGTACAGCATGCCCTTGGCGTCCCACCAGCAGCAGAGCATGATCTTCATCGGGTGTTCCCTGTCCTCGAGGCTCGTGTCGCCGCTCTCGAAACGATTGAACCAGCGCCTGACTGTGCGTTGGGACACTGCATCCTCCTTGCACGTTCTGCAGATGTTGGCCACCGCGGTGCCCGTGTCGTTGCCCAGCAGCCACTCGTAGTACGTACGAATTCGACCTTGGTCCATTTTAACTTGTACTGGTAGCTGTAGACGCGGCGACTGCGCCTTATATACCCCTAGCGGGGAACTCTGGAGAACCTTCTAGAAGGTTTTTACACTTGCCTGATATTATAACACTTCCAAGGAAAATTATAGATTTTTTGAATTAAAATTTGAAAATTTTCGGACAGGAATTATTGGACAGCCTGGTAGAACCGCGAACATGGTCTAACAGTGAAACTCCGAAAGTAGTACATATTAGTCACTGCCAAAATAACCCTGTTTCACGTTTTGTAGACTTAGAACTCATCCATTCTGCAACTGACATTGCTCTAGGTTTGCATTTGGCCCTGACTTGGTGGGTCTCAGTTGCTCTAGAATAATAGTACAGGTAAGCCTTCATTCAGGGCTTGTAGAAGAACGATGAGCTTGGCTAGCGTCAGTGAGAATCACCTCGATAATCATGGAAATTATCTTGAAGTCTTTGCTGAAATGAGTACCTGATTTCAGGTTTCAAACTTTTTCAGGTCTTTGTGAACATTGGGGTTGACAAAACAATAAACCACAAACGTTTTCGTATCTATCCTAATTTGAGGGGGCCATGTAATAATTTTCGTCTCCGATCCGCTGCTTTTGCTTTTTGCGAATGCGAAGGCTTTTTTTAAATTCAGGGGATGTAGTTGTGTGATGCTGTAGGATGACGCGCACACGGGCGCATTCTGAATTCAGCATTATTCCAGGTTGAACGAAAAATGCACCTGCGCGTGATAGGCCCTCTGCGTACCTCGCGCGGGCAACGTTTGCCGTTCAACATAGCATGTTGCTTTGCACTTTACGGTTGCCCCCTCCCGACTAGGATAGATCCCGTTGTTCCATCTAGTTGACACATAAGTATGTAACAACTCGACTCTTAAAAGATGCCCAAGTTCTATGCCAGCCCGACATGTAGACTCCGAGTGAATTCTGGAATGTCCTTTCAGAAAGCAGGACAGCTTTTGGTGTATCTCGAGCATATGGTGTATCTCGAGCGTTTGTCTTTTCTTTCCAAGCGTATTTGGCTGAGTGCGATTTTGATAATGCGAATTAACCTTAAAGTGCATCTCTAATTCTGGACCGACGCAAAAGCACACAGGCTCGCCGATCATTAGTTCATGTAGCACTTGCGCACACACTGGCCTGTAAGGATTTTCTCACATTATCATTCATTGTTTCTGTTGTTTGGTGTTATACTTCACTACTGCAGAAGAAAAACATTTTAAGCCACTTTGTAAGAAAGGCGTTGGCAAGCCGCGAAACTTCTTGCATAAGCGTACTTCTAAACTAATGTACTAGCGCAATCTGTAAGCATGACTTTAATTCATTTTACGAAGGAGGAAGTGCTAATTGGGAGATAGGTTGGTCAAACAGAATGCTGTCCCCTGGCTCGAAGAGCCGCAGAAAGCTTCAGTCGGCAAGTAAAAGTCTACTGATAACCAAACAAAATTTTGTGATAAAACGGAGATAGCATTTATTTGGAAAGTCTTTTCTGGTTGCTACTGTTGCTTATTACTAGTAGCAGGTACTATCTGGTAACAGCGGCTTCCATTCGCCATCGACACACTTCCACTTGTCATCTCTCCTGTGGATGTCTGAAGTAAGTCTATTAGTTTGCGATATAGCGGTTACCGTCACAATCTTCTTTCCACTCACCTGTCAGCCCGTTAGCACAAGTGGCGACGGCTTCTGATCCATGGGGTCTCCAATTAGACTTCACGTCCCTTCTCGTATAAGCATAATAGGAGTAGTAGCCTTTTTTCTTAGTAAGATCCTCAATGTCACACTTGTCTAAAAGAATGTTTCGCTTGGTTAGCTTTAAGAAGCTATTACTTAAGCTTGAAAAGCATCAATTATAGCGAAATATTGAATAAGTTTTTCACTCTTACAGGGACAACGTCCGAGTTCGGGCGTCCATGCTCCATGAGAGCACCACGATCTACAGTTTCTTAAAAAAGCTATGATAGCATTTTCAAAAACGAAAGAACGTTTTCGCTTTCGAAACACTATACCCGTCGATGATGGCCACATTATGATCACAGAAAGCTTCAGCTATCGTGTTGTGCGGGTACTTCCCTCCGACAGCAGACTGGTTGTACCAGATATTAGCAACGATATATCCCGGTTTCTTAACTCCTTCGCAGCCTAAATTAGAAGTGTAAATCTGGTTACCAACCCGCTGCAACTAATTTCTTCTTTTATTAAGACCTATTTTAAAACGTTTTTCCCAAAATTCGAATGAAGCATAGATGTCCATCTTGATAACCGAAATGGTTATGTTGAAAGTTGGCTTCAAATACGGAGGCTCAATACCTTAAACCTTTACTAAGACGGCGCCATCATTGTAGGATACACTTACCATCATTCAGACCTGCTGCAGCTAAATTAGAGATGAGCAGCAGAAATAAGAGCTTTTGTTGCATTATTCTAAAAGTAAAACGATCTAACGGTGTATTTCGAGATATACCATAGTTGAGAGCAAATGAAAATACGGTCAGTTATTGGATAAATCACTGTTTGGAAGTGGTCAATACAATGGACAGGCGGGAATCGAACTCGTTTCATTGCTTACTGGACAGGATGCTACGCCTCTGCAATATCGGCACTGCTTGACCGGACCCAACATCCTTCATGTTTCAGTCGTTACCTGTGATGTCGGGATGAGCTGGTGTTGATGTAAGCAGGGAACCAGGTCTGAGCTGAAGGTCTTGATAGAAACGATTCAAGTCATTTAATCTAAGCCTCAAATTGTTGTTACTGATGGTGAGGAGATAAGCTTTTGCAATGATGCTTGGTTGAGACCTCTTACTAATACAATTGACTGAAAAGGTCTTGAGTCATGACTGAGCCAAGCACAGATTGAAGCTCAAAACACTTTCTTGTAATTCAGATTAATGTCTTGATTCCCGTTTCCGCTGAGATTTCGCTCATTCCGGCGTCTTCAGAGCCACTGACGACGTGCGACGAGCGTGAAGATCCGCAATACGTGTCAAAGCCATTTCTACCATTTCCGGATAGAGTGCAGACAGAACTCTGCCGGTGGGCGCGGCCCCATGTGTAACCATGGGGCAATGAGCTTGCCACCGGCGGGTGGCGGCGCCGTGTCTCGCCAGCGCACGGATTGATGGGGCCAGAAGTCTGTGGGGGCCTTTAAGGGCCGCGGCGCTGCCGCAGAACTCTGTGGGGGCCTTTAGGCTTCATGATCGATACCGTTCAGCAGTATCCCGCAGCTGAGCCAAATGTTGAATTTCCCGCAGTGACAGTGCAGCTCGAAGGTACGGCTCTTCGCCGCTTCCTTCCCTCTGCCCCTTGCCGCCTTCAACAATAGCAACAGGCGAAGCAAAATTGAGTGGGAGCGCCGTCATTTCAAGACAGCTTTCCAGTGTTGATGGTCGCCACCCGCTGCCTCATCACAAAAGAACTCCTTGCCTTTTGAGGGAGGGCTTGAGGCAATAATGGTATGAATTGTCATTGTAGCGGCGTTATTTGAGCTGCTGGTCCTTCTCGCTGATTCGAACATGAGTGTGTAGTCGCCGCGCCACAAAAATGTGCAGACGGCTTTAGGCAGTTCCTCACCGCTGGAGCGTAGGGGCAGAAAAATTATGCGATTCAACTTGGGATATCGTGGCGGCGGTGCAAGTAGTATTTCTTCCTTCTGACAGATAGGATTCTAGGCAGTGAGCAAAATTGATGAGGGTGTCGAAAATGGCGGTTTTCAACCCGACGTTGGACATTCAGGGAGCTAATGTAAGTTGTGAGGATTCTATCGCTAGCATGAAGTGAAGCGTTGTACTTCGAAGACGAAGAGAGTTGCAAAACAACTTGAGAGGTGGAGGCACTGAAAAGTACAAATCGATGTCACGACAAAGGATTTTTGGATGGACTCAAGCTGTGTTGGGAGACAGCTTATCGTAAAGCTTAGAATATTTTGGGGTTTTCAAAGTAGCTTTTAGTAGGTTAGTAATGATGCGGAGTTGTCCAAAGCGAGCAATTACGAGACCTGAAAGCGGATCATAGCACTTGTACTATGCTTAACAATTTGCTTCTTGAAGAAAATTGGTTATCGCTTTACATGATCAAGTCAAAAGGAATGCTGAAGCTCTTTTTGGGGAGAAGCACAAAATCTTGGGATTAGAGATAATGATGGGTGGCGTGTCGCGCTGGCTTTTATACATTCAAAGTAGCTGCATTATCGTTCTTCGAGCAGATGAATAAGCGTTCTACGCTGGAAGTATGAGCAAACTCTTCAAGATGTCGCAACATCCGTATTGCCCCTGTTGGCTCACCTACTCAAACATTTTAATTAAGCGTTGGCGGAGATTTGTAATATTCACGTTTGGGGATATGCTACTCAGGGTGAACGTTGTGGTTTGGTTTTTTTCCACCGAAGGAGGCTTGCTAAGAACACAGAGCTGAATTTTGTTTTGTTTTGCAGCTAGAAATAAACGGCAGGCTCCGACTGAATCAGAACAGGTCCAATTTTTTAGATTCTATCGCAACAACACATTTCACTGGTGTGACTCATTTTTCTACTAGAATGAGCGGCATCATGACATGAAACCGCACTTTATAAAATACCAATGTTTATTTATTTATCTATTTAGAGGCATAGTACGGAATCACATGCGGTGAGATTGTAACTATAGAACGCTAAAGGATAAGGAGCAGTTGACGGAGCAACAAAGCAAACAAAACGAAATAAGCCTAACTAAACCTTAGAGCAGTTAATCGTATAAAAGAAGACAGTGGCATGTTAACAATGTTTTTATTCTCAGAAAGCAAGATGTTGAGCTCCCTGATGTTCCTGTAAATGAGGAGACATGACCTTACTTTCGACCTTGGAAATGGCAGGTGGCGTCCGAGATACCCTCTTCTGTTAGTTGTCAAAGGAGCACCAAAAAATCCAGTTCGGTCAACGGAAGGCCTTCCAGTCAGAATTTTGAGCAACATAACTAAACCCGTTCTGATACGCCTAGTCTGAAGGCTAGGCAAACTAAGCATCTTAGCCCTGTCAGACCAACTTGGAATATTGTCACCTCGACATCTCAGAAAAAGTTTACGAGTGAAGTTATTTTGAACACTTTCAAGGAGCTTTATGTCGTCCTTTTGACAGGGACCGAAAACTGAAACACCACATTTTACAATGGGCCTTACGTAACATTCCTAAGCACTCACAAGAGGAGGTTCGTCTTTGGCCTTTCTTAAACAATTTGTAAATTCGGTAGTTAGCTTTCTTTACTAGTGCTTTAAAATGGTGTTCGATGTTTAGGTTACTGGAGAAATGGAAACCTAATTGCTAATTGTAATTTGAGTGCATTTTTTAGGTTTTCCAAAAAAAAATTTTGTACAGGATTTCTTGAATAGCTCTTCTTATAGATCACGGTGTCTAAACCGAAGGTTTGACTCGTCACAAATTTTTTCTTCCTGAAAGGAAGAGTGTTAAGAGGCAAAATTGTAGTCCATAAAATCACTTGCCTTGATTATGACCCAGTAAAGAAGCAATCTTTCTGCAACGATCCTCGATGAGATGTGGTCGTATTAAAATCGTATTTTGTCATGAAGATATAATTTTTATACCTGGAAAGTGCGTTAAATAGATATTAAACTCTACGTAAAAAATTACAGACTGGTAAATACACAAAAAATCAGGTTTTTAAAGCGATCTTCCAGATGATCAGTGGTTCAAGTTTGCACCAGTAAGATGGAATCGTACATATTAAAATCTTACATCAGTAACCGAAATAAAAGAGGGCGAAAATCTAACAAAAACAAAAACGAAAACAAAAAAACGTAAACGATCACCCTACCAAGTTGGTTACATAGACGATCATCACAGAAAAGCTTGAATTTCCTATTGTACAACTCTCTTAATGTTGTGATCAACCAGGTATGCAAAAACATCGATTTATGAAGAGGATTGAGCAGAAAGAGAAGTTTTTCGCGTCGATCTATTACGCCAACACCATAAAAATGGAAAAAATGACGTACTTTCGATGAATTTGAGTTTGTACCGGTGTTTGGCTTGGATAGAAGGTGCCATTAAAACGGCATCTCATTGAGGCTCACTTCCGGAGCTACCTGCTAGTGTTGAGACGCTCCAGCATGGCGAAGATGTAATTTGTGTCTGAAGTGATTTGAGTTTGAACAGCACAAAGCATTATGACTGTGGTGTGTAGTGTACCAAGACATTTTTGTTAACGTCGTGTTACGTAGACGGTCTTCGTCGTACATCCTTTTTTCTCGTACTGTGAGGAATGAAGGAGGAATCTGTGTGATGGGTCCAGTTTTACCAATGTAGAATCCTGTTTTCTTTTCTGTTTGTTGGTCACATTCTTCGGAACTTCGCTGTCCCTTTTCCCTCTCTATTTCAGACGTGGAGCTGCTGAGAACGGACCCTTGTAATCAGAGACAAAGAATCTCGTGGACAGCCACCCGGATGTTCGACAGTTGCGCGGCTGCAACCAGGAGCCAGGCCAGTCTCTTCAGCACCGTAATTCTCCTCCTTTCAACCACCAAGCTGGCTTTCGTCCCAACTTCTGTGGTTAGAAACCTGCGTGAGATACGCATCATGGAACCACTCGCGGATAAGACGTGCCTTTCCACATGGGATGCTGCTGCAGCCGGTGAAGCGCAGCCTCCTCCTGCTTGACAGAGCGGCATCTACGCTCGTTTCTGAGGGTCTGTATCCAGAAGTCGGGTGTCCTACATCGCGCAACAAGCGTCTGGTGTCAGAAGAGGTGACATCGTCGTCGTACGACAAGCGGCCGCATTCAGAATTCAGCATTATCCCACGTTGAACGGAAAATGTTCCTCGCGCGTGATAGGCTTCTGCGTACCTAGCGCAAGCAAACGTTTGCCGTTCAACATGAATGTTGCTGCAGCAGAGAAAACGCATCCTCCTCCTATGTAGACAGCGGGATACGCGGCCCGTTTCTGAGCGTCCTGATTCCGAATTGGTGCCACTGGAAACTGCTTGCTTTTGCGAGCCGAGCCAATCACGAACAATCGAATGCAGGCGACAGGCCCTAGTGACAGGCCGGCCTACGAACATCCTGTGTCACATCATATGGTCGATGACGTTCCAGAGTTCTCTAGATAGTGCTACGGCGTCCGCGGGAACCGACGCGCACTCGCAAAGCCCAGCGAGTGTGAAAAGTATGCGAGGGTCCCTGATGCGAGGACGGCATCGGGGGCAACTGAGTTAGTCCGAAAGTCCCGTAACTTAGGCAAGACACGCGTAGCAACCTTGAATGTGGGTACGTTGACGGTCCGCTCATGCGAGTTGGTGGAAGCACTGGAGCGAAGAAAGATAGGTTTCTGTGCGGTGCAGGAGACGAGGTGGTCCTGCAGCAAGTCAAGGAACATAGGACGTGGCTTCTAAGCCGTTCTAGGTGGAAGTCCCAGGACCACCAGTGGTGTCGGTATGATCGTCTCCGAGCGTTTCCGTGACGCGATTACAAGCGTAGAACGTTTCGATGACCGCATGATGAAGATTGTTGTCGCCGTAGAAGAGAGACGATGTCATTTCTCCGCGTATGCTCCGCAAACAGGTTGCTCCGAGCAAATCAAGGACGAGTTCTGGTCCCTGCTTGATGAGAAGACAGTTGAAGTGCCGTCATAAGAAATGATTGTGAATGATTGTTGTGGCAGGTGACCTTAATGGTCACGTCGGAGCAAAGAAAGATGGTTACAGCTGTCATAGTGGTTTTGGCTATGGGTCACGCAACGCCGATGGTGAGCGTATACTTTAGTATGCAGACTCACACGACCTCACCATCGTGAACACCAAGTTTCGAAAGCGTGACTCCCACCTCATCTCATTTTATAGCGGGAATGCCAAAACGCAGATTGACTATGTCCTTGTTAGGCGTCGCGACCAAGGTCTTGTCACAGACGCGAAGACCGTGTCGGTTGCCACGCAACACCGTCCACTGATCTGCTCGCTGAAGATCACACCTCCGAGGAGTAAACTTTTTGAGCGATGCGGGACGGCTAGAATCAAATGGTGACGACTGAAAGAGAAGGAAGCAGCTGTTATTTCTCGCATTCGGTTGCCGACGGTATCAACTGTCGACGAAACCTGGAAGGATGCTACCGATGCGATAACTCGGGCTGCGCGCCTCGAACTTGGCACAACGAAGCCTGGACGGCGTTGGGTCGACAAGCAGGCTTGACTATGGACTGACGATGTCAGAGAGAAGGTCAGGGAAAAGAAACGGCTATATAACGTATCTATCGGTGATAAAACAGTCGATAATTGGCGAAATTGTCGAGAAGCGAAGAAAGCGGCAAAGAAGGCAGTGGCCGGTGCTAAAGCCGCACACTACGCTGATGTGAGTGAAAAACTGGAGACGCGCGATGGCGAGCGTTATCTTTACCGCCTCGCCATAGCTCGCTGTCGCCAAGCAGAAGACATCGAGAAGTTCTTTGGCGTTAGACGTACGGTCATCTTCTGATGGATGTAAGACGGCTGTGAAGAGATGGCGCGACTTCGAGAAAATCTCGAATGTAGAATTTGAACATCCTGCCGTTCCTTTCGCTTCACCTGTATAGTCCCGTTCAGAAGATCACAGTGAGCGAAACTGAAGCAGCCCTGAGGAAGATGAAGTCAGGCAAAGTCACTGGTCTCGATGACCTGCCAGCTGACCTGTGGTAGTCGAAAGGCTGGTGCCCTGCTGACTGGCTGACTGAGTTTTTCAATCAGGTTGTTGCTGAGAAGAAAGTGCCTGAGGGTTGGCAGCAAAGCACGACTATTCCGATTTGGAAGAAGAAGGGCAGTCCTGCAGACTGTGCTAGTTACCGTCCAATTCGCCTTTTTTCGCACACCATGAAAACCTTTGAGCGAATTGTCGATGGACGTAAATGTCAGCTTTCCAATAATCAGTGTGGTTTCGGCTGTGGGACGGTTGACGCCATACACCCCGTTCGTCTTCTGCTAGAGAAGCACCAAGAGAAACAGAAACCGGTGCATTTCGCCTTCCTGGACTTGGAGAAGGCCTTCGACCACGTTCCGCGGGAAGTGCTATGGTACGCGTTGCGACGACATGGTATCCCTGAAGAGCTTATTGAGTGGGGGCGCATCCTCTAATCGTGCCCAATAAGGCGAGTGCGAGCACCAGCGGTCCTCGATGGAGTTTCCAATCTCTGTCGGAGTGCACCAGGGATCTGCGCTTTCCCCGCTGCTCTTCGTGATCTTCATGGATGCAATTACACGCGATCTCCAAAGGGCAGCTCCTTGGACACTGCTGTATGCCGATGACGTCATGCTTGCATGCGAAGACAAAGCAGAGCTCGAGCGACAGGCACAGGCACAGGCGTGGTGCGATCGCTTAGCATTGTTCGGACTCAAGCTAAACGTCGAAAAGACGGAATACTTGACGACGGATGTGAATGAGCATGGATCCATTAAGATCAATGGTACTGAGCTCTCACGAGTTACATCTTTCAAGTATCTTGGATCAACAGTCGCGTCCGATGGCAGTCTAAAGTTGGAGGTGAACGCACGTGTGAGTGCAGCCTGGTCCAAATGGCATTCGTTGACTGGTGTGCTTTGCGACAAGACAATTCCTGAGTACCTCAGGTCAAAGGTGTATAGGGCAGTCGTCCGCCCAGTAGCGACGTACGGTGCTGAGTGCTGGCCTGTGACGAAGGAAATTGAAAGCCGCCTCAGTGTAATGGAGACGAAAATGCTAAGGTGGACGGCTGGAGTAACGCCATTGGACCGCGTTCGCAATGAAACCATGCGACAAAGGCTCGGTGTCGCCTCGATAGCTGACAAGTTGCGCGAAGCACGTCTACGATGGTATGGTCACGTCCTTCGCGCTAGCGACGACACCGTGTGTAAGATTGGCCTGAATCTTGAAGTCCCTGGAAAACGGCCCAGAGGAAGCCCGAAACAACGTTGGCTAGATACGTTGCATATGGACTTGAAGTTAGCTGGTGTCCATCCTGACCAAGCGTTTGATCGGGAGAAGTGGCGTCACCAGACCAGAAGAGCGGACCCCGCCACCAAGCGGGACAAACGCTATTGAAAATGATGATGATGATCATTGAAAGCATTCCTCTATTCAAACGAATGATAATGCTGCAGCGACAATAGCTATTTTATCGCTGTTCAACTTTATGACTTCAGATTGGCATTGAGGATATGGTCATAGAGAAGGCTATGCATTAATTGGCTTTGGTTTTAGACTTTTACAGAAGGTTGTTCGCCTAAAGTTACAACTTCAGCAATCGTATTAGTTGATTAAATATAGGACTTCAAAGCACCACAGATCTCTCCGTGTACAACACTATATTTGGCATAGGAGTTGTCAAACACCAGCACCTGTCGCTACATTGAAAAAAGGAAGTGCATGTCGCTTGTTGAATATAAGGGCTCAGAAGGTTCTGAGTCAACAGCTTAGGAACATCCGTGTTAGTTTGTTAAAATACGAATTTCCCTTCTCTGTACGACCAAACATGCCTCTGTCGAAAGATAAATATTTCTCTTCTATAGCGCAAATACCGATGATGATAAGCTGGTAATTTCAGGTGTCTTTTCATCGAGGTGCTGCCGCAATTGACCTCACTAGCGTCACCTTTTTGCCGCAGATTCCCTGCTCATGAATTGTCCTTAAACTCGTCCAATAATGTGACAGCTCAGCTCATTCTTCCTCCTATTTTCTTTTGCCTTTGACTGCTTGCCGCAACCTCATGGCTGGCCTGGTGCAATATGGCTCAACGATATTTTTCAATTCCTGTTATGAGGAAAGCAACGTAGAGTTTTGGCAGGCTGTCATATGCTCGTATTTTGTGTTCATCAAAGAACGACAAGCAGGTTTCCGCTTATGACATCAGATCAGGATAACCTCGGGTGCGAGCCGGTTAAGGAGGCATTTGAGGCGCATGGTTCCTCAGAAGCTAACAGCGGCCCTATGCCAGTATATGCCAGTAATCTCATACATACTACTTACTTTGATACTTTGATGGATCTTTTGTCGGCTGTAGGTCTTCTCAGCGGTGACCACAACTCCTCCAGACCGCTCGATCTCCGGCCGCTTGCATCCAATGAGGCAGACTCCGCTCTCTGAAAGATCTTGAGAATGAGTCTGCCCATCGCGTTGGCGGTCGTCCAAGTGGTCTCTTATGGTCTCTCGGGAGCCATTCCGTGACAAGGAGACTCCATATATCGTGCTTTCTCGAAGCAGGTGTCCGGCTCAGCGATATTTGGACTTCTTCATGTACTGCAGCGGGTCTGCTAATTGCGACTTCTCCCATAGTTCCGAGCTTCGTAGGCCTTCTTGCCATTGCTGACGAAGGCTTGTCCTTAGAAGACATCTCTCCAGTGCACGATGCGTAGTTTGCATCGCTCTGGCGATTGTCTTGTTGTCGGGCCAGGTTTCCGTCGCGTAACACATCGCAGGCAGTACAGAGGCGTTGAATATCGAGGCCCTGAGGCCGGCATCCTTGACTTGATCTCATACATAGCTAGCTGCAAATTGAATTTTTCTCAGTAGCATCAAGAGTGCAGATTTCTCGCTTTTGCCTTTCCTCTTTGCTTCCTCTCCCTTATTCGATTTTTATTCTTTCATCTTTTTCATTTTCTTGTGTAGTATCTGCTTCCGTTTTCCTTGTGTTAGCCATTTGTTCTCCAATAGCTGCACTAGCTCGAATAAATAAATAAATAAATATGGGCGGCAAGAATCTACAAATCCTAGTACAGGATTATAATAGAGAAGTTTCACCGACCGCAATTCTATTTCTCCCACACACATAATGAAGGCGAAGACTCCACCTGTCTGTTATTTGAGTGAAGCCTTTCCTTAAAAGTCCTTTTTCAAAACCTTGTCTTCTATCAATTATAATTTTGTACAAACTTTTTTACTCTAGGAGCACGATGTGGAGAAGAATCGTAAGCTGTTCTAGCAACTCACAAAGACCGAATGGATGGAAGTTTTGATTAGTCCATGCAGAACCCGATCTAAGAACCCACACACAGTCCTGCGCCTGCGCTACAACGCGCCCAGCAGTCCCATTACCGAATGTCATCCGCAGGCACAGATAGCGATCGAAATATCAAAACAACTGCTTCGTTTCTAAGTTCATTACCGTCCTCGGCGCGTTCGCATGTTATAACCTGAACAATCTTTGAACTGTTTCAGATTACAATGTTCGTCCTTCTGCTTCTCTCCATATTTGACTTCGCCACCGCCACTGTCAGGGTTTCACATATAGGTAGGGCATGTCTAGGACAAATAATCTTGTAAGAGTAGTAATCTTGTTCTAGAGTAACAACCATTACAATTGCGTAATCGTACTTATTGAAAGTTCTAGTTGTCCAGAGATAAGCAAAAATGCCTACCAGGAAAGGGTCTCAGGCGTAGGTCTGAACGGGGGAAATGGATAGTACTGCGAGAATCTCCACCGTTCATATAGTAGAAAATCATGTTTCGTTTTTGCTGAGTCCTTGAATCAAATGAGCTACGGGCCCTCGAAGGTGGGGTACAGTAGCGCACCGTCAGCACGTGCCCACGTGCATGCGTGAGCGCGCGTTGTTGTATGGGACGGGGCGAAAGGCTCGCGGCAAGCGGGTCGGTGATTCAGCAAGGTGCGAGACTGCTTCAAAGGTGCTAGACGAGATGTTCGACTCCCGTGCTATGCACTAATTTTGCACCTTTTCATATCCGCTGCCTCCTTCACCAGTTTCCTCCCTACGCATCGCTTACACATTTATTTCCCTTTAAATTGTCGTAACGATCGGATTTGTGATCGACACCCTATGCCCTCGACAGCCCTAGTACTGTAACCTACCGTAATCAGCCGAAATTTTAAAAACGAATGTCAGATTCAAGATTAGCACCCCAAATAGCCCCTCCCCCTGAGAGATGTTTGGGCAAAATCGGTGATTATGATCTCGACAACCCTTGTCATCCGTACCTTCTGTAACCTGTGCCTGCCGTGAGGTCACTGTTTAACATTTGCTGAAAAACACAGTACGTTGTATAACACAAAAAGTTGAGAAAAGTATGTAAAGCACAGCTCAAAGTGAACCATTATTCGAGAACTCAGAGTGAAATAATTGTGTAGGAGATGTGTAGGAAGTAAGCTGATTTAAACTGCCATTAAGGCACTATTGTACTTTCACGGCTCCAGAGGTTGAGGAGAGGTCGAAAAAAATTTCTGCCAAAACCTTCCCCAAGGATTATTTGGGGTGCTGATCACGAATCTAACATCCGTTTTTGAATTTTCGGCCAATTATGGTAGGCTGCAGCAGGTACGGGTGACTAGGGCTGTCGAAGTCATGGGGTGTTATTCACGAATCTGGAGTGCTGATCACGAATCTGACCTTTTGACAACTCAGAGTGAAATAAATGTGTAGGCGATGTGTAGGAAGGAAATTGGTGAAGGATGCAGCGGTTATGAAAAAAATGCAAAAATATTATATAGCACGGGAGCCGAACATGTGGAGGAGCACCTTTGAATGAGCCCATACCCTGCTGAGCCACTGACCCGCTCGCCACAGAGCCTCTCACCGCGTCCCATACAGGATACGGTGAGAGACTACACGCATGCACGTGCACGTGCTGACAGTGCTCTACTCTACACCGCCTTCGAGGGCACGTAGCTCGTTTGGTTCTGGGACTCAGCAAAGACGAGACATGTCTTTCTACTATATGAAGGGTGGAGATTCTCTCAGTTCTATCCATTTTCCCCGTTCAGACCTACGCATGAGACCCTTCCCTGGTTAGATCAAACATGAATCCATGAATGTGTCCAATTTGGGTTGCAAATCACCAAACACTAATCTTCTAGCACTTAAAACTCCGCAACACTTCGTTCTAAATTTCACTGGCAGCTTAGAACAATCAGTTCAGATTATTGTACTTCACATCAAGCAATCGTCGATCTTCAAGACGCTATGGGATACGCGGAGATCCAATTTGGAGCTAACTACACGAAAGGAAAAATAATAAAGGCTATTTGCCCTGGTGACAAATTAGCAGGTAGATGCACTCGACTTCATTATTTACGGTAGGCTCACCTAGAAAATTTTCTTAATACAATGAGGAAAATTATCAATGTCGGATAGGAAGCGCAGGTCTATCTTCCTACACAGCAAACTTCTACATGAACTCTTTGGGGTATCCACCTGAATTCTTCTGTCTTTGCTAATCGCTCGGTTCTTTTTATGCCCGCTTCCACGTAATCTCCTCTTGTTGATGGGTTGGGAAAAGGGCATTGAAAAACAATGGTTGTTCTCAAGGCGTTAGAAGACTGCATTTCTGACGCACTCCGCTTGCAAGTATACTATGGAAATGTCCTGCCGCACATTGCGCAACTACGACGAACATCGATTCCTGGATAATAATAATAATAATAATAATAATAATAATAATAATAATTTTGACTTTGCAATAGTGAAGCTCGACTTGATCAATTATTTATTGACAACGTTTCGGGCTATAAGCCCTTCTTCAGGTCTAAAAACAGTTATATTGCACATCTCTACAACAACACTTTACAAACAAATAGAGAGCTTTCCGGACAGACCTGGGAATCACAGGAAGGAGGAGGGGCCAGGGATGTTCAGTGGTGCGTTTGGCCGGAAATGAAGCGCAATAGTCCTCGGGCTACTTATATATCTTAGTGGGCAGTGACCGCTCTCTCACATTTCCATGTCGCCATCACTGTCAGCCGGTCACGCCGCGTACCCTTATAGGGTGATAAACCTCATTGCATTCTTCATTTCATCTCTCCGATTTATTGGTGGTTCCCAGTGCTTTATCTCTAGCGCTTCCTTGATCTTCTTCTCCACCGGATCTGTCAGATTCCTGTGAAATATAGAAACTCGCAGTTGCGGCAGAGGATCACGTGCGTGCTTTAGGGTGCGGTGTTTCGAGAATGGATTGTCTGGGTAGCTTTGAGGGCTAGGCAAAGCTCTCAGATGTTCATCCAGTTTCTCTTTCCTAGTGGCCTTCCTGTCTCGCCAGTGTAGAATTCTTCGCAGGATGTGCAGACCACTTTGTAAACCACACCACTAATGTTGCACACATTGTGTTCTCCTTCACAGATCAAACAATCTCATCAAACAACATCACGATCATCAAACAACGAACAATAAGTAGCCCGAGGACTATTGCGCTTCATTTCCGGCCAAACGCACCACTGAACATCCGTGGCCCCTCCTCCTTCCTGTGATTCCCAGGTCTGTCCGAAAAGCTCTCTATTTGTTTGTAAAGTGTTGTTGTAGAGATGTGCAATGTAACAGTTTTTAGACCTGAAGAAGGACTTATAGCCCGAAACGTTGTCAATAAGGAATTGACCAAGTCGAGCTTCACTATTGCAAAGTCAAAGTTACACCCATGAAGCTCAGGGAACCAAGGAAATGATAATAATAATAATAATCAAATAATAATAATAACAATAATAATGATAATAATAATAATAATAATAATAATAATAATAATAATGGTTTTTGCTGTCAGGGTTGAGTGCTTTTTGATGTTGTTATTCTTGAGCTTGCTTGCCTGACGTCTCAACGTTAGCATCTCCAGCGGCTCGAACGTGGTGCAATTATTATATGGTACATTCTATTCACCCCACCAAACGCTACCCCCACTCTAGCGGTCTCGCTTTCGTAGACCAAACGCTGACAGCCCTTCGTATGTAGAGGCTAAACTCGCCTTTTATCCACCTAACAAGTGCTTTCGCAAATCCCCTTTCGACCGGTCTAATGAGTCTTTCTCTATAGCAGGGCCGTGTAGTGCAGACAAATGAAAGGTTACAATAACGACTCACATTCCTTTTCCATTCTGCAGTTCGCATTTTGGAACCAATGGCGATAAATCACGAAACATTTTGCGCAGACGGACCGCATATTGTGCGGGAACGCGCGATTTGTTCTACTCAGGGGTGCACACAAAGTGTTGGGCGTTAAATTTTTTACCGCACATTTTACCGGGAAATTTTCGTTAAATTTCCGGTAAATTGTTAGATTCGTTAAAACATATGATTCACTATATTATTTCAGTGAAGTTCAAACTAGATCAGGCAGACCTCGCAATCTCCTTTTCCTGGTTCTTTGCGAAACCACTTTGTGTGAGTGTTCTACGAGCATGTGCAATCTCGATGCGGGCGTCAGCCCGCAAAGTACCGAAGGAAGGCGCAAATAGGCTGGGGGGGGGGGGGTGATGGAGATAAATTTGCACTCAGTGGATTCTCGGATTCTCGCTTCGGCACGAAGACGCACAAAACGTTGTATAAGGCTTCCTACAAACTGCCTCCTCCGAGCCTATTTGCGCCGAAGGAACTACTAAAAATGCAGTTAAAGGCCTATCATTGGAATGATAAAGTTCAAGAAAAGCAGCTTTCCATTTTAGTCAGCGTTTTTCGTAAACTATTCAAAGTTGTGTCCAGCGGCCAAAAACATTCTCTCAGTCTCGACAGCTCTAAATGGCGAGGAAAGGTTGTTCTGGGAAAAGCACCATTAAGTGAGTGTAGGACGCTATATAGAACGCTAGAACGCTTGGTTGGGCAGGGTGGGTAATCCAAACCAAGAACTTGGCATCTCGAGCACGCGAAAGTCGGCACCCCCTGCACTTCTTCGACCGCAAGGCAAGGACGAATATAGCACGGAAACAGAAGTAAAAAAGGATCCGGCGCTCTGCGTGGTATCATGGGAGTAAGCTCATAGGTCAAACTCAAACAATGGCATTGGAGCTTAATAACCTTTCGCCACTCACGGCTGTAATAGAACGGATTGTTTTTGTTGATTTCAACAGCTTTTCAGAAACAGAGCTAGTCGGGGGGGGGGGGTGAGGACTGCAGAACTACCGAACACTAACAAAAGGAAAAGCGATATATAATACTTATTGAGAAAACAGCCCTTTAAAAATTTCGTCAAATTCTTGCGATTTCCGATAAATTGTCAAGCCATATTTTAACTAAAAATGCCGTTAGTTCCTTAAAATCGTTGAACCGTTAACTGTCAAATGTGCACCCCTGGTTACCGTAATCGCGGCAGCTCTCCGTGCGCCGACCTATATTTTACGGCGGGTACCTCGATGACTGTTTCGCACATGCTCCACTCACAGGAGATGGACACATGCTTCGACTTGCTAATAGGTCAATAGCCCGAGGGATAATGTGAAGAGAGCCTTCACACCAATTAGGTCTTCTTCAGAATATCATATCCGCCTCATGCCCAACGTGAAGGAGTAATGTAAATAGTTTGTTTTCTAACCTTTGTTTGCTCATCTCTTATGTCGCATAGGGTTGCGGTACCTCCACCTTATATATCGTAATGGTTTACAACCTACCTGACTTGACAATGTGAAAAGGTGCTTCAGAAGGGATGGCTCGCATTTGAATTCACAGTTTCCAGGCTCTGACGAAAGCATGACGGCTAAAATGTTAGATGAAATTAAAACCATAATATCTCAGACCTAAATATGAATGTTCACACAGACCACAAGAGAACCGATCATAATGCCGCGATTCATCGAATGTCGAAGCGGTCAATAAGCCTATCCTTTATGAGGCCGTATATGTATTGTTTATAAATTAATTTAAATTAAATAAATAATTAATAACAATTAATATTAATATTAATGATGATTTCGGATTCTATTTCATTTTTTTTATTTGCATGTTGATTTCTTGTCTTTATTTGCCTCATCGGTGTTCAGTGTTAAGTTTACTATATTGAGTTTGTTTGAATTCATACGGAATTTGTGTGTTCATGTTCCTGTTGTAGCGCACTTATGGTGCATCTATAAATAAATAAATAAATAAATAATAAATAGATATGAAGAGCAATAACAGGCTATTTCTTGGAATGCGAAAAAATTGTAAATCATTTGAAACTTCGCAAATGATAAATAGAATTCTGCGATCACAAATAGTCTACTCGATATAGGAAGGACTAGAAGAATATTCCAGATTCTGTGCTTATTGTGTCTTAAGGAATTGGCATAATATTCGTACTGCTATGTTTTCATATTGAAGTATCTCAAGCAGTTTCATGGCCACAAGTGAAACAGTGTAAACATTTCAGATGCTCATGAATTGAGGTGCGACTGCCAGATGTGGGTGCCGATTAACCAAAGCAGATTCCTATGCAAATGGTGATGCAGTGATTATTGCGGTCGTAGATCAAATAAATTTTCACGTCATCTATGTGCCTTGCCAAGCCTTCATTTTCAAGTTTCTATGATCAAAGTGACAACATTGGAGCACAGTTGTTCTGTTTTTCACATGGTTGACCGTGGCCCTTTAAGATAAGATACAGATACATACACGGGAAGCGGCTTCGATCCCTGAGTCCAAACACAGTCCTCTCTCGTTACAACGCGTTTGAAGGAAGCGGAGAAAATCCGCGTTATAACGGGAGTCGCGTCCTAACTGGAGCATTTTTTTCGTCCAAACGTAGCCTAGAGAGGAGCCTAAAGAGGTTGTTGAAGGCGCTCATATAAGGTCTGGTTCTAAATTTTTGGTTGATTACGATGGGGTACTGTAGGCAAAGGTGAGCATGGATGCGTGCGCATTACTCACCCATTCCTATTGCAACGCATCTTATTAACCAAAATGTTAGAAACGAACCACATGCTTGATATCCTATTACATACGTATAAAAGAGTAAGCGGTTGGGTCTGTCATTCCGTCTGTTCGTCCGTCTGTCCGTCCGTCTGTCCACCTGTCCTTTGCTGAACTTCGAGTAACAGCCATCCGGATTCAGTCGAGGTGTCACCTACGTCGTGTTGAGGTGGGTCAGAAGACGCGATGTCACGCAAAGGGCGTCCGAATTCCGAACATGTGTCATCGACGTCGTGAAAGCGAGCGTGTGAGTTCACAAGAGGTGTCACCGACGTCGTTCAGCAGGCATCTGGGTTCAGAAGACATGCCACCAATATCGCACAAAGGACGTCCGGAGTGAGGAGAGGTGTCACTGATGTCGCGCAAGTGGCTTCGGATTAGACGATGTGTCACCGATGTCGCGTCATGGGTGTCTGGGTTAATAAGACGTGTAACTGATGTCACGCAGAGGACGTCAGGCTTGAGAAGAAATGTCACCGACGTCGTTCATCAGGCGTCCAGTTTCAGAAGAGGTGTCTCCGATGTCGCGAAAGGTCTGTCCGGATTCAGACGACGAGTCACCGATGTCGATCCAGGGGTTCCGTTTAACACGACGTGTCAACGATTTCGCTCAAAGCACGTCCGGATTGAGAACACCTATCACCGGCGTCGTTCGTCAGGCGTCCGGGCTCAGAAGAGGTGTCACCAATGCCGCACTAGGGTTTCAGATTCACAGGTCGTGTTACCAGTGAAGGTGGGACCAGAAATGGGAAGCGGTGAAGGATGGTGGTCCGGTAAGGAGGGATCGGTGAAGGGTTGACCAAGAAAAGAGGACCAGTGAAGAGGGGACCAGTAAAGGGAGCAGCAATGAAGGTGGGACCAAGTGAAGGGGAGACCCGTGAAGATGGGACCAGTAAAAGGGACCGGTGAGGGGGAGGGGGAAAGGGTAGAGAGAATGAATGAAGGAATCGGAGTAATATTATTCCCGTCGGACTGTGAACGGTATCGAGCGGTCCAGGTTTTACTGTAATGAATAAAAGAGGCATAAAGAGGAGAACAAGACGATCGGGGCGTTCTATTCTCCGGGTTTGGGGGCTAAGCCCCAACCCGCGGCCTGTAGGCCGCTGAATGTCTGGTTCGTGTGTAAATGATCAGCATCCTAAATAACCTCTCTGAACGAAGCTTGAGTGAAACCGATGACTATTACACCACCCCCTCCTCCAGAGTGTGACCGCTGCCTTCAGCAGAGCGCGAAATTGCCTCATTCGCCTAATTGTAAGGAAGATTGTAAATTTGGACAAATTTCTATGCAAGGCAATACTACAAAATTCGCCTTTTCCTTAGATTCCTCCACTTCATCGAAGCGCAAAGATAAAAGCGCTGCTGAATAGTGGTTGCATAATAGCCTCCCTCCACTGATCACGTAGAATCTTCCTTTCCGGATTCCACACTGATATCTCCTTCATCCTCTATCTTAATTGTATTGTTGAGCTGACGAGGAAAAAAATCGGGCACTGGAGTTTTTGGACAACCCAGTGGCCAGCTGCAAAAGACTTCACCCCTGTGCTCTTTGTTTGGTGCCCTACAAGACCATAGCAGAGAGCACAGGGATGTTGAGAACCGCTGAGTAAGTTGGCCTTTTCACGGAAATTTGTGTAAATAAAGCGAAGTTTGTGTCAAACCAGTGGTTTCAGACTAGAGCCGTGGGTGTTCTATCCTTTACCTCAAGCAATGAATCCTCGTACAACCTGAGGAGCGACGATGTAGGACTTTTTTGTTGTTGAAAAAGAGGGAGGCAGAACATGCACGCTGCGGACGAGACCAAATATGCTGGAAGGCGGGATACGGAATATAGAAACTGAAATGGCACAAAGTGTATGACTTTGTAAATAAATATGCTCTAATGGTGGCAAGGACTGCATTGTCGTGAATGAAATCCTTCTGTAAATGGGTGCAGTTTTCCTCAACAAAGTCTAACAATACAAGATCTTTGGATCCTAAACCTAACTGAATGGCTTTGCAGTCAACGCCGCAACCGTTTATGCGTTGTCTCCGAAAACTCTCAAGCTGAAATGCCAGCATGGAGCAGCAGAAGCGTCAGGCAACTACCAACTGACGCCCGAGCTTGCGAAGCAAAACAGAGCGGTGATAAAGGAAGATCTCAAGTAGAGAAGGGCAGAAGTGTTGGCTGAAGCAGCAGAGGCAGGGTTGAGTATCCGTAATGCCCGCCGGGACTTCGCCAACTTCTAGACCAAGATGACCGCTCTCCGACGTCCTGACGGAACCGTCACCTCTTCCAGAAGAACCATAGAGAAGGTCATCCACGACTTCTACTCCGGTCTCTTCGATAGCCACGTCCACCTGCCCCACGCCATCTTCCGCAGGATGGATACGTCGTTCCCTCTGTTCTCCCTTGAGATCCGGGACGCTATCTCGTCGGTGAAGAAACGTATAGCACCCAGTTCCGACAGGATCACACTCTAATACCTGAAGAAGCGCTCATCAACACCCTGGCGCAGCTCTTCACACGTTACCTGTCGGAGTGCAAGGTTCCATCTCAGTGGAAGACCAGCAGGACCGTTTTGCTGTACAAAAAGGGAGACGTGCACGACATTGGCAACTATCGCCCGATCTGCCTGTTGTCCGTAGTCTACAAGCTGTTCGCTCGAGTTATCCTGAATAGGATCAGCCTAACGCTGGACGAAGGACAGACATGTGAACAAGCGGGACTTCGGAGAGGATTCAGCACGATCGACCACATCTACACAACATTTCGAAGCTCATCGAAGTGTCGCGAGAGTGCAAGCTGCCACTGTGCCTTACGTTCATCGACCTGAAGAAGGCATTCGACTCTGAAGCGGTCATCAAAGCCTTGCTGACAAATTCTTTCCTACTCTGTACATCAGGATAGTGCGAGGGCTGCGCAGTGGATTAACGACCAAGACTTCATCATACTACGATAAAAAAGTCCTCAACTCGAAGACAGTTATTCGATTAATTAATACCATATCTCCGAAGCTCTTTAGCGTCACCCTCGATTACGTCATGCGCGAACTAGAATGTCGATAGCCGGCACCTGCACCATCTTCGCTTCGCTGACGACATCGTGCTCACAACACCGAGCATCAGCCATGCGGAGCCAACGCTGACCGACTTCGATCGTGTATTTGGGAACGTTAGACAACCGAATCTCACAAGGACGATGTTCGTGAGGAGCGTACGAGTTTCTGATGCTCCATTCTCATAACAAGGGGCATTTGTTTTAAAAAGATCAATTTGTTAAGTTTATACAAGCTTTGTACCTCTATTAAAGTGATCGTAAAATAAATATAAAGAATATAATCGAAAAAATGCCTGTGATCCTTATGGGAACCTAATCCGCCTACAGATTTTTTTCCTCAGAAACGCTACATCACTTAGGCTAACAGTCGGTACTGATTTCGAGCGGCAGCTAAGTTGTGCATCTATGTGAAACTAGTCGGGATCTCCCTCACTAAGGCCTATGTCATACCATCGCTCACCCCGAGCGAGGCCTAATGATAGGCTCCCATATCGACCCTCGCTTCGCGCGATGGATATGGAGCTTATCATTAGGCTTCACTCAGGGTGAGCGGTGGTATGACATAGGCCTAATGAGTATCCTGACGCTTTCGAAAAATTAGTGGTCAATAAAAATTTCGAAATTCTTTTTTGCGGCACTGCGTTCATCACGTCAAGGCAATCGTAACGGCAAAGTCAAGGCAATCGTAACGGCAAATTTTTCAAAAAGACACAAACCAAGGTGGTTACATCAAGAAGACAGAAAGGATGTGACTACTGCGCCTTCCGCTGCGTTTCTTAAAATTTTATGCCGGGTATTGTACAAACGCAGTACCTCTCTAATTCAATTAAAGACGACCAGTTTACTGCAAATGGTCGATTTCGACGGGCTCAATTGCTGTCTTACCAGTGGTAAGGAATAGGACGCAGGATGATGTATGAAAGCCGTGGCTGCGTTGTAATACATATGTATGCGTCGCAGGCTACACTAAATCTGTGCTGAATTTCACAATTTATTTATATACTTACAAGGTACTCATATATACATACACTTTACATCATACAGACCGAATGCGGAATGTTCTACTTTCCCGTGACAGCCGGAGCCTGAGGAGGATTGAATAGTGGCACGATGATCTCGCCTAAATGTGAAAATCTCTTATGAAAGCAACAAACGGCTGAAAAACATCGCTTCGATTCACAGATCAATTCCGACCGTGCCGATAAAATGCAAGAAAATACCGAGAAGTACCTCCGGTACCGAGAAGTATTTCAACCTTTCACGTACTGCATCATACAGGGTGTGTCAAAAATTGCAAACATTGTTTGAAAGATGATAACTTTGCTAATGGTATGGTGCTAAAGAAATTATTAGGTTGGAAAAAAAGTCTTTTCATTTTTTTCAAAGATTTATTACTTCACAACTACAAAGTCAAATCAACTGAGATAAACTCTAATTTGTTCCACTACACTTCCCCAAAGACTGGGTAATTTTCCAATTCCTCTCGCTTAAAAGACTGCAGTTCTGGGGTCGAACCATTGATGAATCCAATTTTTGAGGTCTTCATCAGTTCCAAAATATTTCTCTCCAATTTCTTGCTTGAAAGCACGGAAGAGATGGTAGTCGGCACGAACGAGGTTAGGGCTATACGGTGGATGTGACATTACCTCCCAGCCCAGCTCCTTTATTGTTTCTCTTGTGAGTCTTGCAACATGTAGTTTTGCATCGTCATGCAGGATCATCACCTTCGACTTCTCCGGCCTGTTTTCTTAGAGAGTTGCGACGACTTTGTGGAGTTGGCCGCAGTATGTGACAGCAGTAAGTGTCTCTCCACTTCTGAGAGTTTGCCGATAAATCACTTCTCTGATATCCCACCAAACACTCAAGAAAATCTTCCTTTCGTGAACATTGGGCTTGAGATCAGACTTAGGGCTCTCTCCCTTTTGTACCCATTGCCTTTTCCTCGGAAGTTGGCACACAGAACCCAGGACTCTTCGCCTGTCACAATCCGCGGAAGAAACGATTTTCTTCCTTATCTGGACAGAACAGAAGCAGCGATGGAGAGCCGTCGATTTTTCTGAGTGTCTGACAGGGCATGTGGAATCCAAGCTCCAAATTTCCATGAAAGCCAAGATTCTTCAGATGGATTCCTACTATCCTATGAGACACTTCGAGCTTCTCTGCCAGCTGACGTGTCGTCTGCCAACTATCGGTACGAAGAAGATGGTGTAGTTCACTGTCGTCCAATCCAGTTGGCCTTCCTGTCCATGCTTTGCCCTCAGTGAATAATCTCCTTTTAAAGGCTTTCCGAACCACTCATAACAGGCGCGATGAGTAGTAGATCCCAAGCCATATATATATGGTTATATTTGGTCTGCTGCCTGACGCGCTGTGGATTCTTTAATGAATTCATGAAGAATGCCGTGCTGAAAATGGCCATGAGGTAGATCTGGCATTGAGTTCGGAAGATTGGATGGATAACGAATTACAAGAAGAGTCTTAACCTGGGTCCGCGTACGAACGGTAGACAAGTGTGATAGGATTACGAAATCAGCAATCAACATTGGCTAGTGCGTTTACAAGGGGAAGGGTAAAAAAAATTTCGAAGTGTGAAGAGACTTTTTTTCCAACCTAATAAAAACTTATATAAACGCTTTAAAAAAGTGGAAATTTTCAGACGTATGAAGATTATAGATTGCGTCATGCACTCGTCTGAAACCTTGCATTTTACACTCGATTGATTGTGTTTCGCTTGAATACTTGTTAAAATTTTTCCACAAAATGGCTGTGTCGACTGATTTGTGCCTCGTTTAAAGTTCGAGACTAAAAACCACACTATGTCTTGCGAAAAATGCAGGGAACCCTGAAAAATGCAGGTAGGGTTTGAAGTGTTCTATCATGGACGGTAGTGAAGCTTTAGAGATGTATGAGACTCATGTGAAAGCACAGTGTAACGAGATTACTGTGGCATGTAAATAGTCAAGATTGCGCCATATACCCGCCTGAAACCTTGCATTTCAGACTCGACTGATTCTGAATGTGCTTAATGCTTGTTACAGTCTTGTTACTGCATGGCCAGATTAACCTGTGATGTGCTTCTTTTCATGTTTTCCGTCGCCTAGTAACTGCATTTATGCCGATTAACCTTTCCATTCAGCTTGAGTTTTGCTCATCAGTTCATAGAAACCGTCTTGGAAAATGGAGCTTTTGTTCACATATAAATTGTGAAATCAGTAAACTTACATGTCATGCCTATCACGTGATTTTCAAGTTCTAAGCGTTAAAAAGAGCACAGCACAGATTAATGTGGCCAACTAGTAACAAGATTGTAACAAGCATTAAGCACATCCAGAATCAGTCGAGTCTAAAATGCAAGGTTTCAGGCAAGGGCATGACGCAATCTTGTCTATTACCTGCCGTAGAAGTCTCGTTAACCTGCGCTTTCATATGAGTCTTAAACGTTTTTGAAGCTTCGCAAGTAGCAATGTTAGAACCTTTCAAATAGTACCTGCACTTTTTAGACTACTTGCACTTCTTGTACGTCGTAGTGTGTCTCTAAGTTGCTTAACTTAAAAAACCACAAATCAATCAATTTGGCTCCTTTGTGAAGAAATTATAACAAGTATGCAAGCGAAACACCATCAATCGAGTGTAGAAAGCAAGGTTTCAAACGAGAGCACGGCGCACTCCATACCTCTACTATGCCAGAAAATTAATATTTTCTCAGGCTTTAATATGATCCATTAACTTCCTCAGTGCCTTTATGTGAGCAAAGTTGTCACCTTTCAAACAGTGTATACATTTTTTTTTGAGACACCCTAATGAATAGTGTTTTTACGATGGAGGCTGTTTACCCTTAGGGCCAGATTCGTCAACGACTTACACTAATTTAACGGAAAAAATACAGCCGAAATCGTTGATAGCGCGGTTTATCAAGAGATATGGTGAAATGTTTTGTGTTGATGACCACGCTATCAAGGATTCCAGCTGTATTTTATCCGTTAAATTGCTGTGAGTCGCTGATGAATCTGGCCTCTGGAGCGCCACTGCCTGACGGCTCAACGTATGTTCTCCATTTTTTCAAGTTCTTGTTTGTCTACACTTATTCTATGAGAATAAAAAGAATGGAACACCTACGCGTTCACATAATGCAAGATGCCACTTAGCTTTAGCGAAGCTGCTGTGATGTTCGATATCAGACCGAAATTTCCTAACTACCTAATTATTCTATTAGTAAGACACTGCAAAAGCTTTCGTTGAAGGTTATGGCAAGACAAACATAAACAGCAGCCAAGTTCCCGTTAAACATTCACAAGACTAGAAACCTTACCGCAAGGTCCTCTGATGACATCCGGCACACCGACTGGTGTAGCCGTCGTTGTCTGGGTAATCATCTGCACGGGAGAAACCAAGCCGCAGCAGCACTGCACTTGTCGCATCAACATCGGCATGGGACATGGGCCTGGAAAGACAGGTAGTTGTTGGAGCTCTACATGAAGAAAACTGCGTAGTAGCGCAGTCGGCGGAGGTGCCGGTTATCTCGTTCACTCCGCTACAAGGTTCGTTCGGATTTCTCGCCCAGGCCAACCAAGCATACCATCTCTTCTGAGTCGGAAAGTTACAACCAGACTTGTCTGGGAACAATCAAATATTGATTTTTCTACTGAATGGCCACCGCTGATCATTGTACTGTCCTAATACGCATTCAGATTGCCTCCACCACGTCCCGTAGAAGTAGAATGCGTGGCGCGTCCCGCAAAGAGATTGACCAATGTCGACTTTACATTTATGTCTAAAAGGCTAATTGAGTTCTTAAGCTGTTACGCATAAAAATCAACAATTCTAGCACATCTCTTTCAAATGCGTTACAAAAGCAAACACTGCACATAGACAGGTTTGACCGCAATGAAACCAAACGTTAGTTCATTCCTGAACATATACTAGAATTGGACGACCAAACATTGGTGTTCTCCCAATCGTAAAAGTTTACAAACAGAAAAGATTGTTGCTCAGTCACGTTATAAATCGCTTTTTCCTTCATTTGAGTGTTTGAGTGTGCCCCTTAGATCTCCGCGTCAGTTGTGTATGTCCATTTTATTAGTCCCGTACTCCTGTCTTCGGAAACCACGCTACTTTTAAGGATTAAGGGTAAAGGATGGCGTTAATCGGACCCTTTTTGGGATTCGTTACGAATTTCAGTCCTAAAGGACCAATTGCTGCTGGTATACCATCGCATCATACTTACATCCGACTTCTCGACGAATGCTTCTCGAACACATCAAATACCATCCAATTGCCCGATTGACAGCTTAAAATTCCAATCGGGCAAGAGTACGGCAGGGAGATACGGTTTCTCTCACGCTATTCACAGCGGCGTTCCAGTATCCTATGAAGGAATTAAACTGGGACAATAAAGGCTACCTTGTCGACAGTAAAAGGATCAGCAACCTTCGCTTCGCCGACGATATTGTTCTCATCTCTACCAGCATGGCAGAAGTCGTGGAGATGCTGAGAAGCTCAATGTGGCAGGTATGAAGATTGGATTAGATATGAATATCTCCAAAACGCAATTTATGGCCAACCAGTGGTGTGACACGAGAGTCGAAAGGCTAAATGGAGTCGCTCTACAACATGTCGACTTCTACGTCTATCTGGGAGCTGAACATGGATAACGACCTCGCTCCTGAAATCGCCAGCAGGAAACGCGCAGTATGGGCCGCCTTCAGTGAATTCAAGAAGTCACCGATCAGGTCAAGGATGCCGGTCTCAGGGCCTCGATATTCGACGCCTCTGTACTGCCTGTGATGTGTTACGCGACGGAAACCTGGCCCGACAACAAGACAATCGCCAGAGCGATGCAAACTACGCATCGTGCACTGGAGAGATGTCTTCTAAGGACAAGCCTTCGTCAGCAATGGCAAGAAGGCCTACGAAGCTCGGAGCTACGGGAGAAGTCGCAATTAGCAGACCCGCTGCAGTACATGAAAAAGTCCAAATATCGCTGGGTCGGACACCTGCTTCGACGAAAGGACGATAGATGGAGTCTCCGTGTCACAGAATGGCTCCCGAGAGACATAAGAGACCACTGGGACGACCGCCAACGCGATGGACAGACTCATTCTCAGGATGTTTCAGAGAGCGGAGCTTGCCTCACTGGAGGAAAGCTGCCAGAGAGTCTGGAAGAGTTGTGTTCCCCGCTGAGAAGATCTCCAGCCTATAAAAGAACCATCAAAGTATCAAAGTAAGTACGTATGACCAATTTGGATTCGTATTTGGCCAATGGAATGACCTGCGGTGGCCAGCTGGTGGACAAGTCAGTGTTTTACAAATTTCAGTAAATAGGGCACCAATTTGCCGACACCGGGGGGATGGAGGGCTTGGATGGCTTTACCGGAATTCTTGAAAATACAAACCAGTCACCTAGAATCGGCTGCACGCAACAGCAGGCGCTTCCTTTAGCAATATGAAATTGAAAAGTGAAGTCGAAATTGAAACGCCCGGTGTTATAAACACATGAGCAGCTCCGAGTACTCTGGCTAACTCACAGCATTGAGTGATAGAGGCAGTCGGTAGACGAATAGGGTTGTTTGCCATCGGAGCTTGAACATAACGAACGATCGGCAGTTGAGGTGCGGGAATCGGCATCGGCATTGGCATCGGTATCGGTACAGGAATCGGACACGGACAGCATGGACAACAGTTTCCGACGCCGCCCTGAAGACGCTTCATAGATACCAGCAAAAGCATAAAAAAGAACTACAACCTGTTTTATGAATGTTTAAGTTTGCTGGTTTTAGTGATATTTGAAAGAGGTTGGACTACTAAATCAAAAATAGAAGCGAAGGATACGATTAGTGATTGAATGCCAACGATTACGACCCTAATCATCCGCCCTGCCAGTTTCAATTAGGAGGAATAGAACCACACGAACAATTTCTTCGTGAGTAAGAAAGTTTTCAATCTTTTTCTTTCTTTCTTTAAGGAAGTTTTAAAGATTTGTCGAGTAAGTTCGACCGTCACGGATCTCGTCTACATACATACTTTGTAGAGTAAATCAATTAGAGATTGCCTTCTAAGGCGAAGTCAACCGGGCTAACAACTTGATTCTGTAAATTTTAGCACTTTTAGAAGAAGTGATAATATAATAGAAATACGAATAATATCCTCTCCGTATCTATCTGTTGGACTCAAATTTCTTTTATATATAGCTCGGAAATTTGAGATTACGGAAGCTGGATGAGCAATGAGCGTCACATGAACCTAAGCCTGTGAGGAATCTAGGAGACAGTTCTCTGAGAAACAACAGGGAAAAGGTCTCCAGCACCTCGACCCACTTCGTTGTTCGGGAGCACGTCGCGCATTCCTCGATGAGCCGCAGGGGTATATGACGCGATGAAGAGCAGCGTTGGCAAATGGGAACGCTCCATCCAGTCGGACCGACATTGAATGCCATTCAGAGAGGGCGTGAACAGTGGGTATCCTGATCGGCTGGCATGTGTTCAGTCTGCTCTTTATTTGGTTACTATTGGCTGGCTCGCTCCCACCAATCAATGCTGCTCACCTCCGCGACCTGTTCCGCTGAAGGTTTCCATGGCGCATGCTGGACAGCTGCGGTAAGCAAGTGCTTTTCGTGGGATGCTACTGAACACCAGAACACTAACCAACCGGCTGGGCCACTTCTTGAAAACTGATAACGAACGATCGGATGAAGCAGATCGGCTGGGCTACTATGGCACGCAGCAAGGGCGAAGAAAGCTGACATTTCTGCTCACTCGCTAGCGAAAACAATCTAGGTAGCCAAGTGATCAGCCGGCTATGATAGCTTTGTTCTAGTATTGAAGGTTTCTCGTTTTAAGATGTGTTTCGAGATCATGAAAATGAAGGGTTCCTCCATCCAGAAAAGCTTCACCCAAAGTTTGGTCAGACCGTTGTGAAGATCATCGACTGCTGCCTGACTTATATCTGGAGAGGGAAACGCCGATTAAAGGAAGTGACTGAAGTTAAGAAACCGAGCAGAAAAAGGGGAGACAGAAATCCTTGCCAACTCCTCCCAGCTGTTGCCTTACGTCTCCTCTGCTCTTCTACAGCTACTGCCCTCTTATCAACTCTCCGGCAGCAGTCACCTGACTTAAAGCTGAGTCTGACTGCTGCGGTAGCTTGTTCCTACTGATTAGTAGTAACCAGTATTGTTTATTTCAAAAGATAACATCAAGTCACATATTCAGGTGAATCCCACCACAAACAGTCAACTCCGAAAAATTCGATGAAATCGATCCCTAATGGCAGCTCGATGGATTGATGGCCTATCAATGGCCATCATATTCGCTCAATTCCTCCTTGGAAGATTAACACTAAGCAGTGACCAACAACAGTAATAAATCTCGATGGAAAGCGTTTCTTCCACCATCGACTTCTTGGGACTGGCGGATGGATGTACAAACAGACAAATAGACAGACACGTGGAAAGATGGACTGACGGACGTGCTATCTCAATTTCAATGTGTAGTGCTAGTAATGCAGATATGGCCGTATCTTACTGATTGCGAGTTACCCTAATTGAACACATTTCCAGAACGCAAAACCTCTACCATAGCTCCGGCTCCAATGCCACCCAGGATGAATGCCTCTGCTGCATGTAGCAGCACGAGCACAGCATAAACGGACCTCATCGTTTATAGCGAATCCTGAAAAACATCGTATTCTTAGATGTGAGACTCCATCTATCGCTGAGACATTCAACTGCTTCATCCACTCAAGGAATATGCAATTTGTTGAAGATGATTTGATGAGGGCGGAGAATTCAAAGCTATCATTCACAGGATAAGAAAGGTGAGAAATACATTTCTCACAAAAGTGGTGTCAGATTCTGTTCTGATGTAGGCCCGCTAGGCCTCTAACTTTTTCTAGCTGAATATAAATGGTTTTGAACTTTATTCATTTCTTCATGGGAGCAACACTGCTTGACCATAATGTGCTCATTTTCGGAAAGGTTCAACAGGCTGGTGAGATATCAACTGGTATGTACTATTATCAAACCAAATTGGACACTTCTCAAACCAAATTGAACACTTTTCACGTCAAGCTGGACACTCTTCTAAGCTAGACTAAGGCTTTTGAATTCAAAGCACACTCTTCCAAATCGAAATGGTCTTTAGGCAGGTTAAACTACAAACTCAATAAGAATAAATTTAGTTTAAAATAGTTTGAATAATTTTTGTGTAAGAGAATTTGTTATAACTTTTTTTCGAAATTTTTTATTTCACCTGTCTGAGGATGTAATAATATTATGAAAATTTCATTTTTTGAGAAAGAATAATAGATTAAGTTTTATCATAAAGCGCAGCAAGTCAACAATCATGTTCTGCGTTAAAAGACTGGGTCGCTTCTAGGGGTGTGCGCTGACTTGCCCCGGTAATTTTTTACCGCATATTTTTAACGCGGAAATTTGCCGGTAAACTCCGATAAATTCGGTAAATTCGTTAATTTTTTAAAATTTAATATTCCCTTAAAAACAACTAGTTCTAAGCGGCGGTGATGTAAAAAAGCGTAAAGCTTTTCACCGAAACATTATCACGTTCAGAAAAACCATATCCTCTTCGAGGCGCACATCATATCCTCTTCATTTTATCATGCGTACGTCATCCTAAAGTAAACGACGCCCTGAGAGCACGGAGCATCCTACAACAAATAAAGCAAGAGGAAGCCTAATAACGCACAAGTATAGCGATCTATATTGTGGGTGCTTATTTGAAACCCTACAAAAACATTTCTGGATCATCCGACATTCAGTCGAACATTGTGCTACATTTTTCTTGGATCAACATTCTAACTGCTTCTTGAAATTATCACAATTATCATCATTTCATTCGATGAAGGAATGATTTACACCTTAAACTACTTTTTTGAACTATTAAGCTGTACTTTGAAGCAAAGCCAGATCAGAAAAACAACGAAATGTGACATGATAACGAACTCCTTTCTTTCCTTGTACGATATTACAACTGAAGAGTCCACCAAGAGAGCAGGTAGACAGTCAGAGTACATTCCGATGCCTTACATCTTGGACTAAATTACGGGAACAAGGCATGAACGTATCTCCTTCTTATTCCTCTGGCGATCGTCTATTCTGAGAGCTTCAATATCTCTAGTCCAAATTGTCTCATGTCGTGTGGGGAATGTCAGCGCGAGGTACTACTCCAATGGAGCGCGCTTTCACACTGGAGAGCACCATATCCGCCTCCTGATATGGGCATGGATGTTTTAGTGGGGTGGAAGACCACGAACGCTCATAGAAGTTATCAGAGAAGATAGGAGCAATCACATTTAAATGAGGCTGGTAGTATGTTTCCTTCTCCATTCGATAAAGATAGAAACATGATTCTGCATTATAAAGGTCGTTAAATCTTCCGGTAAATTTGGGAACTTACCGAAAAAATTCGTTAAGAGAATTTATCGCGAAAATGCCGGTAAATTCGGTAAACCGGTAAATCGTTAACCGGTAAACGCACACCCCTGGTCGCTTCATACACTCGAAAAGCAAGTCGCAATGTTTATTTGATTGATAGTGTAAATACATACAGCATAAAGGCTAAAATATGTGTGTTTTTAAAATTGTTTTTGCTGCAACGTTTGCAGTGGAGAAACTACATGCAAAGTAAAATCTTGCTATCAGTCGAATAAAAATTGCGAGTTTTCGGACGATGGCATGACGCAATCTTTGTTGTGGCTACAGAAAATAGCAGCTTTCCTGTTCTTTAAAGCATGCTTTGAATCAATCTTTTCCTTGAAAAACATGATTTCTATAAAATTTCAAACTGTGTGTTCTCTTAATGGAAAGTAAACTAATATTTTGAAGAAGGTTATACTGAAATATTCCGTGAACAAAAATTATTGTAACATTTTTGGAGCATCCTCAGTTTAATGCAGAAAAATCTCGTTTTAATTTGAAAAAGTTCGGTTGACTTTCAAAGCTTAGAATAGTGTCAAATTTGACAGCAAAAGTGTCCAGTTTAATTTGAAAAGCATCCAATTTAATTTGGAAATTGCTCAATTCAACGCAAAAATGGTATAAAAAATGGTATTTAATTGCCCAATTTGATTGATTTTTTATATATGTGATTCATATCCATTTATATCCACTTTTATGTCGAATTTGACACTTTTCGAATCAAACTGCAAACTATGTACATAGCTAGTCTCCAAGAAGGCTAGAATAATTTTTTGATCAAGAAGATTTGTATTATGATCTCGTCAAAGTTTCAGTTCGCCTACCCAGTGAGTGAACGCAGCATTAGAGAATCAAACTCAAACTTTATAAAAAACTTTGTTTTTAAGAAAAATTAATTGTTTAAGGACTATTTTAAAATGTGCGAAGGAGGCCATTTTTTAGTGCCAAAAAGGAGATTGTGCAATAGTCAACGACCTTACGATTTTTATTCGATTGATCGTGAAGTTTCTGTTTGCATAGAGTGTAACAGTTGTAAACGCTACAATTAAGGCAATTGTGAAGAACACACATATGTATACTTTGGTGCTTCAAGCAAACAGCATTTACAATACCAAACAAATAAGAATCAAGGCAGACTATTCCAGTGCATGGCTTGATCGATTTTTAATGCACTAAACGATTTCTGCTTTGCTCCATTTTAGAATAAAATTTAATTTACAATTCTCTTTTTGAAATTAAAATTTTGTTATTTTTATTCAATTATTTTTGTTTTTAGTATATTAGATACCTGATACCGTTTCTCAGCAACGATTTGTTTTGCGCGGGTCCCACTTTGTTCGCAACCTTGTTCAATCTTGAGCCAATGCTGGCCAGTGGAGGAGCTTTGGTTTTTCTTTTTATTATTAGTTTTTATTTGTTATCAATTTTATTTTTTTAAATTTTCACACTCGTTAGGAAAGCAAAACTAAAAAAAATTTAAGAAAATTGTATCAAAATTTCTTAGAGCAAAAAATAAAATAACAATCTTTGAGAGTCTGTAGTTTAACTTGTAAGAAGCTTGTTTCGATTTGGAAGACGTTCACTTTGGCTGAAAAGTGTCCAACTTGATTTGGAAAGTGTCCAAATCAACGCGAAAATGGTATGTTTACCATATTCACTGAATTGCATTGACTGCCTATCATGACTTGAACGAGGTGTTTACTCGTTTTTAGAAGTAAATAAGAAAAACGATCAAAGGACAAGGTCGGCTTTATGCAAGTTTTCTGTGTGATGTGCCACGTATAATATCTCCACAGAAGAACCTGGAGGCAACTATGAATCGGTGTTCAGTTCATACAGTGTCTTGCAATGGTCAATGTAGACTATGTAGCAAGTAGATTACTCAGGCTGGCCGAAAAGTCTTGAAGCAAAATTTTTAATCTTCAGGATTATCGGGAAAAATGTAAAAATCCTGGGTCTGTGAGGATTGTGTAGAAGGTTCCAGAAACTTTCGTTTATGAGTATATAGGGGCCAGCGCGTGTCATTATGACAACACGTCGAACATGTTCGGCCAACAACAGCTTCGGACGGTCATCTTCTACGAATGCTGCCGAGGGTCCACCGGAAGCACAACAGTCTCTGATATCATCGATATATTTGGAGCAGGGACTGTAGGCCGCACTACAGTATGACGTTGGTTAACTTGATTCTGGAGATATGAACCTTGAATACGGAGAGCGCAGTGGACCTTTTGCTATCGATGATAATGGATTGCAGCTCGCTGTCAAATCCAATCCAGAAGCAACTACGCGGAAACTGGCAACTACCACTAGCTGTTGGCTGCCAGGGCGACGGTCACCGCTTCCATAATGGTCAATCAGCTTCAGAAATTGGACGACACAATGCGAGAAAAAAAGGCGAAAAATATCAAGTGCGGACCTGTTGCATGATAACGCAGGTAGGTACAAGGTATTATGACCTCAAAATGGCAGACTGCAACTTCTTCAAGTAGTAATCCGCTGATTTCTGGACAAAAGGAATCAGTGATTTGTCAAGGAGATGGGAGAAAGTTATATCGCGCTATGATGAATACACATTTGATTTCTATTTGATTTGTATTCAGTGAATAAAGAAAGTTTTTTGTTCACTAAATACTATAAATACTATGGTTGAATAAAAAAAGATTTTTTGTTTCAAGACTTTTTTGCCAGCCAAATAGTTTTTAGATAATTCTGGTCGCAATTTGTAGATCTCGAAAGCACAAATAACCTAGCAACACCAGGTAGTACTTAATCCGTGATGGGAAATTTATCGCCTTTCAAGGCAAATTCAACGACTTTCGAGTCATATTTCACGTCTTCTTTGCAAGTTGTACGTTTCAATGTTTACTTCTTCTCAAAAAACTCCAGCATGTTCAAGAAGGCTATCCTACGAAGCTTAGAACTATTAGAAAGCTAGAACTGATTTTTTAGGATGAAATTTAGAACTGAAGGCTATTCATCATAAAAAGGAAAAAAATAGATTAAAGATTCTAGTAAAATTAATTTTTTGGGAAGAAAATTAGATCTGAACAGGAAAAGTCTATCGAACAAAAACTAAAATAATTTTGCCTTTTCTGGGCTAAAGTGATATGCCATTTTAAATTGAAATTCAAGGTTTTTTCAAATCAAATTCAATGTTTTTAGGATCAAATTTAATAGTTTTTCAGGCAAATTTATCGTCTTTCAAGGCAAATTCAACGACTTTCAAGTAATATTTCACGTCTTCTTTGCAAGTTGTACGTTTCAATGTTTAGTTCTTTTCAAAAAACTCCGGCATGTCCAAAAAGGCTATCCAACGAAACTTAGAACTATTAGAAAGCTAGAACTGATTTTTTAAGGATGAAATTTAGAACTGAAGGCTAATCATCATAAAAAGGAAAAAATTAGATTAGAGATTCTAGTAAAATTAATTCTTTGGGAAGAGAATTAGAAGTGAACAAAAAAAGTCTATCCAACAAAAACTAAAATTATTTTGCCTTTTCTACTACTATTACAAGTGCTAGAAAATTAGAACGATTTTTAAGGAAAAAAATTAGAACTATTTCGCCTTCTCAACTATATATTTCGCCTTTTCGTTTGTACAAGTTGACAATGATGCTTCGTGCAGTGTTCTCTTTCAAAGCAGCAATCTGAGCAGCATCATATGTGGTCATTCTGTCGACGAACACCAACTTGACCAAGATCTCCTTCTGACTCGGAGACACTCGAATGTATCGGACGCGTACGGGAGAAGAATCCAGTAGAATGTTCAATTTGACTTGAAAAACGTCGAATTCGATTGGAAAAATGTTGAATTTGGTCTGAAAAGTTGAATTTGATTTGAAAAACGTTGAATTTACAGTACCGCCGCTAAACATTCAACCAAATGACGTTTGCGACGCAAAAACGCGTTTTTTGCGTCGCATCATGATAACTTCTTTCAAAATAAAAATTTCCTAGCAAAAATTTACAACGCTTCCTACCATAGTACGTTCTATCATATGGCATGTGATCTTTATTTAGAAATGGGTGGAAGCTTTAAAAGCAAAAGCGAAATTAGGGACCCACTTAATTGGGTTGACCTGACCGACATGCGTCGCTGCGTCTCGCTTAATTGGGCCCTCAGGCAAAACTGAACTCCTCCAATCAATTCTTAAAATCTTAGATTGTTCCTGAATTTAGTTTTCTTAACGTTTTTAGGATTCGTCTCCCTACGACGATTCATTTGACACCAAATTCGATAGGAAGATATCCATTTTGAACCGGCTGGTGTCTCACAACCGTCATTTTCATTGATTTCAGCGAAGAAATTATCCATCTTTCAGTGGCTGTCAAAGTCTGTAATTAATTCCGCTTGCAGGCGAAAAAGAGTACATAGGATATACACGCTTACAGCCCATTCTATCCAAATTTCGTCCGGTTGCCAACTGTTGAATTCGCAAGCAAGCAAACCTTCAGTGGGCAGTATGCTCTGCTAGCAAATTCAGACACCGATATCTAAGCTTCAACTTAGCGTTATAGCGCAAAAGTTAGCCAGTACATAGGGCACAAAGCGGAGACACCGGGTAGAAGGCAACAAAGTGCCACGTGGTCAGGTGGCCGAATTTCGACTTTTCAAAATCGTTTGCAGCTGAGTCTTCGTAGAATAAACCCTGGCATGCTGAACAATAAAATTCCATGACTTTTCACATAAAATGTTCAACCCGTGGCGACCCTGTTCATTTGTTGCAGCAGCCCGAGAGCTGAAGTGGCGGTACAGTGCCGTAATTGCGCTGACCTGACATGCCCTCTAGAAACACTGCGACCGCCTGGCTGTCCATATCTCCTATCTCCTTGCTCTTTTTACAGTTATGCAGCCATTCGATTGTATTCAATTTATGTTCCTGGCACTTTGATGAGGTTTTATTTCTGCGCTTGCTACAACTCTTACCACTCGAAATTGCAAGCACAGTTAAAATTGGAAGCAAGAAAGCTTATCCGCTCTGCCTCCACAGCAAATTGCTGAAAGAGTAATAGACTTATTGAGTATTCCCACTGACATGTGCATCCCACCGTATTTCGATATTCAGCTCTCAACATTTCCGTTTTGCCTAAACCTCCACAGCTCACATTTGTTCTTTTTGCTACTTTGTTGCACTAAGCGCTTAGCTAGTGTCTAATATTGATTTTAGAAACAAAGTGGACTAAATGTTTTGCTGAAAATTATTTTATTTATATTGTAAAGAATTAATCGCAGCCTTATAAGAACAAAGCATCCATTTTATCCTAGGGTGGTTACCGTATTCAGAGGAGTCATCGGCTGCCGAGTTCACTCCGAATCGAGGTCTTCGGTTCACATCCGCAAGGGCCAACTATCATTTCATCCTTGCTAGCTCGGTGAAGTGACACCGGGCTTACCCGAGAAGAACAAAACTTGGACTTTTCCAAAGGTTGGCTACCAAAAAATACTGTGCAAAACAGATGCGCATTGAAACTGCCTCCATGGTAGAAGAAGAATCGTAGAAGGAGATTGTGTGACGAATTCCAGACATGATTCATTCACGCCGTTTTTTATTTTTTTATCCCTTAATCTGTGTTTGAAAAGTTGTTTCAACGGCTGTTATTGAATAAAATTATGCCAACTTCACAGCAAGCAAAAGTAGTACGTGGAGATAGTGCTTGATTATGAAAGATATGGCGTAGTTGGAGACACACATATAGAGGGTAGCATCAACATAACCTTTGAAGACCCTTTTCCTCATTATCGTCAGAATACATTGCATTAAAAAAACTAGCTGAGATATCAGAGAACAGCTTATAACAGGGAAGCTTATAAAAAAATTTATAGCCCATTGCAAGAACATACATACTTGGCCTCGATACAATTTCGATATTTACGACATCTATGTGACTTGGCGGTCCGCAATTCAGAAACGTAGTTTTTCTGCGCAAGAGCTTATAAGGACGACAGAAATAAAACCTCATCAAAGTGCCAGGAACATAAATTGAGCACAATCGAATGGCTGCATAACTGTAAAAAGAGCAAGGGGATATTCGCTGGACAGCCAGGCGGTCGCAGTGTTTCTAGAGGGCATGTCAGGTCAGCGCAATTACGGCACTGTACCGCCACTTCAGCTCTCGGGCTGCTGCAACAAATGAACAGAGTCGCCACGGGTTGAACATTTTATGTGGAAAGTCATGGAATTTTATTGTTCAGCATGCCAGGGTTTATTCCACGAAGACTCAGCTGCAAACGATGTGGAACGTTGTTCACATTCTTAGAGGAAGGTGTCACTTTGAAAAGTCGAAATTCGGCCACCTGACCACGTGGCACTTTGATGCCTTCTACCCGATGTCTCCGCTTTGTGCCCTATGTACTGGCTAACCTTTGCACTATAACGCTAAGCTGATGCTCAGATATCGGTGTCTGAATTTGCTAGCAGAGCATACTGCCCACTGAAGGTTTGCTTGCTTGCGAATTCGACAGTTGGCAACCGGACGGAATGTGGATAGAATGGGCTGTAAGCGTGTATATCCTATGTACTCTTTTTCGCCTGCAAGCGGAATTAATTACAGACTTTGACAGCCACTGAAGGATGGATAATTTCTTCGCTGAAATCAATGAAAATGACGGTTGTGAGACACCAGCCGGTTCAAAATGGAGATCTTCCTATCGAATTTGGTGTCAAATGAATCGTCGTAGGGAGACGAATCCTAAAAACGTTAAGAAAACTAAATTCAGGAACATTCTAAGATTTTAGGAATTGATTGGAGAGTTCAGTTTTGCCTGAGGGCCCAATTAAGCGAGACGCAGCGACGCATGTCGGTCAGGTCAACCCAATTAAGTGGGTCCCTAATTTCGCTTTTGCTTTTAAAGCTTCCACCCATTTCTAAATAAAGATCACATGCCATATGATAGAACGTACTATGGTAGGAAGCGTTGTAAATTTTTGCTAGGAAATTTTTATTTTGAAAGAAGTTATCATGATGCGACGCAAAAAACGCGTTTTTGCGTCGCAAACGTCATTTGGTTGAATGTTTAGCGGCGGTACTGTATTTATTTATTTATTTCCAACGTGAATTACAATCAATCACACACGTTTAAGACACTAGCACAAATAGCAAATATAAAATTATGTAACTAAAATCATCTACAAAAAACCTCTTCGGGTTAAAACGTGCTTAAACTGACAGACAGACATGTTAAGAAAACCTTCAGATTCGCCTATAAGCAGGTTGAGATCCTTAAGGTTCCGATAAGTGACGAAGTTAGACCTAACCTGTGACCTTGTCACTTGGGGATTTAATCTAAGTCTTCCTTCACTAATCATCGTTATTGGGACAACAAAAAAATTCTGTGCATTTAATGGAAATTCTGTTTGTGAGAATTTTAAAAAGCATGATCAGATCAGCCCTTTTCCTTCTGCTTCTTAGGGAGGGTAAGCCAAGTTGCTTGGCCCTTTCAACTCCGTTTGGATTGTTAGCATATCCTAGCTTGAAGCACCTCATAAATAGTTTACGTGTATAGTTATTTTGAACGCTTTCAAGTAATTGGATGTGTTTTTTCAGAGGGTTAAAAACGGTTGTGCAAAACTCGATAATGATCCATCATAGCAGTTGAATGCACACAGGAGAGCAAGATGATTTGATTTGAAAAACGTTGAATTTCAACTGAAAATGGTATATACCCGCAGGTGGAGATAGACGTGGGTGAATGAGTTTAGCCCCTTATGCCACCCGACTTAAGTTCCGGGGAAGCTCTTATTTTCTTTTATTTCTCTTACATTCGTTTAAGGGTATGAACGAAACGAATGTAAGAACGTAAGAATAATTTTTATTGTTCTGTTTTAATTAAGTACCCTGGAGGTCAGATCTAATTGATCAAATCCAACAGAGCTCGACAAAGGGTGCCAGTTCTTGGGTTATCGCTATACATTCATCTTTGCGGTTGACCTTTGGGTTCTTGGCCGCTATCCAAAGCGCCTCAAGTGTCCTGCGTGCTGAGATGTCGCTTTCTCTCGCTGTACCTGTGACACAGGTTCTTCACTCTAGCTGCCATGAGAATGCTATTCTGTATGATGAAATGGCATTTGGAGGAATAGTTTCACTCATGTTCTCGACTTTTCCAGGCTCCGAAGAAGGCAAAGACGCCGAAACGTCAGCCGAAGTAAAGCCTGTTTAACAATCCTGGCAAACAGCTTAAAGAAGAAACACGCTGAAGTATACTCGATATGCCAAGATTTGTCGAAAGTCGGACTTGGGCGAACCAGTAACCTTCGACGCTTCCTTCGACTGCGTGCTACTAAGATAATTAACATATGCCAGATCAGATCCGTTAGAAGAGGTCTTTAGTCATTGAGGTATACTTCGATTACTGCTAGAAGCATCTCCAAATAGAGAGGGCCAGCTGCTGGAGCGGCTAAACGGATGTGGTGGACCAGATGACGCAATGATTCACGTCGACGACGACTCGTCTTTCTTTTATAGGCTTTCAGTGCATGAGCAAACGCTGCTCACGGCTCACAACAGCGTGCGATCAGTTTTTGCCTCTGCTCACCCAGACGCGCAAACAAGTTGTCCGGTCTCGCCGGAGTCCACTGGCAAACAGATCCGTACGAGTTCCATCGGAATCGCGCGTCATTATCCGAGAAAAACTGGGCCGAAACTGGAACGCCGAGCATCGCGCCTCAACGAAAACTCGGCTAAGCTCTTGATAAATCGCGATCTTCAGGAAAAGTCAAGACTTCAAGGCTGGTTTAGACTCTTAGGCATACAATCTTGAGCTCGATTTTCGGTTTTCTTACACTTCGCGAGATGTGCTAAAACAAAGCGGAAGGAAACCGGCTTTCTTTGTTGTTTCACGCTATGCCCCAAGATTGCAGTTGTGCTAGTTGGGTATTTGTATAGGTCTCTTTTTCCCTGCTCAACGCGCGTTCACTGAACTCCACTGGTTGAAGTACGAGGGAGAAGGAGAAACGGAAATAAGTACATACAAGGAGAAGAGTAGGAAATGGAAAGAAAAGAATGGCAAAAAACACAGACAAACAGCAACAATACCAAAAAAGGAAACGAGAAAAAAAGAAAGACGACATGGCGACTAGGGGAGTGGAAAGTACAAGGGGAAGGCGAAGTAGAAAGGATAAGTTATAGGGAGAAGGCAGAAGAGGAGAAGTAGAGGAAGGAGAAGAAGAAGATGGGGAAGAAGAAAAACAGTGGAAGGAAGGACAAAATTACCAAAAAGAAGACGAATCACGCCTGGAGGAAGGAAATGGTGTAAAGCCAGGACAAGAAAGAAGAACAGGAAGATGAAACAACGAAGAAGACAAAGAAAATTGAGAGGAAAGTGGAAGGGAGCGAGAGGTAGAGGATGAAATGGGTATAAATATGTTAAGAAGAGTAGGAAATGGAAAGAGAAGAAGGGAAAAAGATGAAAAGAAGATGAAAATCGAAGAAGGAAGAAAAACAGTAACAATAACATGAAGGGCACGGGCAGGGAGAAAAATAAGAATACTAAGAAGTGACGAGGATGACCAAGATTTAGGAGAAGAAAAGAGTAAGATGATGAAAGAGCATGAAAGAATGAATGATTACAAGAAGAAGGGTAGACGGAGGAAGAAGAAGAACATCGAGAATTCAAAAGCAAGAATGAAAATGAAATGTGAGCGAAGAAACAGAAAGACAACAGCAATGACTGGAGAAATAATGAGAAAAAGGAAAGAAAGTGAAAAACAGCAGAAAGAAGGCACAGAGTTATTCGAAAAGGCAAAATAAGAAACTGAAGAACAAGAAAAAAAGGAGGAGGAGGTAAAACACACTCGTGTCATAGTCAGCCGAATTTCCAAAGCATTGGCTACGAGTCTGACTGACCGAAGGAAACTAATGGTAACTAATTTTCTTGTAAAATGGGTAGGTAACGTGCTGAGAGCCTATATGAAGGAACCCCTCGACAGATCCGAGCTGTACAGCCCCTGTCCACGACGTTAGAATCGGGGTAGACGTCCTGTTGGAGGAGCTATTCAGAAGCCTGCTGAAGGTCAAGATAAGGCGAAACGACCCTACCGTTCGATTCTCTTAATTCCTTATATAACGCAAGGCAATGTGTAAAAAATAGTTTAGTGCACGTCAGCTTTTCGAAAACAAACTCGTTTATTAGTTAGAAAGCTGCTTTCCAAATAGCGACAACATCCTCAAATATGTACAGACATCCGAATAAATAAGGAAGGCTCGGAATTCCAAGTGCTGAGCAATTCCACCAAGAGTTCGTTCTTCACTTATAAGAACCTAAAAGAACTGCACATTGCATAATATGTAGGTGATAACAATTCTTAAAGATGTTCTCACTAAAACCAAAAAACCTCTTGACTCAACGATAACTAACCTCTTGGAAACCCCTTCGCTGAATATCCTCAGCTACTTTCCGATGACCGCCGCTGCCGTCGTCAGAAGCGGATTTACTGTAGCTGTGGCCAGATTGAAAGTGTTGTATAGAGGACCGAGTGGTGGATTGAAAAGCGGCACGATAATCTCACCTGTAAGACGGATTATTCCAGCGTTAAAAAGATTATCGCAATATGTTGTGGTGAAGTTATTCACCTACGGCACGGTTACATTTTCATCTCTTTGATGCATGCGGTAGACACTATGATCAACAAACAACATAAACAGCATCACACATCAGAATGTGCCCGGGTTAAACTTCTTAGACAGCATTATAAAGGATGAAGCACGTGATTAAGAAAGTGAATGTCCCTTAGTAATGATGGAATACATCCGCAACAACATCTGAGCTCAGAGAGCAATTCGGAGAAGCGGAAACCACTTCTCCCCTTTTCTCGACAGAAGAAGTAGGTTAAGGTTCACTACGTTGGGGTTCCTGTGGAACGAACACTTCAGTCAAGGGAGAAATACCAAGGAAACATTGTGTGATAGAGTCATACAGCCTGAATGAAAAACAGGAAGCGGTTCAATATTAAAATTCCAAGTAAATTAAGCTTTCGTGATTTATTGCTAATGTTTGGGTTCAGCAATATTTCATCAAAGTTTCAATGCCGATCTTCACGTCGTTGTCCCATAACATTGATGTATAATTATTCTATAGGGAAGACCGTTCGACAGCAAAACCTTCTCAATAAAAGCACATCATATTTCTTAGACGTCTTAGCTAAAAAGAATAAAGAATAAAGGTTGGCGTTTGTCGATCCCTTTGTGGGATGCGATGCGCTCTGTGATTCTACAGCAAATCGTAGAAGCAATTGAGTACATAACTATAAGGTTGATCGAAAAGTCTTGCAAGACTTTATGCTACTGCCTGTTAAATTTATTGAAGCTCTTACAGTATTGATCTCCTGTGGTGACGTCACAGTACGTTCTAGAAGCTTCCTCAAGCACACTATATAAGGCCTCGTCGAGTACGAATACAGCAACAATGTCAAAGATAAGCAGCAGCATCCTACGACCTGTCGTCTGCTACGAAGTTCTGCAAGGCCATTCGGCAAAGACTGCAGCCTCCAACATCTGCGCTGCATTCAAGGAGGAAGTCATTCTCTATTCCACAGTGGTCCTTTGGTATCTTCGAGAGAGATATCCTCAGCGCTTCAAGGCTGGAGACATCTCTCCCGGAGATCGACCTCGTTCCGGACGCCCATCTGTTGGACTCAGAAGGCATGCTATACTGGGAGTTGCTGGATAGTGAGACGACAGTCACAGCATCTGTCTAGCTACCCAGCCCCAGAGTTTGGCCGACGTCATGCGCCAAAAACGTCCAGAACGGGAAAACGTCTACCAGCTGCACGACAACGCGCGTGCTCATGTCGCAAAAGTGAGTCGGGAGAAAATCCAGAGTTAGGCTGGGAAGTTCTGCCCCATCCACCGTACTCTCCAGACCACGCTCCTTCTGACTACCACCTGTTCAGTGTTCTGAAGCAGCATCTTCGAGGGAGAGAGTTCGATGATCGACGTCAACTGGAAATGGAGTTTTCTGAATTCTTTTCTTCACAGCCCTCGGAATTCTGGCGGAAAGGAAATGAAACGCTGCCTGAAAGATGGGCAGGATATTAGATTTGGATGGAGAATATATCGTGGACTGAGTTTTTGTATATTTTATACTGTATTGTATTGTAATATTGTTGTGCTAGTGTTGTAAGACTTTTCGATCAACCTAATAGTCTTTTCCTTCAACCATTATTCGTATTTATCTGTCGGAGATCAACATGTTCTTCAGCACTAATTTCCCCTCACATGCAAAAGTGCAGGCCAAATGTTCCCGCCCTCTAAATTCCCCATTTTATAAGACTCGCAAACATGACATAGCCTTGGATGGCTAGTACAACGTCAAAATGGATTAGCTAGCTCCATAAGGGCTCCTCCCACAGCTCGGTGCCTGCCTTTACATACATGTTAACACGTTCACTTAATCGCATTACGTATAGCCGTTACGAACAATATCCTGAAAAAGACCCCTTGAATATCGTTACGCGACAATCGTATGCTATTCTCCACCACTTTACCGGGCCCTTCAATATTCAATGATATTTTCGTTATCTCTACACTTCCTATCAACGTAAAGTTTAAAAACACAATAGTCCTCTCTTTCTCTAAACTGGTGGTTGCTGTTTATCCTTTGAGTTCCAATGGCTAAATATTAGGTTGGAAAAAGGTTCACACTTCGAAAAGTTTTTTACCGTTCTCCTTGTAAACACACTAGATAGTATTGATTGCTGATTTCGTAATCCTATCACACTTGTCTACCGTTCGCACGCGGACACAGGTCAAGACCCTTCTTGTACCCATTCTTTCATTATCTACCCATTCTTCCGGACTCAATGCCAGATCTACCTCATGGCCATTTTCGGCACGGCATTCCTCATGAATTCATTGAAGGATCTACAGCATGTCAGCCAGCCCACCAAATTAACCATATATATATGGCTTGGGATCTACTGCTCATCGCGCCTGTTATGGGTGGTTCGGAAAGTTTCCGAAGGGAGATTATTCACTCGAGGACAAAGCAAGGTCAGGAAGGCCAATGAATTGGATGACACTGAACCACTCCATCTTCTTCGTGCCGACAGTAGGAAGATGACACGTCAGCTGCCAGAGAAGCTCGAAGTGTCTCATAGGACAGTGGGAATCCATCTGAGAGGTCTTGGCTTGCATGGAAATTTGGAGCTTGGATTCCACATGCCCTGTCAGACACTCATCATCAGTGCAAAACCACATGTAGCAAGACTCACTAAAGAAACAATAAAGGGGCTGGGCTGGGAGGTAATGCCACATCCACCGTATAGCCCTGACTTCGCCCCTACCGACTACCATCTCTTCCGTGCTCTCGAGCAAGAGATTGGAGAAAAATATTTTGAAACGGATGAAGACGTCAAAACTCGAATTCAGCAATGGAACGACTCCAGAACTGCAGTCCTTTAAGCGAGAGGAATTATAAAAGTACCCAGATTTTGTAGAACTGTAGTTGAACAAAACGGAGTTTATCTCAATTGATTTGACATTGTAGTTGTAAAGTAATAAATCGACTTTTTTCCAGTCTTTTACATGTACGTTTTCCCGGTTTACATCAGATTTTCGGGCGGGTGCATAACTTCCGTTTTACTGTTCCGAATTCCGGTATCCAGCCACTTTGTGCTTTCCGTTTCGTTCCGTGTTTCGCCTCTTTTTGGATCGGAAGGCGGAAACGGAAATGGACACTGTTCATCACCAATTTTCTGTTGAACACAATCAGCTCATTAATCGTGCAGAGTTCTCCTTCAATTGTGGGACGAAAACTGTTTGACAACTCTAACATTCTTCAATATTCTTCATACTGGTTAGATAACCAAAAATTGCTAAAAAGGCAACGGCTGAGGGCAACACAAAATTAACGTGTCAGCAAAGGGTATGAACGCGTGTGCTGAAAAAATGCACTCAACATTTGAATGACGATAAAAATTTTATTTCGCTAGTTATCTGCAAAAACTTTGTAGGCATATAGAGCAGTACCGTGAAGAAAGGGATCCAGTGATGGTTATGGTGTCATGCGCTCGTCTGCCTCTAGGTTACATCGGTTTTCCTGATCCCAGGTGTAAATTTCGTCTACAAGGAGCTACGGATTGACTAGGGCTACTTATTAAACGATGAAACATATCGGTCACTTCGAGAACCATCAAGGAACTGTCCAGCACTGTCTCCTTCATGTCAAGAAACTTCTAGGCTGGTACAGACCAGGTGTGCGCGTTTAACGATTAACGATTTACCGATTTACTGGAGTTACAGTCATTTTTCGTTAAAAGTTTTTAATAAAATTGAACGACGAAATTTTTCGTTAAATTGCATTAATGACATTTGACGCACCATTTTTGAAATTTTACTTCTTCACGTAAATGCATTTCGAGCGAATGTTTGGATTAGCTTTCGCACTACCGTTGCGTTCCAATGAATACTTTAACTGAATCTGTGGAAATAAGCGGTAGATGTCGCCCGCGTATTTCGAGTAGTGTTGGCACTGTTGCTCCTTGACCAACTTACGTGCGTGCTCTCCACTATTCTATGCAGTTGTTTCGTATTTCGGACTTTCTGAGCGGTTTCTTGTGCTTGATTGCTACAAAATCAGTCATTTTTAACAGCTTTTGCGGTATTTTTTCATGAGTGGGGTTGAAAATGCATAGAACACGCGAAGAAAAGCTGCGAAATACAAATAATGCGAAAAAATAAGTGTAGGAAACCAAGCAGGGAACCCCTTCCCCCCCTTTCCCCAAAAGTTTTCCGGAAAGCCAGACGTGCCCTTCATGCAGCATCAGGTGATGATTATCGGACTACGTTAAGGCAGAGCAAAAGAACGGATTTTTACATACCAAAACACGTACCTACCTTTTTACATACAGCCAAACTGACTGCAACTGAAGAAAAGTTTATTTAACGAATTTATCGATTTTAACGCAAAACTTTTTCGTTAAAAAATAGCCGTTAAAAATTTACTGAAAAATTTAACGCGTACCCTGCTACAGACTGAATATTCTTGTGGAAGTGTAGACTCATCAGTCATCCAATTATCATCCTACCATACCTTTAAATACCAGAATGAAATCTGAGTGCTAGTTTCGTGATTGTAATGTAACTGCAAATGATCAGTACGCATATTCTTCGCAGTCACCGCATCGGCCAGGATAGCACAGAATTGTGAAATTGTTAAGACCATTCAAGTCAGGGAATTTTTTCTCGTCGAAAGATGATCTAGATAGCTGCTCCAGTTTTAGCTGATACCCAAGTCAGTTCTTAAAAATATGGCTTTGCAAGTAATCTCAATGGTTAAGTCTACCGTTCAAAAATTTGCAATGACAAAAGGGTCAGCGAAAGACCTTTAGTAGGCACTACATGTGGAAACAGTAAAGAGACTGCGTGTTGAAATATGTAGTGAGTGAGACAATACCCTGAATTTGTTTTCCTTTATTGATAGAATAATGTCACAACGATATTACAAAATCATGTTTCGTTATATTATGTGATGATGAGGATGTGTATTGATCTGTGGAAGATTTTGTTGCTCGGAATGTTCAGCTTCTGACACCGTTATTGGAAAAGGCGAATATTTGTCATTTCCGTTTCCCTGTTTCGTATTCCGGTTTCCGGCCATTTTTGAGCGTTTCGTTCCGTCTTCCTTCTTCCGATTTTTTTAACAAAAAAATTCTGCACGTCCCTGGTTCCAGACTTCTCTAGGAAGTATAAAGCGCTGACATGACTATGAGCCGGCTACCGCAAGTCATTGTATAGGCTTCAAATTGCTTCGACGACATCCCGTAGAAGAGAATACGTGACGCAATCTCAAAATAAATTATTCAACGCCGCATTTTATCCTTTATCCTTATCCTTCTATCAGATGTCCGTTATTTCCTATCTTATCGTTATTTATAGCTCTTCTCTTGCATCTATTTCTTCAGGCAAAAAGGCAGCTATATTATTACTTATTACTCATTTCAAACTGAAAACAACGCCAATGCAATGCTGCAAAGAATCAGACATTAGCTCTTTACAAGCCTTGTTTTTTCTAGCTTCAGCTGTAGGAAGCGCTGACTCCTACGAGCGACACGATACGATATGAGTACGATTTGACTTAAGGTTGGGTCCTGCAATAGTCAACCAGGTATTCTATCCCTTAGTGGTTAGCAATATAGAGATTAGAGAGATAAAAAACATTAGAGAGAGATTTCTTCTGTATTAGAGAGATAAAACACAGTCTTACCCAGTGGCTGACGGTTGACGAAGTGTTTTATAAAGGATGAAAGAAAAAGCACGGTGTTAATCAAGCACATTTATGATACACCAGCATTCTACCTCAACTCGAGGAAGCTAATTTGAATGCATATTTGGCCTATGCAATGAATAGCGTTGACCAGCCGTTGGCCAAGACAGCGTGTTATACTTTCCAGGGAAGTCTGGTAGCAATTCACCGACCCCCGATAGGATAGAACACTCGGTTGGCCAGGAAGGAAAGAAATTGAAATCGGCTGCACACAAGAGGCGGCGCCTATTCCAACTGCGCTACCTCATAGCATGAGACAAATAAACGTTAAAATTTTGTCCGCGATGTTTCGAGGAAGTGCAAAGTTGGTCTTGCAATGCGTTACTGCACTGCCCCCCAAACTTGTTAAAGCCTGTAGAGGCGATATCCTGTATAGGAACGTCATAGCACATTCGCGAAACTTTCTTGAGCTCACTACATATTTAAGGATAGGGATAAAGGAGAGCGTTACTCAACTCCTTGGATGCGCCACGCTTTCTACTTCTACGGGATTCGTGCGCATTTGGTCATACAATGACTTGCGGTGGTCAGCCGATGAACAAGTCTAGCGCTTTGTCCTTCCCAGACAAGATTGACATCATTTCACCCCAAAGGGATGGAAGGCTTGGATGGCATGGGCGGAAAACCGTAACTAGGAACCTAGTATCGGGTGCGCGCGACAGTCGGCGCCTCCTCCGACTGCGCCACACGGCGCTCCACTATTATAGTTGTGCTCTCCCAAAATTTTCGAATAATCAAATACAATGGAATATAGACTATTTTCGAATATACGGAAATCGAATACATTCGAAAATCGCGTTTTTTAACACTCGACTGCTTTGTTGTGATCAAAACCCTCTCGCCATGCAGGACTCGAACCCCCACGCTATACTTTCTGGATAGGATATTAGCTCTTTATAGCGCTAGCGTTGTTTTTGTTTTTTGTCTTGGATGCCACAGGAGCTGCGGGACTAGGCTGCTGGATCAGAATTTTCGATTCACTACTCCTACGCCCATGAGGAAAGGGTCTTTTCAAGGATATTGTTACTGATGACGAAAGCTTGGTCTCACTCACAAGAGTGAAGGGCTACCTACCATGTGGAGGAACGGCTCCATGTTATCAAAACAAAGGTACTTCGGTGCTGGAGGTGGGAATTAGAAGGGTGCCTGCACTGAGAATCGCTGGATGACAAAACCACAGTAACGGTATAGGTCTACGCTACCTATCTCTAGACTATGGCCGACGTCATGAGCCAAGAACGCCTCGAAAGGGAGCATATCCACCTTGTGCAAACGCTTCGTCGTGAGAAAGTGAGCAGTGAGAACATTCAGAAACTAAGCTGGGAAGTTCTACTCCACCCACCATGCTTTCCAGACACTGTTCTTTCTAGAGACCACTTATTTAAACACTGAAGCAGGATCTCCGAGATAGGGAGCTCGAGGACCGGTGCCACCTCGAGATGGAGGCTCCTTAGTTTTTTCTTTAGAGCCTTCTGCATTCTGGTGAAGAGGGATCTAAACACTGCCCGAAGATGCTTACGATTTCTGGTTCTGAATACTGACCTTTCATTGACCGCGCTTGTATCTGCAGTTGTGTTTATATTGTTATCTGGTGTGGTAAAACCCAAGAGAAGCGTGGCACACTCCCGAAGATATTAATCCGTATCGTCTTCTACCCATATTTATTTTATTACTGGCTAAGTTTGTCTTCTAATAAACACCCAACAGCTTTATTTTTCATCGCTGTTGACTGCGCGGCCAGGTAGCTCACGAAGAACTGCTTCCAATTTCTATTTTTTATCTTTTTTCATTGCATCTATTGGAGATGAAAATGGCCATTTTTCACGAGCCCTACCTACATGCCAAGCTGGACTCCATAATAAATAACGAACCGCACGCGCCGACGACGATATCCGGAACACCGACGGGAGCAGTTGTGGTGGTGGCTAGCAAACCAGGGCTCGTCAGCACACAGCAGCATGGAGGTGGAGGTGGTGGACCTGTTGAAGACGGTGCCTTTTTCGGAGGCAATTGGGAATGCGGAGAATTCGCCGCACTCACGTGGTACAACCGGCACAGGAACTGGTACAGGTACCGGACACGGTACTGCACGTACTGGACAACAACATCCGCGGCCCTAAACCTAACAGAGTAGACTAGATCTTTTTAGAAACCTCAGATTAGGAATCGGTTTTCGAAATTTCAACTCTTTCGCCCACACATAAAAGAGCTTTATAGTTTTACAATATCCCCCACACAGGGGGTTTAATAGAAAACTAATTATTATTAACATAAACGGTTTATTATCACGAACAATTATTTTGGCCTGCGGGACCTAGAAAAAAATTGTTCGGTGTTTGTAAGGTGCGCAAACTTCATAAGAAGCTGTCCGCAGTCAATTCATCACAGCGTTGTGCTCTGCTTTCCTCCATAACCAGAAGTGGTCAACATAAATTGTTCTCCTGTAAGCCTAAGACCACGGTAAAAGCTGAATTTTTTACAGTTAGAGCCGGTGTAGCCAACCTAAAACTTAGTAAGACTACCTCCCTCCCGGAATTCAAATATTGTTTCAAACACATTGGAGCAAGACAACTTCTTTTTGCGTAGATATTTAGAAGCTACTATTGTTTGTTTGTTTTGGTGTTTGTTGTACTGCAGTATAGTCTCACTCCTGTCTCATGCAGAGTACTTAAATATAATAAATAAATAAATAATACGATTATAAAAAGATGGCAAATATTCTGCAAACACCAGATAACGGCGAAAAACCAATTAATTTTGGGAATGCATTTGAATAAAACCTATGGCTATACACTGTTTCATACATTTCTGTATGCAGAACTACCAAATTGTTTCCCAACAAATTTGGGAAATAGAGTTACGTGAAAAACAGAGTAATACCGCTTTATACCGCAATGACTGCCGTTCGTGGTCAAGCATGAGGTTGGAGAATCGAAGGGGGAGATCGTACTCCATCTTGGTTTCCGAAGGGCATTGTCTTGTATTTTTTCACCTTTATAGGTCATATTTAAATCCCTTAATGAATTGCTCTCCCAAGATGTGACTTCGACATTGAAGAGAATCGCGAGCATGTAAGTTGAGAAGGCATGTTGTAATCCAAGAATTAAATCTTTTACAGTTTTAAACGCTGGTTGTTCTACAGTTAAAAGTAAAGATTTTTTGGTGGCAGTTTTCGAATCAATGAGAAGTGCTTAATTTTTGCAGATTTTCAAGATGTCGTGGACACGACCGACAGGCTTCCAGCTGAAAGAGTGACATGTGTCGCCGAAACGTGCATCTATAAAACTTTAGGGATTAATTAGATCTGAGGCCTTTTTTAAGCGCTATTCGGAACGGTGGCGGAGTCGACTCAAAGGACAGACTTGCCAATACTTTCATTGGAGTGGATTAATATCAGAGAATGGGGCTGCAGACTATAAAATTTCAAGCCCTTCACACAGGGGTAAACGATGTTTTTTTTTTGAAACGACCCAATATGTGAGCAGAGGTCTCGATTTTGCATCTTTTGCCGAAAAAATACGTTCAAAAAATAGCCACCCGCCCCCCCCCCCCCTCGGATGAAGAATAACTCTTGAGTGATAAGGAAGAATTTTTCTTCTATGATTCGAAATGCTTTTGGCGTCTTCGAATTTGGAAAACAAACCAAGTTGCTATCATTTTTCTGAACGTCCAATTTTTCCGCACCAATACCGATGTTACAAGATCGACTAGAGACCGAGCCAACCCACTCGTGGACCGATGAAGACTTAATTTTTTTGTGTAGAATTTTAACTGTACAGACAATCTGATTCTCGTGAAAAATTTACTTTCATGGAAATTGACGCGTTTGAATACTACCCTGCCTGATCATATAGGAGATCATTTCAGAAAAACATGGTTTTATTGCTGTGCGTCAAGCATAGCTCGATATTTCATAGAATGCAATTTCACTTTCTGACGTTGATTCCTGCAGGGTAGAGATAATTGTTTCCGTTAGAGGCCCATCATTCAGTTGCAATTTCGATGTCGATTCAAAGAGTGCTTCAAAAATTCTTGTACGGTTAACAGTTACCATTAGTAATAACCACCACAAATTCAAACAGCATAATTTCATGCCGCTCCATCAGGTAGGAAAATTTGTGGTGTCCATGACATCTAGAAATAAAACTGGGAAAACAGAACCGTTTCTGATTGTTCCGTAGATTGCTGCCAGAAAATCTTTGTTTTGAACTATAAAATAATCAGTATTCAAAACTTTGAAGAACACTATTCTGCACTCATAACATGTCTTCTTCATGAACTAGGGTCTGATGTCTAAAATGCCGAAACCACACCTGGAAAGAAGAACCTATTAAGTTGCACAAAAACCACAACTCACCAGCCCTCCAAGCAGGAACGACTCGGCAGCTCTTATCGTCAGAAGCAAACCAAGGATCCATAGAAAGTCCATTGAAAAATCCTTGAAATGTTTTCTGAAGCTTTGAGTTTGGTATGAAGTATGGAAGAGAGAATTATTTTCTCTAAGAATTCCTTCAGAACTGCTTTATTCAGACGTCATGACCTTGACAGTTATGATATGAGGTCTATACTTGCAGTACACTTCACGACATCGAAGAGAAGCAAAAAGAATTCCCGGCTCAACCCACTCAGGGATTTCTCAAAAACGGTAGTCAACCATATAAACCTTTTGAATGAGGGACAGGCATAGGGTTAAAGGATGGAGGACGAAATTACTCAATGCTATTGTGATGCACCATTTACGCAAGGGGCGCCAGTAGCGCAATCGGAGAAGGCCCCGACTGTCAGGTGCACCCTATACAAGGTCCTTGATTCGGATTTCCCAATCAGTCCAACAATTTCTTCCATCATTCTGGGGTAGATGAATTGGTAACGGACATGTCTAGGAAGGATAAAGCGCCGACTACAATATCGCACGCGCCTCACGGTCAAAAGTGGGCGAAAAAACGCCAACATGGCGTCGCAAAGCGTCGCACGCTCAGAACTCCTTCAGTTTTAGGTTTTTTGAATAAAGGTTGGTACCATTCGATTCGCCTCTTCGAGATCTACACAAGCATGTGTAAAACTTTACCGGAACACCCGTATTTTCGCCGTGGGTGGTCCAAAATTGGCTGGACGGGCGATTAGAGCAGCTTATTTCCCAGGATATGCGTGCTTTCGGAGTATCTTAAAGATGGCGTACGTCGCCAGTGCTCTGTCATGCAAGGAATGCCCCGAGAGTGCGCCGTGCATAGTGCACACAGAACCTAACCTATCAATCGAGTGGGCAAGCGCATGTCCCCTATCTTCTATCTTCTCTCACTGGGAACTGCGACGTTTTCAAGACTATTTCGAGCCGTGGAGAATATTATCAGAAATTCCCCGCCACCCCACTCAGGATTAGCTCCAATCTGTCCCAGCGAAACTTTGGTGTGCGCCGTGAACAGTGCATACAGAATCGAACCTTTCAATCGAGGGGGGGGGGACAGCTCGTAGATTGAGCGTTTGGGCACTTTTATCAGAAATTTCTTGCTGCCCTACTCAGGAATTGCTCCAAGGCTGTCCAGCAAGCCTTTGAAGTGCGCCATGAACAATGCATACAGAATAGAACCTTTCAATCGAGGGGGGGGGCGACCGCTCGCAAATTGCACGCGCGGGCGTCTTCGGAGCACAATAGCTCTGTCAAGTTGAAACCTTTCAGGTTGCAGCTTGTAGGCCTTGTAGGCAGTCGAACGGTCTGCTAGCACGCCAAAGCAGAATGGTTTAGCATAGGAGGGGGCAATGTTATAGGGGTGCGAAAATGCAGGTGAGGCTTGCGTGACGCATTTTTTTCCGATTTCCGTGGACCACTGCGAGAAGACGCGGGGAGCTAACGACATCAGAATGCGTATGCGAACATAGCGTTTAAGGTACTTTACGGTGACGGGATTAGAATTTCTTACCTGCCTAAACTGCCTTAGCCCCAGCTGCCGTTTTAGGGCAGCGGACATAGCGGTTGAAGTTTCCTGCCCTCTTACTCGCCCATATTTGGGTTTTCGACACTCCCAATAGCACCACTCTGTTCTGCTTGAAAATCGCTATCGAATGCTATCAATATCGACCGATTTGGCAACATCAATTTTTTGACTGTTTCGCATCGAGGACGAGGCCGCGGCGGAAGGACGATGACGTCATCGAAAAATCGATGTCTTCGAGTTGGGCCATGCTTGATACCATTCGATAGAGCTTTTGATGCTGAATTGAATGGTTTCGATTGTAGTGGGAAAAACGGTAATCTGGGCGAGTAATAGCGCGGAGAGCGTCAGCCGTTGTTGCGCTAAATTGCACGCGCGGGCGTCTTCGGAGCACAATAGCTCTGTCAGTTTGGAACCTTTCCGGTTGCAGCAAGTAGGTTTTGTAGGCAGTCGCGCGGTCTGCTAGCACGCCAAAGCAGAATGGCTTAGCCTAGGAGGGAGCAATGTTATAGGGGTGCGAAAATGCAGGTGAGGCTTGTGTGAAGCATTTTTTCCGATTTCGGTGGAACACTGCGAGAAGACGGGGCGAGCTAACGGCATTAGAATCCGTGTTTGAACAGAGCACTTAAGGTACTTTACGACGACATGCTCATAGCTCCTCAGCTGCCCAAACTGCCTAGCCTCAGCTGCCGTTTTAGAGCGGCGAAACCTAGCGGTTAGAGTTTCTTGCGGTCCTACTCACCCAGACTTGAGTCTTCGAAACTCGCAATGGCACCGTTCCGTTCAGCATGGAAAGCGCTATCGAGCGGTATCAATTTCGACCGATTTTGGAAACATCAATTTTTGACTGTTTCGCATCGAGGACGAGGCCGCGGCGGAAGGACGATGACGTCATCGAAAAATCGATGTCTTCGAGTTGGGCCATGCTTGATACCATTCGATAGAGCTTTTGATGCTGAATTGAATGGTTTCGATTGTAGTGGGAAAAACGGTAATCTGGGCGAGTAATAGCGCGGAGAGCGTCAGCCGTTGTTGCGCTAAATTGCACGCGCGGGCGTCTTCGGAGCACAATAGCTCTGTCAGTTTGGAACCTTTCCGGTTGCAGCAAGTAGGTTTTGTAGGCAGTCGCGCGGTCTGCTAGCACGCCAAAGCAGAATGGCTTAGCCTAGGAGGGAGCAATGTTATAGGGGTGCGAAAATGCAGGTGAGGCTTGTGTGAAGCATTTTTTCCGATTTCGGTGGAACACTGCGAGAAGACGGGGCGAGCTAACGGCATTAGAATCCATATTTGAACAGAGCGCTTAAGGTACTTTACGGTGACGGGATCAGAACTTCTTACCTGCCTAAACTGCCTTAGCCCCATGTGCCGTTTTAGGGCAGCGGACATAAGGCCCCCACAGAGTTCTGCGGCAACGCCGCTCGCCGCTGTGGTTAGGATAGGGCAGGGACGCAGCCGGCGGCGAGCTCTCCGTCTCTGCCCTATGGTTAAGCATAGGGCCGCGGCGTTGCCGCAGGACTCTGTGGGGGCCTTTAGCGGTTGAAGTTTTCCTGCCCTCTTACTCACCCATATTTGGGTTTTCGACACTCCCAATAACACCTATCTGTTCTGCTTGAACATCTCTATCGAATGCTATCAATTTCGACCGATTTAGGCAATATCGATTTTTTGACAACATCCCATCGAGGACGTTGGCGCGCTAGGCCGAGCTGCGCGGGTGATGACGTCATCGAAAACCGATATTTTCGAAATTGGCCAAATTTCCTCGTGCAAACTGCGTCCAAAATCGTCCAGGGGTTATTTGGGGCGCTGATTACGAATCCGACGTCCGTTTTTGAAAATTCCGTCGACTTCGGTAGGTTTTGGATTTTTTCTGTATAACTGATGGTGGTCAGGTCAGGCTCATCGATTTTGCTCGAAATTCGTACTGGGTCGGGGACTTATTCAGGGTGCCAAACACGATGCCGTAGTACATTTGGACGGTTACGGAAGGGGACCGCTCATACCGATAACTGAGGGTGATCGGTGGTCCTGACCCGACCACCCTCAAACGGGAAGTAACCTGCTCAAGTCCGCGGAATTTTCAATAACGAACGTCGGATTCGTAATCAGCGCCCCAAATAACCCCTAGATAATTTTGGACGAAGTTTGCACGAGCAAATTTGGCCAATTTCGAAAATACCGGTTCTCGATGACGTCATCATCAGCGCGGGTCGGCCTAAAGCACCCACGTCCTCGATATTGTCGAAAAATCGATTTTTTTGAAATTGATCGAGAGTGACACCATTCGATAGAGCTTTTCGATATGAATAAAACGGTGTTACCGGGAGTGTCGGAAACCCAAATATGGGCAAGTAAGAGGGCAGGAAACTTCAACCGCTAAGCCCGCCGCCCTAAAACGGCAGATGGGGCTAAGGCAGTTTAGGCAGCTGAGAAGTTCTGATCCCGGCGCCGTAAAGTACCTTAAGTGCTCTGTTCAAATACGGATTCTAATGCCGTTAGCTCGCCCCGTCTTCTCCCAGTGTTCCACCGAAATCGGAAAAAATGCTTCACACAAGCCTCACCTGCATTTTCGCACCCCTGTAACATTGCCCCCTCCTAAGCTAAGCCATTCTGCTTTGGCGTGCAGGCAGAAGATTTGACTGCCTACAAGACCCAAAAGTTGCAGCCGAAACGATTCAAAATTGACAGAGTTATTGTGCTCCGAACACGTCCGCGCGTGCAATTGGCGAGCGGTCGCCCCCCCCCTCGATTGAAAGGTTCGATTCTGTATGCATTGTTCATGGCGCACTCCAAAGGCTCGCTGGATAGCCCTGAAGCAATTCCTGAGTAGGGCGGCAAGAAATTTCTGATAAAAGTGCCCAAACGCTCAGTCTACGAGCTGTCCCCCCCCCCTCGATTGAAAGGTTCGATTCTGTATGCACTGTTCACGGCGCACACCAAAGTTTCGCTGGGACAGATTGGAGCTAATCCTGAGTGGGGTGGCGGGGAATTTCTGATAATATTCTCCACGGCTCGAAATAGTCTTGAAAACGTCGCAGTTCCCAGTGAGAGAAGATAGAAGCGCAGGGGACATGCGCTTGCCCACTCGATTGATAGGTTAGGTTCTGTGTGCATTGTGCACGGCGCACTCTTGAGGCATTCCTTGCATGACAGAGCACTGGCGACGTACGCCATCTTTAAGATACTCCGAAAGCGCGCATATCCTGGGAAATAAGCTGCTCTAATCGCCCGTCCAGCCAATTTTGGACCACCCACGGCGAAAATACGGGTGTTCCGGTAAAGTTTTACACATGTTTGTGTAGACCTCGAAGAGGCGAATCGAATGGTACCAACCTTTATTCAAAAAACCTAAAACTGAAGGAGTTCTGAGCGTGCGACGCTTTGCGACGCCATGTTGGCGTTTTTTCGCCCACTTTTGACCGTGCGGCGCGAGCGATATTGTACTTGCGGCTGTCTGTTTCGGCTGGCAGTGAAAGTCGTTGTATGGCCAAATACGCATTCAAGTCACCTTCACGACGTCCCGTAAAAGTAGAATGCGTGGCGCATACCAAAAAGAATTGAGCAATGCCCTTTTTTATCCCTTTTCACCTAACCATACGATGATTTGCGGTGGCCAGCCGATGAACATGTCAGCGCTCTATCCTTCCTAGACATGTCCGTTACCAATTCGTCGACCCCAGAAGGATGGAAGAATTTGTTGGACTGGGTGGGAAATCCGAACCAGGAACCTGGAATCGGCTCCAGGACGTAATTCCAACGCGACGTCGCGCGCTTGCCGCATGCGACGTCGTGGCGCTGAACGCGGACGTGCGCTCGGTAACGCGTGGTTAGCCGCGGAGCACGAAGTCTTGCCAGTGTTCAAGCTCCTGGACTAGTTTTTTTTACAACAGTGAGCCTCAAATGTAATGGAAGAGGAACTCTCTTGGTGAAGGCGCTTGGAAGAAAAAGGAAGCAGTCGAATGCCTCTGCCTCTGCTTGTAGATTGGAGAAATAAGGAGGTCCTTAGCGTTTGCTAAGGGGGTGCTGGTCAATGGCATTACAGGTGAACTATGACAAGTGAGTTGGTGACAGACAAGTATAGCGCAAAGTTAGAATTAAAGGAAAAGCTATGAATTAATGCGCTCATTCCCTCCCCCCCCCCAATAGACACTTATAAACACTTGCTTCCGAAACTTCTAGTTAGTAATCCCGTCCCAGTTCTTGTTGCGAATTTCCCTCACCAGATCCTTAACTATTTCCCTTCACTCATTTGAAATAGATTGAGTCTGATTCCGCCCGCACTTTGTTAACAATCACTCCCACTCCCCTAGCAGGAGACATCAGACTTGTCTCATCCTCATCTCATGTCTTTTTCTTTCTTCTGCGCGGTCAACGTCGCCGGCGCACTCTTGCACTTCTAGCACGAGTCACTAGCCGTCCCAGTTGGAGGCAGCCGGATCGCAACAACTCGTCCAATTTCGTCGCGCACCGTGCGCGACGTCAAGGTGGTTCGCGTGGCGTTGGAGTTATGTCTGCCCCCCCCCCCCTAGAATCAGGTGCATGCGACAGCCGGCACCCCTCCGATTGCGCTACTGGCGCCCTGAGGCATAAATATCCAGCAGAATTTTGTGTGTTTGTTCCTAAAAGGTATAAAGTGTGGCGGTTGATGCTCGTGATCCCCTTGCTCGACTCTTAGAAAATGTGGGCATATTTTCTCTCTTCACCTGGCTTAACATTCGCAGGTTTGGGAGAGCGAAACAAATTAGCTTCCGGTTGACGTTTCAAAAACGTCATCCTTCTCAAATTCCTGGAAGAAATTCGCAGGGTAGGATCAACTATTATGTCGGGGGAAAGCGTTGTTAATTATGAACATGGACATGATCAATTTCTTCGAGATACCTTCTAGACATCTTTTATTGAGACACTATTGTATCGCAAGTTGACAAAGATACACTTCAATACATCTGAAGAAGATGTGGGACATCCCAGTGAGGTATCCTTTAGGAAAATCGTTAAGATATTTGCATGACGCCCGACGAGGAGGAGAGAGAAGACTACAGGACCGCTAGATAACTAGTAAGCTTTGAAAAAAAACTGAGCACACGAAGATGTTCATGACTGACTGCGACGAGAGGCGTGAAAACGCGACACTTTCCGCAGTTGCGTTTATATAGCCAAGTGACCATGGCAGGAAAAACCTGCAACTCACGCCAGATCGGTTAGTTTTTCTTCACCACGTGCAAATATTGAGCCTAGAAACGAGTGGTTCAACAGAAGTGACGAGCAAATAACCAAAAAGCAGGCGCTGTGAAAAGGGTTCTCACAACACGGCAATCTTGTATGGAAGTAATAGTCACTTCCTCTTCCATACACAGGAACAACCTGACGAGATCGCTCTCTTCTGTGCTCTTCTTTGTTCTAGCTTTTTCCTTCTCGTTTCCTTCAACATACTTTTTTTTTCATTTTAAACAATAAGAACAACAATAAGAATAATGTGTTTCGAATTTTACACTATTAGGGGGGGCCAAAAGTAATGAGACAAATTGAAAAAAAATCTTTATCTTATTATAACTCAATTACAACTCAACGGTGCTGAGGAATGTATTTGCCATTAAGGGCAAGAACCTTGCTGCCATCGCTCAGCCAACTTCCTGATCCCATCCTTCCAGAACTGCTTGGGCCTGGTGTTGATCAAGTGCTCGATATGGTTGTCAAGGACTGCTTGGGTTCTTGTGTCCCTTCCGACTAGGAAGTCCTGTAGGCTCAAGTAGTAGTGGTAGTCGCATGGAGAGATGTCCAGCGAAGACGGTGGGTGAGGCATGTGAACGTAGCTCCTCTGGCCAAGCTTATCCGTGCTTACTTGTTCCCGATGGGGTGCGGCGTTGTCGAAGAGGAGAACCTTCTTGAAGCGCTGCGAATGAGTAAGAGCGAGTCGCCGGCCCATCTCCGCTATTTCGTTCAACATGGCCTTGGAGTTCATCGTGGTGCTCTTGGTAAACAGCTTCCGGTAAACCGATCCATGGGCGCAGACCCAAAAGCTCCAAAGATGCTTCCCGCCGTGAACATCTCGCCGAAGGAAGGTCGGTAACAGGTCACCAGGCCTCACCCAGACTCGCTGCTTGGCAGGGTTAAGGTAAAAGACGTACTTCTTATCTTGCGTGAATATTGAGCCCAGGCTGCTCGGGGTTGGGAATTGGGCGAGATTTGCGCGGCACAGGTCGACTCGTCAGACTGGGGTTTCGGCATGAGACAGGCTGGGGTTTTTGGCATGCTTCTGGAAAGGGCTAAGAGGTAACTTCTCAGATGGGCTTCAGTAAGTAGCATACAAACATACAAATACGATAAGCACGAAACCAGACTCCAGCCACGAGATATATGGACACGGCGTGGGGTGTCTCATTACTTTTGCCCCCCCCCCTAATAGAACCCCGATGTAATCTTAAAAAAGACAAGATAAGGTAAGATAACATGGGATGAGATAAGTTGTCAATCCTTTAGGTTGTTCCCTGAGCATCATATTTGTATCTTCGTCTTCATCACTTGTATCGACGAAAAATCGAACGCCCTGTCATATCGAACATTGTTGTAAAAAGCTTGATTTTTTATTGCAGACTAGTCATGGAAATCTAATAATGCTGAAATTGAAATCTAATGGGGAGAATCGGAGCTTGAGGCACAACTTCATTTTCAGATTTTGTATTCTTCATTTGGGAAAAAATTATTTTGAGTCAACCTTCCAGATGCGATTCTGTGACTGATTCGAAGAACGCATGAAAAAATCCTTGTAAAACTAGAGCCTAGACCAGTAGGTTTCAGCAAAGGGAAGGAGTCGTGCCATGTAAAACGCTGTGCTAAAATCTCTAATTTGAACATCTTCCTCAGTGATTTGAAAAGTGCTGCCAGGAAACCGTTATTTCTTGAACCTGTAGAATAATCAACATTCTAAACTTTATCTGATCTAATTTCACTTTAATAGCATGCTACCTTTAGCAAAAGGGGCTGCTTGCGACTCTTCATATTGTCGAGGTCACACCTGGAAAAACTTATTAGAAGATACACAGACCGTCCAAAAAAAAGATAAAAAGTTAAAGCAGATAAAAAATTGTGGAAACAAGAAAGTCGTACAGAAATCATTCCCCTAAGGAGGTTGTGAAGCTTCACAAATATTTACAACTTTTCTGGTTTCGGTTAAGGTGAAGACGTCGAAACCAGAGGTGTGCGCTGACTTGCCGCCGGTAAATTTTTACCGCAAATTTTTAACGCGGAAATTCGACGGTAAATTCCGATAAATTCGGTAAATCCGTTAATTTTTTAAAATTTAATATTCCCTTAAAAACAACTAGTTTTAAGCGGTGGTAATGTAAAAAAAGCGTAAAGCTTTTCACCAAAACATCATCAAGTTCAGAAAAACCATATCGTCTTTCATTATGCATATGTCATCCTAAAGCAAACAAAGCAAGCGGAAGCCTAACAATGCACAAGTGTAATTATCTATATTGGGAGTGCTTAAAAAATATAGAAGCTTATTTAGAACTTCAAAACAGCTTAATTAAACTCAAAAACATTTCTGGAACATCCGACATTCAATCGAATATTGCTATAATTCTTTTCGGATTAACGGTTTAACTGCCCTTTGAAATTATCACAATTATCATCGTTTCGTTCGATGAAGGAATGATTTATATACTAGCACTTATACTAGCACTTTTTTGAACTATTAAGGTGTACTTCGGAGCAAAGCCAGACACCAGAAAAAAGAAGGAAATGTGACATGATAACGAATTTCTTCCTCTTCTTATATGGGAAAACAGCTAAAGGCCGGAGCATACTTCCATCGCCGCGACGCCATCGCAGCGCTCAATTCATGGCCATTCCGCCGCACGCGGCCGAATAGCCAAAGGAAACTTCGCCGCGGCCGCCGCAACAATGGCGATCGGCATGCGCGATGGCTTCCCGCGCCCATCGCGGGCACTGCATACTTGTTCACGTCGCGCGCGGTGTTTAGCGTTGGTCCTGGACGGATCGCCGTCGCGCTTACTTGCAGAGCGATGGGCGATGCGACGAGTGCAGAGAGATTCAAATTCTTTCGCGTCGTTCTGCAAAATTCGTCGCCGGGATTCCATCGCGACGACGGGAAGTATGCGCGAGGCCTAAGAGACCACCAGATCAAGTAGACTAGCGGAGTACATTCCGATGCCTTACATTTTGGACTAAATTACGGGAACAAGATATTAGCGTATCTTCTTCTTATTCCTCTGGCGATCGTCTATTTTGAGAGCTTCAATATCTCTAGTTCAAATTGTCTCATGTCGTGTGGGGAATGTCAGCGTGAGGTACTATTGCAGTGGAGCGCGCTTTCACACTGGAGCGTACCATCTCCGCCTCCTGATATGGGCATGGATGTTTTAATGAGGCTGAGGACCACGAACGCTAATAACAAGTTAAATAAAGGATAAAAGATAAAGGACGGCGTTAGTCAATCCCTTCTGAGATGCGCCAGCGCATTCTACTTCTATGGGATGTCGTGGAGGCGTGTTGAATGCGTATTTGGCCATACAATGACTTGCGGTGGCCAGCCGATGAACAAGTCAGCGCTTTATCCTTCCCAGACAAGTCTGGTACCAATTCACCGACCCCGGAGGGATGGAAGGCTTGGTTCGCCTGGGCGGTAAATCCGAACCAGGAACCTGGTATCGGGTGCACGCCACAGTCACGCCTCCTCCGACTGCGCTATACGCGCCCAATAACAAGTTATCAGAGAAGAAGATAACAAGTTATCAGAGAAGATAGAAGCAATCACTTCTAAATTGAGATCGGTAGTATGTTTCCTTCTCCATTCGATAGATAGGAACATGATTTTTTTTATGAAAAAATTCGTTAAATTTTCCGGTAAATTTGGGAATTCACCGGAAATTTTCGTCAAAAGAATTTATCGCGAAAATGCCGGTAAATCCGTTAAACCGGTAAATCCATAACCGGTAAACGCACACCCCTGGTCGAAACGTATTTCGCAGTCCACAGTCCATGTATCTTGTTGAACAGCTTAAAGAAATACGTCGAGGTCAGCAAATTTTTTGCATGCACTCGAGTTGAGGAGATCGATGGAAGATATTCACGAAAGCTCTTTGAGGAAAGTAGTCGCGATGGTCCAGAGGGAAGGGGAAAACGACACACTATTCCTCGTACTGAGCTCTTATCGTTAGATTCTCATCATCGTTATGAAATTAATCTCCTTTCGCAGTCGCATTGCCTTTCAGCAGGTGGTCGCTGTCGGCCACATTAGAGGATTGCAATAAAATGACAACGATAATGGTGCGGTTGACAAATAGGACGTTACATCACGTTTTTCACGGTGCTGTTCTCGCTGCTTCATGATGCCGTTAGTGACGTGGGTAATCACCTTTCATTAGGACCCTTCACCATTTGCCTTCTACCACTTCCCATCTGTTCTCTGGCCGGTGCCTCGGCACTCCGAGGTCATCTTCGGAATTGTGCAAGGCTTCTCGAGGCTGAGGAGTGGTTGCCATGTTTTCGTCTGTCCTCGCTCCGCACCAGAGGTGTGCGCTAAATTTTTCAGTGAATTTTTAACGACCGTTTCTAAAAAACACTTTTGCATCAAAATCGGCAACTTTGATAAATTAGTCAAATAAACTTTCCCTCAGTCAGTTTGGCTGTATTTTAGTATGTGAAGAGCCATATAATTTTCTTCATTGATTTTTTTTCGACTTCGCCTAGATGGCAGTTATATGACTGTATAGGACGATGTCTTTATCTTCACAAAAAAAAAAAACAGTCCATCTATCATCAACAAACTTGAGAAAAAATAAACGAGAAAAATCTTTAAGATTCTAAAACCAAACAAAAACAATAGGACTTCCAAAATAAAAAATATCTTGCTATGTCTACTTCGCTATGCTTTTAAAAAGTCGTCCAGCTTTTGCGAACATCCTAAATGCTACGCATCATTGCGCAGCTCAAAATTTTGAGTATTTTCATTTGTCCCGACGAAACTTATTGCAGGATTTGCGTTGTACTGTAGAAGTCTACTGGCTAAGTAGACTTCTACAGTACAACGTTCTTCTTCTATACTGCCATAACTGTTTCGGATTTGTACAGAACTACAAGAAAAACAGAAGGTAACTATCTTTCAATCTTCTTTGCCTGCCGGGTTTTGTTATAAGTTTCTTTATTGCGACCGACGTTTCGACAGACGCGGACAAGACTATGTGGTATGCCCGCATGGAAGAGCAGGAGACCGCGCGAAAAAAGAGACCATTTGCCAGCTAGAGTGTTTAGCCTGCGGTGAATTGTGTATGTATTGGGGAAACTGGGAGGCTGCTGGGCACCCGCGTTAAGGAAAGAGGACGCAAAACATTAATCCCGCTTGGGAAGCACCGAAGGGAGGCCCATTTCGGTGACGATCTTAATGTGACATGGGCAGTTGTATCATGAAGACGAAATAGGAACCAGAAAGACTCATGAGCAGTATGTGCGTTTCCATGTTCCGAAAAAAAAACCTCGAATCGGGCTATGAATTGAATATACCTCCCGATACTTCCCGTATGAGGGTGGTCGGGTTAGGATCACCGATCACCCTCAGTTATCGATATGGGTGGTCTCCTGCCGTAGTCGTCCAAGTGGACTTCGGCATGTTCGGCACCCCGAATAAGTCCCCACCCCTATACAAAGTTTGAACAAAATCGGTGATCCTGACCCGACCGCCCTCATATATCCTAAAAAAACCCAAAGCCTACCGAAATCGGCGGATTTTTCAAAAACGGACGTGGGATTCGTAATCAACACCCCAAATAACCTCTAGATGATTTTGGACGAAAGAGATTGAACAATTTCGAAAATATCGATTTTCGATGACGTCATCGTCCGTCGGCCGTGCCCTCGATGCGAAATTGTCGAAATATCGATTTTTCTGAAATTGGTCGAAATTGGTACTGTTCGATAGAGCTTTTCTTGATGAAGCTATGGTGTTATTGCGAGTGTCGAAAACTCAAATTCGTACGAATAATGGCGCAAGAAACGTCAAATGCTAAAAATCCGCCGCCCTAAAATGGCAGCTGTTGCTAAGGCAGTTTAATAAGCTAGGGAGTTGTGAGCACGTCGTCGTAAAGAGCCTTTAGCGCTCTGCTCACCTGCGCATTTGTAGGCCGTTAGCTCTCTGCGTCTTCTCGCAGGGGTCGACTGAAATTGGAAAAAATCGTGCCACACAAGCCTCACCTGCATTTTCGCACTGCTGTAACTTTGTCAAGTCATAAGCTACATTACTATCTTTCGTCGCACCGCTAGAACATTCTGCTGCCTACAAAAGTTACAAGCTTCAACCGGAAAGGTTCAAACATGACAGAGTTATCGCGCTCAGAACACGACCGCGTGTGCAATTTAGCTCAACAACGGTCGATGTTCTCCTCGCTCTTACTCCCCAGAATACAGTTTTTTTTACCACAATGCCACCGTTCAATTCAGCATGAAAATCTCTATCGAATGGTATCATGAATGGCCCGATTCGAAGGTATCGGTTTTCGATAACGTCATCGCCCGTCGGCCGCGACCTCGAGCGACCTCGTCCTCGATGCGAATCTGTCAAAAAATCTATATTTCCAAAATCGGTCGAAATTGATACCATTCGATGGCGCTTTTTATAGTGAACAGAGCGGTAGGGTCTCCTCGGTGTCGCAACGATACTGCGGAAGTTCATCTAAAAAAATTCGTCCAAAGTACGTTTACCTAAGGAAGAAGTAAGATTTCAAAAGCGGTACATAAAATGCCGTAAATGCAATTCAACGAAAGTTTTTGATCGTTAAATTTCGTTAAAGTGCCGGTAGATCCTGTGAACCGGTATTTGTTAATCGTACACCCCTTCTCTGCAACTTCTATCAAGCACACGCACTGCATATCAGGATCACCTCTTCGAGTCAGCCTCTTTGGACCAATATACCGGGGACTCCTCGGTAGTCGCACATAGTCCAGCGTTATCCATCTTGGTTCATCGTCTGACGCTTCTTTTAGTTGCCGCACGGCTTTTCTTTTCCGTTCCTCCGAGCTCTACAACTAACTTTATTTGATTCCCGATCTTCTCAGAAGATGTCTGATATCGATTCTAGTGTGAGGGAGAACTTCACTGCTGCATTCACAGGATATGTTCACTCCTAAACCTATACTAGAATTGGAACAATACAACGCGTCGAATTTGAAGTTGAACTACAGGGAGTCCCAAAGAATCTGACAAGGAAAGGTACCCAACTCATGGTGAGCTTATTCGAGGCTATTTCGATAGGACGTAGGTCCGTGTGAGCGGAGTCCAGAATTACAGTTAGAATTTGCTGGTCTTTTCTAAAGACCGGGAAAAGAGAAAAACGAAGAACGTGTGGCTTGTCTGTAAGTTTTGTCCCATAGCTATTGTTTCCTGAAACTGAAAGGGAAGAGCAATAAGACTTTTTATTTCCAGAGAAATGATATGTTGCAGATAAGCATCGTTGAAACATTAGCACATATGAAGGCGCAATTAGACAGCCATGGTTTGTTGTAATCATTGATGGTCTACAGTACCGTCGGTAAACGTTCGCCAAAACGCGGCCGGCGGCGGATTAATCCGCCGCCGGCCGCGTTTTGGCGAACGTTTACCGACGGTACTGTACAATTGACTCCAGTGATCATGAGAAAGCGCAAATACAGCAAACTAATATGTGCGAAACTACATACTGGCTGCACGCTGACTCGAACTCAAAATCTCACCGATGTGCTCTTCCGACGCGGCGCTCCTACCTACTGCGCCACAGAGGGGGTGTCACGGGGTGTGGGAGGATTTGTGCTGTGCACGCGTTTTCACACCTTTTTTTCAGGTCTTTAAAGAAGCGTTAATCAAAAAGTAACTGTACATCTAGACTCCGATCACAGGGCACTACATTCTGTCAAGGTAGCATCGCAAAAGCTCATCTTGAGTTGGGAACCCTTCCTTGTAAGCACTGTTTGAGGTGCGATAACTTTGCCGCCAGTAAAGATAGTGAAAACATTAGGAGCTCTTGTAAAAGGGCAAGAAAATAGAGATTCTCCCACATATGAACGGTGGGCATGTCGTCTTAATTGTTGAGTTTTACCCTCGATTGGTTTTGTTTTGCTTCAGTGTCACAGTTTGTCACAATTTCCCCATAAGGTGGCCGTATCGATTGATTTGTGCTTCCTTTAAAGATTAAAACTTGAAATCTAGCTTTGTTTTCTATGAAAATGCAGAGTTTCTCAAAGGCGTAGGTACTGTTTGAAGGCTTCTAGCGTTGTTGCTAATGAAACTTTTGAAGATGCTCGAGAGTCATGCGAAAGCACAGACACATATGAAAGCGTAGAATAACAAGCCGTGCCTTACGGTTTATTCGCTGCTTCGTTTGTTAGCCTGCAAAATATGATATCCGGTTCCTCTCTTCTTGCACAAAGGCTTGAAAATTCACGTTGGCGCTACTGAGCCTGTAGTCTCTTTATCGATGAGGTTCCTCGTTCCAGCAACTCAACTTAGAAACCCGGTCGGTAAAAAGCCCCTTTTCCTTTCAGAGCAAGTTAGGCTCATCCTAAAGGGCAAAAACCAGCAGCTGAAAGGAGAGGGAATTCACCTCATACATCTTCGTGTAGGAAGGTCTTCTTAGCTAAATTCTACTGTAACCCGCTGGCCAAGACCTTTTCATAGCATGCGCGTCAATTGTTTTTGTACTGCTATTCAAACAATTCGCAAATCCAAAAGCTTAAGCGTTCCGGAAACTCAGGAAGACGCGGCAGCAGCGTTACACAGATTAGAGTGTTTAGATATTGCATTGGATTCACCCAGTAAAAGCAAATAGACCTACGAGAAACTAGTTTTAGTAGCTGGCTTTATAAGAAGAATTAGCGCTATATTTAATGAGACTTATATCAAATCTCATGCATTTTTTTGCATATCTTCCGCCTTCTGCCTTCCTGGGGTCTCTGCACTGTTAGCCACTGCCGCTTCCCGTATAAGGAGGTTTCTAGGAAAAATGTCTTGTTTTAATTTAACTTTGCAACTGAGTGATATAGTGCGGATCCATATTCGTGTGGGGGGTGGGGCAAGGTTGTAAAATGGCATTTTCTCCATCAGTCGTGTGGTTCTGCGTGCGCGTCCTTTCAAGTTATGATTAGGACCAGTTGGCTCAACTTTGTTGTTGTTGTTTTTCTTAGGTTTTTTAATTGGTTATGCAGAAAGTTTTGCATGAATTTGAGTGATTCTGTTCAACAATTAATAACAACATCAGAAACGATAAACTTCTATTCGCAATAGTCGCTATCTCTAGCCACGACCTTTCTCCAACGATCAGCTAGAGCAGCGATCCCAGCTTTCTGTGCAGGCAAGGCTTGCCTGCACAGAAAGCTTGGAGGCTCCTGAAGGCATGTAATCACAGGGGCTAAGGTATGGAGAGTACGGCAGGTGCGGTAGCCATATGATACCAAGCCTGCACAGCTCGTCCTGTGTTGCCTTCGCGTGGTGTTATCTCGCGTTGTCCATGATCATGCAGAGTTTTCCACGCCGTAAGAAAGAATAGGGCGCGTGTAGCGCAGTCGGAGGAGGCGCCGGCTGTCACATGCACCCGATACCAAGTTCTTGGTTCGGATTTCCCGCCCAGGCCAACCAATCCTTCCATCCCTCCGGGGATGGCGAATTGGTACCAGGGATGGGCGGATTAACCGTTAGTTTCCTGGGGGTTTTGACCTATCCGTTTTGTTACAAATTAGCTGAATCTTAGCTTTGGACGTGGTGATGGGCGGACTATGTACAGGATCCTTCACGATCGTAAGAGTGGTCGTCAGAAACAACAGAAGTATTAAAATCTAGAAGGGTTGATTGAAGTTTCCTCACTTGGCAACTGGCTACAAAGTTTTAAAGATATCTAACTTCCAGCCTTCGAGAAGGCCCGCTAAGCCTGAACCATACTTATATGAGGCCCACTTAGCACAGCATTGTTCATTCATCTCAAGTCATGTGCTGATCAAGAAGACATACAAACTGCTGCTAGTTTTTTAGCGCCGATCTTTCCATCGCATCATTTGTAGTTACAGTATGCTTATTGCATATTGTATTGCATATTATTGCAGTATGCTCGATTTCATTGCAGGCGGTAATGGTACCTTTTTAACCATATGCTGTCGTGAATTATCAAAAAACCGGACGTTCAACGGCCGCCAAACGTCTGGTTGGGGCTTCGCCCCAAACCCGAAGAATAGAACACCCCGAACGTCCTCTTCTCCTCTTTAGACTTTCTCTTATTCATTACAGTAAAAAAATAGTTTTGCTATCTAGAATGGTATAGGGAATAGGGCAAAACAGGTCCATCACCTTCACTAGACCCCCTTAACTGGTACCTTATCACTGGCTCCCCTTTATTGTCACCCTTTTCCGGTTCACCCTTCACTGGTCCCCTTTCCCTTCGTCGGTCCCTACTACTGCTCCCACCTTCACTTGACCTCCCTTTACTGGTCCCCTCTTCGCTGGTCATCCTATCCTTCACCGATCCCCATTACTGGTCCCCCTTTTATTCATCAATCCTTTTCCGGGCCCCCCTTCTCTCGACCCCTTCCCCCCATTCGCCGATCCCCATTACTGGTACCTTCCTCACGGTTCCCCCTTCACTTGGCTCCCTCTTTCACTGGTCAACCTTCTATCGGTCTCCACTTCACTGGACCCCTCCCCCAGCTCACCGGCCCCCCTTCACCTGGTCCCCTCTTCACTGGTCAACCTTCTACCGGTCCCCCCTTCACTGGACCCTCCCCTCCCCTCCTTCTTTACCGGTTCCCCTTTATTGGACACCCCCCCCCCCCCCCTTCACCTGGTCTTCTCCCCACTGGTCAACGCTCTACCTGTCCCCCTTCACTGGACCCCTCCCCCTCCTTCATCGGTCCACCCATCACTGGACCACTCCCCCCCCCTCCTTCACCGGTTCACCCTTCACTGGATCCCCCCACCGGTCCCCTGGTCCCACCTTCACTGTTAACACGTCGTCTAAATCCGGAACCCTCGCGCGACATCGGTGACACCTCTTCTGAATCCGGAAGCCTGTTGAACAACGTCGGTGACATGTGTTCTCAGCCTGAACGTGCATTGCGCGATATCGGTGACACGTTGTGAGAATCCGGAACCCTGGCGCGACATCAGTGACACATCGTCTGAATCTGGAATGCCTTTCGCGAGATCGGCGACACCTCTTCTAAATCCAGGCACCTGATGAACGACGTCGGTGACATGTGTTCTCAACCTGAACGTGCATTGCGCGACATCGGTGACACGTCGTCTGAGTCTGGAAGGCATTTCGCGACATAGGTGACACCTTTTCTGGATCCAGGCACCTTATGAACGACGTCGGCGACATGTCTTCTCAAGTCGAACGTGGTTTGCGCGACATAGTTGACACGTCGTTTGAATCCGGAACCCATACCGCGACATCGGTGACACGTCTTCTGAATCCGGAACCCTTGCGCGATATCGGTGACACCTCTCCTCAACCTGAACGTCCTTGGTGGGACATCGGTGACACGTCTTCTGAACCCAGACACCTGTTGACTCGCCTCGCTGACACCTCTTCTAAACCCGGACGCATGTTGAAGGAGGTGGGGACATCTCTTCCCAACCCGTACCTCCTTTGCGCGACATCGTTGACATGTCATCTGAACATGGACGCCTGTCGACAACTCCAATAGTTGACAACTGGTGACAACTATTAAGTAAGCAGCTTCTTCATTAAAAATTTTAGGGGAGCAATAAACTACTAAACTAACTTATCACAGTGGGTGCTGAAGACATGTAGATTTGTTCTAATTTGTTTTTATTGTGAAACTTATCTGCAGCATAGGGAACACCTCCGTTTTGTGGCTGGGTTGGATATTCTTCTTCTGCTCCAGAAGGGATGGGTCGGATATTCTTTCTCAGATTCAGAAGGTCTGGATGTCATTACTCTTTGAGTGTGTGTTTGCCGTACACAATTGCTTGCAGTTACAACCCAAAAGTATTTCATCCATTCCAGATAATTCCATGATGAAGTACCTTGGATCTTGGGGTGCTTTCGAGCAGCAACAACAATGACGGTTCATAGCATGTGTAGGACAAGATCGTTATGTGAAGTTTGATTGGATGGATGTCAACTGCCTCCTTCTTATTTCCAGAGAGATCGGAGGAATTGCTCTTCCAAGGACTATTCTATTCTTCAACTGCTCTAATTGAAAAAAGAGTTAAGCGCAGAGTAAGGCTGATAAATAAGACAATCCAACCGACCCCTTGGAAACAGGTGAAAGGCGGGTATGTTGCTGTGCGTTTGTCTTCCTACGGATTAGCAGAAAACCCCATGGAGCGTCCTTAATGTGGCGACTGCAAAACGTTTAAAAAGAAGTACTTAAATGTCTAGAAATGGCTTATAAGTTAACGGTGCTTTAAGTTTTGATCTGTTGTTGAAATTAGTGCAATTTAAAACGAGTTTTAATTTTTGTTGTTTGTTCGTTATCCGTTTTTCCGTTATCCGGCCATTTTCGGGCAAAATTATCCGTTAAAAATGTTTGCCCAGCCCATCGAAAACACCAATTCACGTTGAGCTAGAGCTGCAGACCGGCTAGAACGGTAGTAATGAAGCAATAGACGGCGATAGTCGTTACGTCCCGATATGGTTTGTACAAGGGTATTCAGCGATAGCGACGGTTTCAAAAAGTGATTGGCTGGTTCTTATATATACTGAATTCTCCGCTTAATATGGTATTTCAACCGTGACATCATTTTGGCGTGGTAGAGAGCTAGTTTTGTTCAAAGGAAGGCCTTCAACTTACTGCAAAACTTTCTGCACACTTTAATATTAGATTGGCAACTCAATTTGTGGACTCATTCGTAGTCAGTTTTTCTAGCAGAGGGTATTTGGGCAGGGAGACATGAGTCCTGTAGTGCTTCGTCAACAGCGGAAATCAAGTTCCCGTCCCACCCCTCAGTTCTTAACTACACCAGGCTCTCGTGTATAATTCTTCCCGTACGCTCGCTCAAAGTCAGTGGCCAATGGCGTATTTACTCGGGTTACTCGGCGAAGACGGCGACCGACGCTGGGTGAGGAAGCAACCTAGCTAGGTTTGGGCTACGTCCATAGCGTGGCCTGTCATACCCCAACGCCGGCGGAGCCGGCTAGCCTTGCGTGGCCTGCACACTCCAGCGTCGGCGCCGGTGACCGATGCTGGCTTCTGAATAATGGAGGTTGAAGGTTTAGTAGTATGATGACTTGGGAGGTTTAGGGCCTTCCTCGGCTCCTGTGAACATAAGAAAAATGTAACTGAGTTAAATTTGATTAACACGATGAGTTTGCTGATCACACACAATAGAGCAATGAGCTGGAACAAATGCAGTATTCAGCCGTGGACGCTCCTAATCGGTTATTATTATGCAGTGTTTAGTTTAAAAAAAAAACTACAAGGTCATTTCTACAAGATTGCTTGTCAACCTTCTAGGCGCGAAAGCTATTGGTACTTCACTAAATTCCAAATATTTGTTCCTCATAACCTAAGTTTCAGTGTGAAAAGAGTGGATATCAAAAAAAACCTTTGTCCGAGATTCACAAAAATATAACATCATGTTTCCTAGTGTTCCTGATGAGCGCTCATAGATAGAATGGCCAAAATAATGTAGCACTTAAAACGGCCTTGGAAAAGCTGCTGGCATGCTGTCATCTGCACAATTCTCATTCTTGAGCGCAGTGTGCAAAATTTGGAAGGAAATGCGGGTGCACTTCGATGTATCGCGCCAAACTTCCAGCAGTACCTAGTATCATCCTTTAGTGTTCACGTTATCATCGTCGTATGCACTATGGCGCTTTTTTCTTCTCAGTACCTCTTTTGCTTCCCATGCTTTTCTTCGCAAGACCAGTTCTTTAGTCTGTTGCGCAGAGAGTTCTGCGCTTTTCTTGTGTGCAGAGTCGTAGTCCCTCTTAGGGCGCTAAAAGTCGACCCCTTCAGGTATAAAACCGGTAGTCGAGAGTGTACGTATGTCAATTCTAATCTTCCTCTAGAGCTCCTATTTCCTTGACAATTGTTCTCGTTGAGCAATCGCGTTAAACGCTGGAGAAACCACGTCATTTCCTCACATCTACTTGCTAGCATCACAATTTGAATCATCCGTGCCTTCACCGCAAAATATTGCTGAATGCTCGGAAATTTCGCATATAGCTATATGAAGATGTCAAGAGGCTTCATTTGCGAGAATATCAATCTCCGAAGCAGTTTGCTTTCAGATGAAAAACTGCACTTCGCTCTCTTCAATTCAAATTCTAATCCTAGGCTCGCTTCCACATTAATTCCATCACAAATTTCTACGATGGAGCTCCATTTATTTAACGAGTTTCTCATATTTTTCTGTAAAGTATGCAAACAGTCCACTGCGTTTTGAAAAAACTGGTCGAGGCGCCTACGCGCTCTTTTGAATCTTCGTCTCAATGATACCATAGAGCTTGAGAATCCTTCTCCTTGAATGCCTTGGTTTTTCGCCATTAAATTTGTTCTTCAAATTCTTTGAAGGAAAGCATCGCTCTATTTTACATATGGTTGTGTTTCATGATTGCGCCGGAGCGTAATGGGACTCGACTCCGGCTATCGCGTGCACCCCGACCACATTAATAGTTCGGTTCCCCTCCAGGTCAAACAAACCCAATCCTCAGAAATCGTTGAAACGAAACCAGACTTGTCTAGTAAGGATAGAACAGTGACTTTCTCGTTGGCTGGCTGCCGCCATTGATTATCTATAATATATAGGCTGTGCAAATTGCAAGTGCCATCAAATTGCAGTACAGACCTATTCTTTTCCACATTTTTGATACATATACTTGGATTTTTGCTTTCGAAAATTAAACAAACCAATTAAAACCCCATAGTTGTCCATTTACGTAGTTGTTTGTTCCTTGCTCTTTTTATTGCTCTTCAGTTGTTCCTTGCTCTTGAGTAATCCCTTTCTTTATAAAGTATTGATTGTTTTTCACTGTGACACACCCTTGAGTGCATGAAGTAAATAAATAAATGAATAAATAAATATCCTCTACGATAAGCCGTAGAAGTAGAATGCCTGGCGCATCCCTGACCAAGATTCATGAACTGCTTTGTTTATCCTTTTTTATTCTTACTTCACACTGACACAGTGCTATGTATGCCGATGGGGTAGAAGCCGGAGCTCTTCCTTTTTGAAGTAGTGCTCAAAGGATAGACTGCATTGGAGATATCTAACATTGCAATTCTCTTAGGGATAGATGTCGTGTGTGAGCATAAAAGCAAGATAATCTGCAAGAACAGGATTCTGAAGCAGTCTTCAAGGAATCTCTTATCGTTATCCAACAGCACACTTTTTTAGGTCTTGGTTCAAGCATAAAATTGAGAGAATCTTTTATTTGTGGATGTACATGTAGTCAAGGACATCTCGCGTATGAGCTATTAGCCGTTGCCGTTCTGTTGAGGGGGGGGGGGGGGTGGGGCGTCTTTAAGCCTTAGCATTGCTTCGACAAGGCACTCTTCTCGGCGTCGCTTCATGAGCCCTTAAAACTCAAGGAAGCCCTCTCGACTGCTTTTCATCGGGTGCTTCTGCACCAAGCAAATGCTCTTAGATCCATCTTGAATACTCCGCTCTTAAATCCATCTTGAATACTGAATACTGCTACTACTGCTACTGCTATGAATACTGCTGCTACATACAGCGCTGACGTGACCGATTCATGCCCTTCGGAGCATCTTCTACCAAAATCTCTCCAACCGTAGACCAAATATTCTGCTTCTCATGGTGGGTGGAGTGTAGGTCTAACCTCTGCTCTAAACAGGGTCCTAAAGCATCCACCCACAATGGAATAGTGTCCTCTCTCCACATATGTCAGCTCACCTTCAACCGAGATCTGACAACCTATTCTACATCTCCTTCATTGTTTTGTTCATCTAAGAAGCATTGAAAAAATTTTCCGATAACCAGACAGTTTGAAACGGCTGCTCGGAAATGACGAATTTTGTCTTACTTATGTTACCCCGGGCGCGTGTAGCGCAGTTGAAGGAAGTGCGAGCTGTCGCGTGCTCCCTTTACTAGGTACATCCCTTCGAGGTAGGTGAATTGGTACAAGACTTGTCTGGGAAGGATAAAGCGCTGATTTCTTCATCGGCTGGCCACCGCAAGTCACTGTGTGGCCAAGTACGCATTCAAATCGCCTTCGCGACATCCCACAGAAGTAGAATTCGTGGCGCAGCGTAAGCGATTGAGTAACACCATGCTTTATCCTTTACCGGATCTGAAAAAGAGCGCGAGAATTGCACTGCGGTGCTGATGAGCAATGGTAAACACAAAACGTCATGCTAGCAACAACGAAAGGTCCAAACATCAAACTTCTCCAACCTTAGAATTTGTGTGCTTTGAAAATCAACTGCGGAATGTTGAACAGATAATCTCCGTCAATCGAAGCTTTTAAATATTAAAAGTAGAACAATGGCGCCTTTCTTCATGAAGACGTGTAGACGAGGTCCTCTTTTGAGGTTTCCTATATTTGTCTGGTTACAACGTATGTGAATTCGGCCGCACCTTAAGAGTGGCTCAAATTTGGTAACTAGACCTGAAACTTAAGCACTTCGAAAGAAGAAAGGTCAAGCAATTCTGAAGGAATATGTGTTCCACATTCATGCGTTGGGTAACATTTATATATTAACTTCTACAGAGCTAGTCACATAATAACACTTTGTACAACACTACTGCATTATAGTTGGGCAACGCAATGACTAGGCAGAAGTCATCCGACAACGTTGATAGCACCATTGAGTCCGTTCAACCCATTGAGCCCGTTCAGTCCATTGAGTCCCAATATCGTGCTCATCGTGGTAGCGCCTATTCCGGTCTGTGGGCAACACGCCGGAACACAGCCGTTTATGATGAAGCTCTGCGAGGACACAGCCGACGTTGGAAGCAAAGGCGAACCGGGACACGGACCTAAACAAAGAAAGAATTTCTTATTTTTGTTTTATTTTTATTTATTCAAGGCTTAGACACGACCTTTGACAAAAGGAAGAAATAAGATAGAAAAAAGTAAGACATAGTGAAGCAATAAATAAACTACTTAAACCATGTTTGTCAAACGTGAGTTATCCAAAAAATATAGAAAGGTTCGCTTTACTACTTCCTTCGTACGAGCCATTTTCTTGTGGCATCTGCCCAGTGGCTCAAAATACGGCGTTGAACAATCTTTATTTGGGATGCGCCACGCACCTTGCTTGATGTCGTGGAGGTAACTTGGCCTATGCATTTACCTAATGCTGCAAACACGCTAGTGTTTATCCTTCCCAGACAGGCTTGATGGCGATTAACCAACCCCAGACGGATTGGAAGGCTTGGATGCCCTGGGCGGAAGACGAATAAAGAATCTCGGTTTGGGTCACGTACCCATCCGATTTCGTCATCAGTAGGACTTACTGTAGCAAATGTCAATAGAGCTCAGCTCAGTGTAACCTGCATTAATTGGCCAGGCTGCAATTGTTTAATTCCTTAATAAAGCTCTATTTTCCATACGAGAAGTTTAGTAGTAAGGAAAACAGAGAAATCCACACGATAAATACATAAAGAATCTACTTTTTAATGACTTCATAGCGATAGCAAGCCACAGCGGAGTGAATCCAGTTCCGATCGTTGAAGCAATAGCGATGGTCGTTTTAGCACATAGTTTCATGAGCCTGTGTTACAGGGTAATTCAGCTGACGTTTGGGCGTCTACGCCTTCTTCACAACCTGGATAATGAAGTCTGTAACAGGATTGACCTAAAGCCCACCAAACTCTGAATATGCTGGAATATCGGTAGCCAACGGTAGTCGTTGTTGGTCCACGGTAGTCAATAGTAGCGCAGTCAGAGGAGCCGCAGGCTGTCTCCTGTCTCACCCGTTTCCAGGTTCTCGGCTCAAGTTTTCCGCCCAGACCAACAAAGCCTTCCATTTCTCCGTAGTAAGGGCTTGTCTGGGAAGAAAGAGCACTGATTTGTTCATCGACTTGTCACCGCAAGTCACCGCATAGGCCAATGCATTCAAATTGCCTCCACAACATCAGGACATTGGAAAAATCTTCGATTTGTTGGAGCTAACAGGGCAAATTTCGATTCCTCCACCTATGCAGCAGTTACCAAGAAATTATGTAGCAACCTCAGTCCCAAATTAAATCGAGAAGCTTGTGTTCAAGCTCTCTAGTAAATTGGGCATATTCGCCCATACAAGAAGTGGATGACAGACTTACAGCATGGTGGAGCACCTTGCTGACAGCATTGCAGTGCAGCTCGCCCAGCGAATCTCTGCAAACAAATGGTTGAGAATGAGAAGACCTCCATTAAGAAAGCAACCTGTGGTCGAAGAGAGTGAAAGAGAAATGGTATCTAGGTTTTCAGCCCTGAACGTCTTCGACTTCAGCTTTGAAATAATTCCTTAGCTCTGCCGCCGTTGACAGCAAGGAATGGTTCGACCGGTCGAACACACGCATGGACTCACAAACAAACAAACGGGGTGGCATATAGCTGGCTAATTCGACAGCACTCAGTCGACTTCCGCAAGAAAAGATAACTAACTACAGGATTCAGTTGGGCATTCAAAATGCCCCGTCGATTTAGTTGAAAGTTTTAGTGAGTGCAGCAAACATGTTCGCATTCCATCTCTAAAAAATATATATTTGTTCTGCTAAACAGAAAACAATCGAAGCGAATAGGATTTTTAAAGGGTATTGGTACCTTGGCAGCTGTCAGCCAGTATGGGACACGCCACACGTTCAAGCTCTAACTCATTTCATGCAGCGCTTAGCTTAATTAACGTCTTCGATCGTCCATTTATCCAGTTTATAAAAGATTTGGAAATATCTTATATTTCCAAATCTTTTATATATTATCGTCGCAGGAAGTCATCGTGGCACAAGCATTGTAACGGTTCCCGGATAGGAAATTTTGTAAAAGTATCCTCCTGGGATTGCTCGAATCCGGAGTTCTTGGTTCCAATTTCTGCATAGGCTGGCTCAGCCTTCCGTCACCCATCAGTCGACGAATTGGAGCCAGGCTTGTCTGGGAAGGATTAAGCGCTGACTTGTTCATAGGCTTACCACCACAAGTCATTGTACCCAAATACGCATTCAAAATTCCTCTACGATATCCCGTAAAATTACCATGCGTGGCCCATTCCATAAAAGGACTCACTAACGCCAGGCTTGATTTTCTATCTTTATAAAAAAATAGTAATACGACATCTTTTAGAAGAATAATGCTTAGCGCGTCCTAAAAAGAGGTTGAATAACATCGGACCTTCTCCTCTGAATTGCTATTTGGAACGTCAAAGCCAGGCATGAACAACAACCTTAAATCTTTCACCCGAGGGAAGCTTCACGGACTGATTACACTAAAAAGGCTTGCACCGCAAAGAATTCTTTTCACCACATGAAAGTCCCCAGGATTAATCACGAGCAGGAAATTATCAATAGTTTGCAGTGGATTGCAGGATGCGCATTAATTATGGGTCTCGACGAAAAGTTGCGCATTTGAACCGTGAACGACATTTTTCTGAAAATTTAAGTGCTATTATATTGCGTTTTGTTCATATTACAACCGGGAAAGCTCTTTGTACGTTCTTTGCATTCTAAACTATGGTTAAAGCTCATCTGAAGCGCGCCGTTATCATTGTTCTGCGCCAAGAAGGTTATGAGTCGAAGAAAATTGTTCATCTTCTATCTATTTTCCAGCGATTAGTCTGAAAGACGATTGAGCGGTCCGATGAGCTTGAAAGAACGTCGGACAAGAAACGATGTGGTGAAAAGGTTTTTGTTGCAACTTCTGATACCATGAAAAGGATTCCTAAGAAAAATTCTCGCCGCTCAATGAGGAAGGTGGCGAAAGAGGAAGGCAACAGCGCTAGCTTTGTGAGAAATATTATCAGAGGGAGGTTAGGACTTCGCTTTTACCGACAACAGACGGCACATTTCCTCTCAGTCCGAATGAAGAACATGAGGCTGAAGATAAATATATTAGGAGACTTTTGACGCGCATTGCAGATGGTACGCACCGGAGAATTGCTTTCAGTGACGAGAAAATTTTTACAAAAAAAACATATTGTGAATCCAAAAAACAATTGCAACAAATAAGAAGCAGGCCATTTCTAAAGGAAATTCATCGGGAAGACTGCACATCCAAGCTACGCTATGGATTGGGGTGTGATAACCTCAGATGGGAAGACGCCACTGGTATTCGTCGATGCTGGAGTGAAGATCAATAAGTAAATATATTTGAATTCGGTCCCGGAAAATGTTTTGAAGTCATTGTCCATTTCTCACTTCGGAAACAAGCCATGTTGCTTTTAACAAGACTCGACTCCTGCACACAAGTCGAGTGTCATCCACAGTGGTGTTTGCAGATTTCATCGCCCACGAAGAATGGCCATCAAATTCACCAAATTTGAATCCACTTGACTTTTCGGTTTGGCCAGTTTTAGAGCACAGGACCTCAGCTACAAGACCTACAACTTGGTTTCGCTCAAAGCTGCAATTACGAAAGCGTAGAATAATCTCGATGAGGGCTATCTGCGTTCCACCTGCGACGCCTCCGTGATTCGTTTGAGAAGCTGCATACGCGCAAGAAGAGGGCACTTCGAATTGAGATTGTAACTTTTGATTGCTATGGAACTTAGTAAAGATTACAAAATGCTTTTCTCCGTTTTGAATTGTTTGTGTTGCTAAGGCACTTCGATTATTTGAGGCCCATAATTAGTGCACACCAGGGGTGTACGTTTAACGATTAACGATTTACCGATTTACCGGATTTAGCGGCATTTTTCGTTAAAACTTTTTAACGAAATTTAAAGACAAAAAAATCCTTTAAACTGCATTAACGACATTTTATGACCATTTTTAAAATTTTGCTTCCTCTCCATGTAAATGCATTTTGGACTTCTCTGAATGAGCTTTCGCAGTGTTCAAAGGAAACCTTATGCTTACTTGAATCAGTGTAGGTAATCGATATTGTCCTCAAGTTTCAAGAATTGTTGGCATTTTCCTTGCTCCTTGACCAATTTATCTGCGTGCGACCCCACTTTTCTACGCTGTCGTTCCGTGCATTTCGACTTGCTGGTCCGTTTCTTGCGTTTGATTGCTACATATTAGTTCTTCATAATTATCAACCATTCAGTTTTCCTTCGTGCAGCATCAGCCGGTGACTGTAGAACTACACCAAGTCAATTTTGAGCCTCGCCTAATTGATAGAGCGTGGCTACGGGTGCTGTCTTTGTTTCGCTTTTATTGAATTTTACGCCGTGCATCTCAGTGATTTTTCTTAAGTATTTCGTCCTCTTCAAGGACTTCCTTTGCAGTTTCCTTTGGGAGAAGCACAGCCAGTATACACGAGAAACAGTGAAATATGTAGCTAAAAGCACTAGAATTACATAAAAAGATATGAAGTCGATGAACAGTCTCTGTCATTTATTATACAGGTAGTATAAAAACTGGTACTTTACATGCAGTCCATTGCATAAAGATTTTTTTAAAGATTTACGGAAAAGGTATATCTTTGAAGATGCAGGTCCGGCTTTAGCAAGTAGTTTATTTATGTGTATCTATGGGTTTTTTCGTCTAATTTACGAATTTACTATAAAACATTAATCGGTCATTAATCCAAAATGTGCTCTACAAAAATGGGAAGGAATTGAAAGCTCAAAGAACATTCGAACCTCAAGCAGATGTGCTGTTCAGTCTGGAACCAGGTCCATCAAGAAGAAGATCTGAGTGGTCATTTGCTGAGAAGTCGCTGTACCAAGGGATTCGCAGTGGTCGCTGCCTGATTGAATTCTCCATTAAACATTCTGTAGTTTCCCAAAACAATCATGGCAGTATAGAAAAATATTCGGCTGCAAAAGTCTACTTACCGAGCTCATGTTTTATAAAAATTTGGGGAACTTTTGTAAAAATTTGGGAAAAAGGAAGAAAAAAGCTCAAAAACGTTGAGCCGTGATACGATGCACTTTGGATCTTCCCAGAAGGAGGACGACTTCCAACCAGCCAAAGGAACCAGGCATAGTAAGAAATTTCCTATTTTAGAAGTGTTGTTGCTGTTTGGTTTCGGAATCTTAATGGTTCTTCTCGCTTATTTTGTTGATGATAGACTGTTGTTGCTTGAAGATGAAGACATTGTCATATAATTGTCATGCAGATGGATTTAAAAAAATCAATCAAGAAAAAGATCTGGCTTTTTACATACTAAAATACAGCCAAACTGACTGCTGCTGAAAGACATTTTATTTACCCATTTTACCGAATTTACCGATTTTAACGCAAATTTTTTTCGTTAAAACGTGGTCGCTAAAAATTTACCGAAAAAAATTTAACGCACACCCCTGGTGCGCATTCTGTATTGTGAAAACTTCAGGGCGACATATAGTTTTGCGCAGATTCACGAACAGGCGTTTGGACTGAATGAGTTTCTTGACATTTAACAGGATTTCGCTCCCATTTATAGTATTATAGGTCTACTATTTTTTCTGCGTGTCTTCTTCCTTTTGTCGTTTTATTAAAGGGAGATAAGGTGACCACTGGATCCGTCGAACGCCGCTCCTCAAAAACACAAGAAATCACTTCTTCTTTGTGAGCTTGATTCCAGTAGCACGTGACACAGTAAACAAATCAAAACCGAAATAGGGTGCTCATCCGGCTCCAGACCCTTCTGTTATCACTTCCTCCATAATATTCGGGCTTATCGCTCATGCTCATCTCTTAAGTGGATTTTGCCTCAGTTCCGGTTGAATGCTTTGCCGAACGCCTTCTCCGGTCTCAAAAGATTTATCCTTGCAGAAATCAAACTATGCTGATGGCTGACCAAACTACAACGTGCTTTAAGAATAGGACTGCTAAAGACTGAATCACTACTCGTTACCTCATTTGTCAAATGTCGGAGAGATTTGCAGTAGGCGTTATAAAAGACCACTCTAACAACAGGGTTATATAGGATACAGGATGAGGAATGAAAAATGAAGCTAATCAAACCTTCAAGAGATACGCCACGCATTCTACTTCTTCGAGTTACCTTTAAGGCGTGTCTGGTCTGTATTATGACTTGCAGTGGCCAGCCGATGAAGAACTCAATGTTGTCTCCTTCGAAGGCATGTTTACTACCAATTCACCAACCAGATAAGTTTGCTACCAATTCAATGACCTCTATGTGTTGGAAAGCTTGCTTGGAATGGACGAGAAATCTGAGTCAAGGGCCTACTTAGTGTCGGGTGCACTTGGCAGCCTACACTTCCTTCATCTGCGGTCCAGGCACAGAACTTCTATATACTGCCGTGAATTCAGTTTAAAGCGTAATCAGGAATGCAAATGACTATTTTGCCTATACAATGACTTGCGGTGGCCACCCACAGACCTTCCCTGGCAAGTCTGGCTCGTTGATCGCGGAGGTGTGGAAGGCTTGGTTGGCCTAGGAAGGGAAATCCGAACCAAGAACTGGATTAATATAAACGCGACAACTGGCGCCCACTTCGACTGCGCTACCAACGCCTAAAGGCCCCCACACACAGTGTTTGATAAGCTTACAACCAGAAAAAACACGTCGAGTTGTCCTCAGTAGTTTCGGAGTGAAATTCAGGAAAATCGTTAAGGAGCCACGGATTTGCATATCCCTCTGCTAATCAGTCGCTGCAGCTAGTGTCATTTGCGTGCTTGTCCAGAGCTCCAGGACGTAACTCCAACGCTACGTCGCACGCTAGCAGCGTGCGAAATCGCGGCACTGAAACGCGGACGAGCGCTCGGTGACGCACGGTTAGCCGCGTAGCACGAAATTTTGTCAGTGTTAAGATTTTCTGTAGTCGTTCAGGCCTGTGTTGTACTCTCGGTGACGATCATTCGCATCATCGTGCGGCCAGTTAACATGAAGGAGCACAGATACCTCCGTTTTACAGGTTGCACATCCAACAGGGCTCGCAAGTGACCAGGGATGTGTGGAATTTCCGTTTCCTTGACCGGAATTCCGGTTTCCTGCCATTTTTGGCTCTTACGTTCCGTTCCGTGTTCCGCCTGTTTTTGGACCGGAAGGCGGAAACGAAATGGGCACTGTTCGACACTAGTTTTAATCGCAGTCAGCTTATCAATTAAAAAGAGTTTTCCTTCATATAATTGTGAGAGAAATACTATTTGTAAACTAAGTGTTAATAGATATTTTTGAAATTGGTTAGACCACCAAAAGAAAGTAGTCAAAAACAGCAACGCCTGAGTGCAAGGCAAAATTAATGTGCCAGCCAAGGCCATGCATGCGCTGTATGCTAAGAAGGTGCTGTCAACATTTGAATGATCAGAAAATTCTTGATCCATTAATTACAAGTAGCTACAAAAACTTTCAAAGCATATAGCGCAGCAACATAGAACAACATAGAACAAAGAGTTCAGTAAAGGTTGTGGCATGCGGTTGTCTGCCCCAAGATTACAACAGTGTTCCTGACTAAAGGTGCAAATTTCAATTTTTAATTTCGTTAGGTGTGATATTCATCCATATGGAGTTATGCGATTCATTTTTTAATGAAACATCACGAATATCTAGCATGGGCTGTTATTTTGATTGACTATGGTGACTTTTTAAAATCTGACACAACACTATTGCTTCGAGAACCATCTATTAGGTTGTAACGAAATAAATGGCACTGAACCACTGTAAATTTAAACAGTTAATATCTCGACTTGTAGGCAAGTTTATTAATCAAAATAAAAACCTTCTGATTCTACACATCTTTGCCAACGTGACGCAAGCTTTTTTATCCCAGTAGCATAAGGATCAGAAGTTCTGGAATTGACGAAATCTTCGAAGACACTTTCGGCATCCTGTTGGTATTTGAATATTTTCCCTACCAAGAAGTCGCCAAGATGCTTGAAGAAATGGTAGTCTGTTGGGAAGAGGTCGGGAGAAAACGGAGGATGTGGTAGAGTTTCAATGCTCAGCTCATTCAATTTCTGCAACGTCATTCGTGCTACATGGGGGCGAGCATTGTCGTGCAGAAGGAGAACTCGCCTTCGGTTTACCAAGGCCGGCCGGATATCCTTCAACTTTTTCATCATTTCTTCAATTTCAATGCAGTACTTCTCTGCCGTGATGGATTCACCGGGAGGGAGGAAGCTGTGGTGAATAATTCCCAGCGAACACCACCATACTGTCACCATTACTTTCTTTTGGTGCAATTCCGGCTTCGCAAAAACCTTGGGGCTCTCATCGCTGTCCACCCACTGTGCCGATCGTCGCCTGTTGTCGGTCATTATCCATTTCTCGTCACAGGTTACGATGCGATCAAGGAATGAATCCGTTTCGTTCCGTAGAAGCAGTGCGGACGAAATCTCATATCGTCGGTTTCTTTGCTCCTCAGACAGCTCGCGAGGCACCCATCTTTCCAGCTTTTTGGTCTTTCCAATTTCCTTCGGATGCCGGGCAGCTGTGTTGTGACTGACGCCAAGAACCTTCGCTATCTCCCTGGTACCTTTGTGTAGATCCTCCTCTACCACATCTCTCAGCTTGTCCTCATCAACATCACTATGCCTCCCACGACCTTCATGTTCTTCCAAGCTCTCATCTCCATTCCGGAACTTCTGATACAACGATACGCCGTCCGAATTGTGGAACATCCTTGACCGAATGCGGCGTTGATCTTCTCGTCTGCCTCCTTAGCTGCAGTGCCCAGCTTGAATTCATACAAGTAAATGCCTCGGATTACCCTTTTGTCCATCTGCAAAAAAGTCAATAAAACTCTAAAGTTTTCCCACTCTTACATAGAAAATTTGGTACTCACCGGTAGAGCAAAGTTTGCGCTTCTAAACGATATGCCACATGTTACGGTTTGATCTTGATCAAACGCGTAAAGACGCGCCAAAAAATAGCGCGAGCCAGTGCCATTTAATTCGTTACAACCTAATAGTAACTGTCCAGCTGTGTCGCCTTGGGCGTGGGGGTTCCAGGCTGGCACAGACTGAATATTCCTGTAGAAGTGTGGACCCACCATGACTAATCAGTCATCCAGCTATCATCTAACATCCCAGAATGAATTCTGAGTACTAGCTTTGCTGACTGTAATGTAACTGCTAATGTTGAGTAGGCAAGTATATGTGCAGTCATCACGTCGTCCATGATGTCACAGGTTTCCAAAATGTTGAGAGGAATCTATTTCCTGGTCGGAAAATAATCTAGGTGTCTACTCCACTTATAGACTTCACCCGAGTCAGTTTTTTTTAATGCAGGTCTGTAAGTATCCCCAGCAGGTTAATTTGGTTAAGGTCCAGAAAATTGCGGAAAAAAGTCAGCGAAAAACCTGTCGCAGGAACTATTTAGATGTGGAAACAGCGAAGAGATTATATGCTGAAATAGTGAGATAAAACCCTGAATTTGTTTCCCTTTATTGCTCCAGCATAACTAAAAGGACCCATATTGTATTATCACAACAGTATTATGAATTCATGCTTCGTTGTGCTATGTTATTATGATGAGGATGAGCATTAATCTGTGGAAGAATCTGTTGCTCGCAAAGTTCTGAGCAAGAAAAGCGCAATGGAAGCCACTTCTCACGCCGTTTCAGAAGCACTTTTGAAGAAATAGAGAATAGGTGTCATTTCCGTTTTCGCGTTTCGTATTCCGGTTTCCGGCCATTTTTAAGCGTTTCCGTTCCGTCTTTCGTCTTCCGCTTTTTCCAAAATTTTTTCGCACATCCCTGCAAGTGACGCTGAATGGCTGCAGTAACCCATAATGCATTCACGGCAAAAGACGAAGCCAAAGTTTTAAGAGCTGGAAACAGGGCGTTGTCGTAGAATATTGGAAAAGTATGAACGGCTTTGGCCGCTCGGCCTCCATCCGTTTGGCTTCATTCACTCATCCACCTTGAACTCGCGTAAATGAGTCTCGAAAACCCCGTCACAGGCCAAGTCGGGATGACTTTGATCGAATACAGGGTTTCTTGTGAAATAGCTCACAGCACAAGATATAGCGCTGGCTATTAATACAGTGAATAAGATGAGAGCATCGTTGTCAGATCCTTCAGATAGCGTCCCATTGTCATCTAGCATCAGCACGACTTTGTATAACAATGGTGTAACAAGCATGTAGTCCTTAGCAGATAAGCGTAGAATTCCCTAACAGGAGGCCAGGAGTGGGATACAACTACTTTCCGTCTTCTACGCGAAAAGTCGTTCGACGGTCGCCGGCACACACTTTCGCGCTCTAACGCGCTCAGCAGCAAAACGCGACTACCGCGCGCGTGTGACATCACTAGCCGTGCCTGTTGGAAGCAGTCGGACCGCTACAACTGATCCAATTTCGACGCGCACCGCGCGCGACGTTGGAGCTATTTATGCCCCCCCCCCCTTGTCCAGCGAAAATAGGGTCGGGATTTGGGGGGAGCTTCTGATGGGCGGAAAATTCTATAGAGCGTCGCTGGTACGTTCCTCATCCTTGGCTCCAACGTATAGAGCCTGTAGGGCGTAAGGGCGCTCCATGTCTGATAGAAAACAAGGTTGGAATGGCGCGGTTGTGGGCATTATGCACCGGACAACTCGGACGGGTTTTTTTCCGGTTGTAAGTGTATCGGCGAGTCCCACACACTTCTGCGGCAACGCCGCGGCTTTATCCTTAACCATTGGGCAGGGACGCAGAGCTCGCCGCCAGCGACGGTGGTAGGCGGCGAGCTCAACGGTGAGCGGGCTAACGGCGCCGCTGGAGCGGCAGCGGCAATAATGATGTGAATGATTGATTGATTTCGAGCCGATTCGGTGCCGGCAGTGACTGTCTGCGCTCTAGCCTTTCGCGGTAGGGAGCGGCCAGAGCGCGGACGGGAGGGAAGGCGAATAGCAGCAGTGGGTCCCGACTATTAGGTTGTAAGGAAAGTTCTCCAGTTTTCTGCCAGAACTTTCCTAGCAACCTAATGGAAACACAGCACCTCGCCGCTCCGTGGCCCTGCCGCTTGGCCACGACAAGACTACGGGAACGGCATGGCTCATCGTTTTCGCCGCTCGTCGCGAAAGTGTGTGGGGTCTTAAGCCCTCCGCACACTTTTGCGGCAGCCGCGTACGCGGCACAAGCCAGAACAGCCGCGTACGCGGCTTCCACTGCCGCGTACGCGGCTTCCACTGCCGCGTGCTAGAGTTCACGCGGCACTCCTCCCGCTCGCTCAATCACCAACGCGGCAATGCGGCAACAATGCCTTGGAGGATTACTGCCGCTGCCACCGCGTCTGCCGCGCAGGCGGTACATCAGCGGCAGGCCGCGCGAGGCTAGTTTTGCCTCGCGCGGCGACTCTGCGTCTCTGCCCCATGCTTAAAGATAGGGCTGCCGCGTTGCCGCAAAAGTGTGCGGAGGGCTTTAAGGATGTTTAAAAGCGCAACAATTTCCGTGAAATGACCGGCGATGCCCTGTTGCTCAACGAACCTCGTCTTCACCATAATAGCCGTCTATTATTCCGCATAAAGACCTTAGAGAGCGATCGCGTCTTACGCGAAGACTAGAATCAAAGAGCCTTAAGTTTTTGCAACAAATTGCTTTTGAAGCTTATTACATCAGAACAAGAAATCACTTAGGAAATTAATTCTTGTAAACTCGCCCCCTATTTCCCGAGGCTTGATTTAAGATGGTGACGTAAGGTGACTAGCACGATATTTCTGACTTTGTTTACTTGCATACAGTGTACAAGCGTCGCATGACGTTACGAAATGAAGGATTTTGGAAATTCTTTCCTCTAAAGCATTTGTTGTGTTTAGTTCGGGGCGTATTTTATTGCGTATGCATATTCTTATTTCGCTGTCGTACTCAATTTTCCTTATTTCCCTTCCTTCCGTAATTTAGGAGTTAAAGGCAGTTTAGAGATAGAAAAGCGCTTTCATTGCTTTCACGAAGGTTCAAAAACTCCCATCCCAAACATAACAAGTAAATTTGAACGCTGCGTTAACCTCTTCCAAGCATTATACAAATGTGACCAGGGCCCGGATTCATCAACGCGCATACCCACGGGTATACTGGGCATACGGGTTGGACATACCCACGATGTGGACATACCCACGGTTCATTAAATCTTAAACCTAACCCGAAAAATCGTGGGTATATCATTGGGTAGAGAAAACCCTCCGATCGTTCTGGGTATACATCCGTATACTCGCGACTTGTTCGCGCCCTATTGACAAAATGGCACCCCAGTGAGATCAGCATTTCTCGCGAGAGAACTAGTTGTACCTTACCCTTGTTTCCTTTCTGGGCCCGGATTCATCAACACGCATACCCACGGGTATGCTGTGGGCATACCGACGATGTGGACATACCCACGATTCATGACAAACCTTACCCACAAAATCGTGGGTATATCAGCGAGTAGAGAAAACCCTCCGATCGTCGTGGGTACATCCGTATACCCGCGACTTGTTCGCGCCCATTGACAAAATGGCGTTCCAGTGAGAGCACTGTTCTCGCGAGAGGCCTAGTTGTACCTTACCCTGATTCCTTTCATGAATACGAATCGTATCCACTACCCACTGCTGGTAGTGGGTACGATTCCCTTACGGTATCTCTACCTATATCCATTGTTCGATGAATCCGGGCCCAGAACACCACGCTCACCCTGTGAGTGCAATTCTTTCAATGCTATTTACCAATTAGATGCGCGGTAGCGCAGTTCGATGATGGGCCGGCAGAGCGTGAATCCGATTTTAGGTTCTTGGCTAGGGTTTTCCGCCGAGCCCAACTACGCCTTCCATCCCTTCGCGGTCGATGAATTGGTTTCAGATTTATTCGGAAAGGACAAAACACTAACTTGTTTATCGACGGCCGCCAAAAGTGAATGTGTAGTCATGTGCGCATTCAAATAGCCTGCACGACATCGCGTAAAGTAGAATGCGAGGCGCATCCCAAAAAGGGACCGATAAACGCCGTCCTCTATTCTTTATCTTTCTTTATTTATCCTCTATTCCTACCACCTTCCATAATTACTCCTACAACGTTTCGATAGTGAAAAGATCAGCAGCAGTCGACTACTACTGGTTTCTGAATTATTTTATTTTATTTATTCAAGGCGTAGGCATGAGTCTTCGCTTACAAACTAAAAACAAAAGAACAGAACAAAAACGATCAAATACGTAAACAACCCAGGTTAGATATCAATCCTTGTGCTACGTTTTCACGACATGCCTTTTAGCATAACATTGAAATTTTTTCCAGCAGGATAGGTTCAATAGGCATGCGAAGACAGTATACCTTTGTCCTTGGGAAAAAATTTCGAATTTCGAATGATCGAATAATATTCGATTTTCAAAATTTCGAATTTCGAACGATCGAATAATCTTCGATTTTCAAAATTTCAAATTTCGAATGATCGAATAATATTCGATTTCCAAAATTTCGAACTTCGAATGATCGAATATTATTCGATTCTCAAAATTTCGAATTTCGAATAATCGAATTTCGAATTGTCGAACATTCGAATAATCAAATGAACACCTTACTTATTGTGGTCATCCAATGATTGACATTCACTTATGTTTATTACCCACTGTAAACTGCGTTCGAGAGAGCGGCATATACAAAGGCTTCAGATTGTCATTACTCTTGTACCAGTTGGTTAATTGTGAAAAGGATCGGTAATTATCAACTGTGGTACTTCGATTTCTATCAGTGGATCTCCTGTCCGTGGCCGACGTACTCCCGCTACTCTTACGTTAAATTAGGGCTAATGGAGTGGAGGGTGTGCGAGTCCAGTGAGTGATAAGCGCTACTGAGGCTGAAGGCGACGAGCGAGGCGAGGGCGAGCTGAGGGCCGAACCGAGGCTGTGGAAGCCGGTGTCCAGGCTCAGATGCCGTTGCTCAAGCGCCGCGAAGGCTGCTCCATCCATTTCCTTCACGAGACCAAAAGACGGTGACAAAGCTATAATGAAGCACCCTTGCTTCCCTAGGAATTCGTGCCCGGAGAAGAAAGAAACATCTTGGATAGGCAGAGCTAGATTGTTATAGATCTTGCTTCATAGGTTACTGTCTCCGTAGGTTATACCGAAGCTTCTATTTGGTAAGAGAAAGACTAGCATGGTCTAAGAAGTAACACAAAGACGATCTGGTGCAGAAGAGGCACATTGGAGCTCATGAGTGGCATTTAATCTGCGTTCTGGCTCCGTTGAAGAGCTTCGCGTCACATATAAGCAAACGGACCCGAAGTCCATGGTTGGACTCTAATCTGGTAAGACACTACGACTTTGACAGTGTTATTGCGAAAATGTGAATGGCTCGCTTTCATAGGAAACGGAGTACTTTAAGGTCTCTGCTGGCAGAAAGCAGGAGATTCCCAGGCTCCAGAAAGTGCTACCTCCCTACTGCAGCTCCTTCCGGCTTTAATCGTTCCGTCGCTGTAGTTGGGGTAGAAATACAAAACGGAGATTCTCCCGTAGTATACCGAAGGCAAAAGCGTCATTGATCAGCCATAACACGATTCACTTGTTATTCACGTGACTGGCCGCAGGAGGCTGGACGGCGTTCAAAGGAAGCAGGGACGCAGCGGAGGTCGGCGTTTGCCCGCGCTTACCTCGCGTCAACTAACCGGGAAGTGCCTGAAGCGTATGTCCGAACGGGAAGAGCGAGTCATATAGGGAGAATCCCCACCCTCAATTAGAGTAAAAGTGTTTTAATTTTTTGCCAAGAAAAAACCCAAAGAGTACGGGGTCGTTGTAGTTACAATGTAATGGGCGCCTCACGAGTTCGACGGTCCTGTATGTCCGCGATGCCTCTGCTGCAAGCGGGTCGCAGCGCAGTGGATAGAGACGTTTCATGCGAGGGAGATCGAGGGTTCAATCCTCCTGCGCTGCTGCACTTTTGCGGTTCAACCATTTCAACTGATTGTTGAGATTTGGTGGATTCTGACGTCTATACCATTTCAGAGGTTCTCTACTAATTTTTCCAGCTGTATGCTGTGGTTTAACATAATGATGCATAAACGTTCAACATCAGTGATACACAGGCACAACGTGCATGAAGAAGAAGCACTGGTCACAATAGGATGGCGTATAAAGGCTACAGGCTCCTCACAGTTTGTTTCCCTAGATGGACCGATGACCTCGGGAAAAACCATCCTGCTCGGATTTTCAAAGACCAGGACGTGACGTCGCAAGTGGTTCCAATGAAGAAACGAGGTCTATGGATCCCGCAAACTGGCGTTAACGGTTATCGATACACTCTTTCCCCCATCTTTGGCTGTCAACTGGAAATCAGAGGGAGCTGAAGGTTTCAAACCTAGCACCAACAATGTCCGCCGATGCTAGAGTGGTGATCCACCTACTTACGCTGAAGTGTGGCCCACCTTTAGGCAAGAAACCTTCGAGGGAAGAAATCAAGCTGGCCGAACAGATGGCCAGCATACTCAAGGATTTCCAAGCACGTCAACTTGAAGTTGACGAAGACGAACAGCTGGAAGTGGTGGAAGAAGAAGATTGGAATCCGCAAGATGAACTGATAGACGTGGAGATGCAAGCAAGAATTGAACATATGATAACGTTTTCGGGCAGAATGATGTCTCTCCCACGTCATTGTGCATGACCCTCCTTTTGACCTGCGAAAAAGGGACAACATCCTGAAGGTAGATGTCGAAGCTGCGGGTACCTGCGGGTAGCTGAAGGAGGACGGATTTGTTATAATGACATTGAAGGTGGTGTCGCTGGTATACTGTGAGGAGCCTGTAGCTTTTATATTCTGTCCGATTGTGACCAGTGCTTCTGTTTCATGCTCTTTGGGCCTGTGCATCACTGGTATTGAACGTTTATATGGTATAAATGTCAGAATCGTTCAACTCTCAACCAAACATATGAAATGCACAAATGCAGCAGAGCACGAGAACCGAACGCCCGACCTCCCCCCCCCCATGAAACAACGCCTCTATCCATTGCGCTCCGAGCCACTTGGCGGGCCCCACGAATTCTATTGTAACGGACTGCCTACTTCTTCTGTTTAACGACTTGGCAAAAATATACCCATTTTTATACTAATTGAGGGGTGGGGATTCTCCCTATATAACTCGCTCTCGTCTTTCAGACATACGCTCCAGACCCTTCCCTTGTCAGATTGCATACACACAATTTGGCCACTTTGAATGACGCGTTCTTATCAAAAGGTCACAGTTCCCTGGTTTTCGAGGAAGAGTGCATTAACTAGTTAAAAAATTGATAAAAAATATTCGAAATTCGATTATTCGAAATTCGAAGCCTTCGAATATTCGAATAAACGAACATTCGAATATTGGACTTTCTCGAATAATCGAATAAACGAATAATTCGAATATTGGACTTTCTCGAATATTCGAATAAACGAATAATTCGAATATTGGACTTTCTTCGAATAGTCGAATATTCGAATATTCGAAATTCGAATTTATTCGAAATTCGACTATTCGAAATTCGAAAAGGATAAAGGTATAGAAGACAGAGGAGCCAGGTCGACGTACCTCCTAAGCAGCAAATTAAAATCCTTCAGGGTCCTGTACGTCAAGAAGTCTGACCTAACTCGTGTCCTTGCTATCGAGCATCCCCCTACGGATCTCGTTAGCATCCCATCAAAGAATTATGGAGCGTTAATGGTACGCTTATTGGCAAGGATTTCGCACCTCATCATATGAATGTCGGCGGTTCTCCTTCTATTTCTCAATGACGGAAGCCCAAAAAACCGCGATCGATGAGGACCGTGAGGTATTAGGTTGGTGTTCATGGAATAACATCTCATCATAAGTTTCCTAGTGAAGTTATTCTGAATGCTTTCCAAAAGGTCTGCATCCCTTTTCTTCGTTGGATTAAACACTGTAGCCCTGATTTCACAATCGGTCGCACATATGTTTTGTAGGCGCGTATATAGACTTCAGGGAGTTTGGATTCCAAAACCTTGAAGAGGTTGTAGATGTAGTTATCGCCGCCCTCTCGTCCTGCGTTAGCACCTTTATTTTTCACAGCTCTAGCATAGTATACAATCCGTTTGTTGGGAACGAAATATTCATTCTCCTTATAAGGGATATACTGAAATTTTAGATTGACTGACACTTCTTACGGTTACTTTCTTGAAGTGGCAGGCCTGTCTAACGTGCACCAGGAAATCGGCATACGAAGCCAGATTCCACTTATTTTGGAAAAGTTAACAACATCTGAGCAAATTTCAGCATCTAACCTACATATACCATTTTCAAAGCAATTTGGTCACTTTTTGTACTAATCTGGACCCGCTTCAAAACTATGCTAATCGGCAGAGGGGGGGGGGGGGTGGAGGAGGGTGTCGTCGGAATCGGATATAGTGATCTACATCTCCATTCCCTTACTTGAGCCTCAGCTGGTGTCCCATTACGTGAGAGCTTTTATTTAAATTCAGAGGATGTGGTTGTGTAGTATGGGATGACGAACGCAATTGAAACATCCAGATTGCCCCTCGGACTCCCACTTTTCAAAGAAACTTTCACACTTATGAAATCAGACCGAGCAACTTTCAAAAGAAGACGAGCACTTTAAATATTAAAACAGAGACTTTCTAGGAAAGCCCCTTACATTTCTATGTAATATCGCGAAAGCAGAATAGGGTAGCAGCTGTTCTATGGAAACACTTGCAATACATTGCTACGTAGTAGACGGTTGACCAAACCCTTCCTCTTTGTCAACTCAAACAAATTCTTTTCCAGTACAGTCACTCTGAGGGCTATGAAGACAATTTACTGTAGTAGAGAGGGGCTCATTTCGAAATCATGCTCCAGAATTCAACTCTGTCAGATAGTGATATTTGTGTATCTAAGTTGCAATAAGAAAAAATGGGAATGGAACCCCATAGAAATAGTTAGTGCAGCTACTCAGATCGTACCTCCGATCGCTTCTAAAAATAATTCACCGCTCACCAAATATCCCGGGCAACAGCAGCAGTTCTGGCCAGCGCCTCCGATTCCTGGACCACTCGCTATCGCATAGAGCTGTGAATAGACGACCGGAGCAATGATGAGGACGGCTGCGAATTCAATCTTCATCTTGACCTGAAGGATCCGTCTTTAGGGGAGCTGCGCTTCTCGAACGAGTACTCAGCAACATGCAAGCATACTAGAGTGGGGAGTTCTTGAGCAAGATTCATCAACAATTAAACCCGTGGGTTTGCGGGGTATAGGGTGTAGGGATAAGATAAGAGTCAGGTAGAGATAAGGCAAGAATCAGAGACGCAGGCTTCATCGTGGGTATCTCTACCCCTTATACCCACGGGTAAGTCGTTGATGAATCCGGCCCCTTATGGTGCACACAGTGTTCCAAAAATATCACTTATCACAGAGTGATTATGAAATCGGAACTCTCTCAACGTCACCTAATTTTTATTTTCTTCATAGTATTTAATTTTTAGGTAACTTTCGCACTTGCGAAATGCACGACTTTCAACCCATAGTTTTTTAAAAATTTGAAAGAACAATTTCCGTTAACAGAAATATTTATAAAGCCTTGAAGAAAGTACTGTTTTGAGACAATTCCAAAAACGTAGTTAAGAGTGTAAAAGAAAGTAAAAAGATCGAAATTAGTCAATTCTTTGCGGGATACGAAACGGATCTTACTTCTTCGGAGTCTCGTGGAGGCAGTTTGAGGGCAAATATAACCCCGCAGTGGCCATCCGATGTTCAAGTTAGTTTTTTATTGTTCCAGGCAGGATAAATAAAGGATAAAGGACGGCGTTATTTAATCCCTTTTGGGATGCGCTACGTATTCTACTTCTACGGGATATCGTGGAGGCGATTTGAATGCGTATTTGGTCATACAATGACTTGCTTTGGCCAGCCGATGAACAAGTCAGCGCTCTATCCTTCCCATACAAGTCTGGTACCAATTCACCGACCCCGGAGGGATGGAAGGCTTGGTCGGCCTGGGCGGGAAATCCGAACCAGGAACCTGGTATCGGGTGCACGCGACAGTCGGCGCCTCCTCCGACTGCGCTACACATGTCCGTTTCAGGCAGACCTGACACAAATTCACCGATCTCGGAGTAGACTTGGTTGCCTGAGTGCGAAATCCGAACCAACAACCTAGAAGACCATAAAAATGAAGGAGCCAAGACATCTTTGGTTAAGGAAGAAGTTTTCGGCTTAAACATCCTCAACTTTTTTTTAATACGGCAAGAGGTACTTTTTGCAACTTATGGTGTATTAGTCCTACTTTCGACACTGCGATAATACCTGCTAGACTGGGACCCAACTTATGGTGGTTATGCAAATTCTCGGCAGATCGAAGCGCGGAGGAACCGCAATACTTTTAGAGAGTGTGTCAGCCAAGAAGCTTTAACCCCTTCGCGACAACGCCTTTTTTCGCTTGCCCGTCACGCTGGCGATTCTTATTGGTAAATGTCTCTGCGACTCAAACGAAATAAAAAAGCCTGTTTATTTTTCAAAGTGTACTGAAAGAAAGTAAGGGGAGATGTTCCAGGAATTCTTCTAGCCTGAAGTTGTCCGATGTGGCAACTAAGCGTCGAACAGCATTGACCGACAATGTCACAAAGAGGTTGAACAAAGAAATATCACGGTTTTTACCTCCGTCTCTGAACATTTGATCTGTCCCAAGGTTTAAGGTAGGTGGAAGAAAAGCTTGGAGAGAGGCTTGCATAGTGTTAAAAGATTTGTGCAAACCCTAATTGGATGAAATACATCTGCACTACCAATCGAGTGAGCCTCGTGAAATACTATGCGAGTGCACTAAGTACAGAAAGAATTTAGCCTCCCTGATCTTTAAAACAAGATTTTCTGCTGCATGTAAAAACAGGAACAGCACATATTCGAACACTCTGTTCATTTTCTAGTTGATATTTGATAATTTGAAAGAAAACGCTTGCGACACCCTTCTTTGCTATTGTTCTAACTAGGGAAGGGTTTCAACCTCCCATGGAGCTTCAAGTTGAGACCAGGATCATTAGAAAGAGCTCGGAATGCTGATTACGAATATGGGTACCAAAATTGCAAAATGAAACCCCTGAGCGAGTTATGAACTGCCGAAACTGGATGGCCTGACCACAGGCTGGCCGTGTGAAGGAGTTGGCGCGACATAAGGGCGCGTAAAGAAAAACCGTTAGTCGTTTTTTTCTTACTCACGATGAAAAACGTGAATATTTGCTTAATCGTGCTACAATTGACTGTTTGTTGCTGGTTGTAGGCTGCATGTATAAGAGGTGCTCTGTGTGAGCAACATGTCTGCTTCACACATTTTTTTTGCTTTATTGCACGAATGAATGCCAAAGTTGTTAGAAACGCCTCCAGCTGTTCCATAAGATGTGGAATCTATTTGTGCAAAATAGTAAATAAAAATGTCACCATGGCAGTTTCTTGCTTTCTAGCATTTTTACAATCGTGTGTGTTAGTTTTCCCGGCTATTTAACGAAACAGGTGTTATAATTCAGAACAAAAGGCCATTTCGAAGACAAATTATGATTTGCAAGAAAACCGGCGAACGAGAACCGAACCAACGACGTCTCACCTGATGATCAGGAGCACTACCACTGCTCCACCGTCGCAGCCGGCTAACACCCATCAACACCACTATCGTGCCAGCTGTGTCGCACGGCCAGCTTGTGGTCAGGGTACACAGTTTCTACAGGCCATAACTCGCTTCATTTTGCAATTCATTTCATTTTGCAATTTTGACGCCCATATTCGTAATCAACACTTTGAGCTCTTTTTAACGATCCTGGTCTGAGCTTGAAGTTTCATGGGAGGTCGAAACCCTTCCCTAGTAAGAATCGCCCACTTCTTAGACGGCGCGTCTAGCGCAGTCGGAGGAGGCGCGACTGTCGCGTGCAGCCGATACCAGGTTCTTGGGTCGGATTCCTTGCTCAGGCTAACCAAGCATTCCTTCCCTCCGGTGTCGATGAATAGGTACCAGACTTGTTTTTTAAGGATGACGCGCTGACTTCTTCGTCGGTTGGCCACCGCAAGTCACTGTATAGGCCACATATCCATTTAAACTATCTCCACGACAACCAGTAAAATTAGAATGAGTGGATTGAGTAACGCCACTCTTTTCCGTTCTCTAGACAGTAAAAGCAGTCGGATATTTTGCTTAACTATGTCATCACCCCTTATTTTCTTCTGACTATAAAACATTCAAACATTTCGTGTGAGAGAAAAAATAGAGAAACGCATAACGCTCTAACATTCGGTTGATCATGCGTAATAGAAAGGAGGCATTTATACAAGAACTTCGTACGTCGTGCGGTCATAACGGCGACTTGTGACGGAAAAATCCGTCGCAACGTCGTATGCTCATAATTCTATCGTTTTAGGTTTCTTGAAAATGGGCTGGCACCATTCGAATCGTCTCTTCGAGATCTACGCATGTACGAACCGTTGCGCGTTAGGGTGCTTGAAAAACCTTATGCTGCATAAAAAATCCTCGAGTTGCAATCGAAAAGATTCACACTTGACAGAGTTATCGTGTTTCGAACACCCCCTCGCGTGCAATTTGCAGGTGGTCGACCTACTCGATTGATAGGTTCGATCCTACATGCATTGTTCACGGCGCACTCCAAACTCTCGCCAGGACAGAGTACAGCAATTCCTGAGTAGGACGACTAAAAATTTCTGATGAAATTCTTCAAATTGTTCGAAATAGTCTTGACGGCTTTACATTTTGCAGTAAGGGAAGATAGAAGCGGAGTCAACATGCTTTCACCCACTCGATTGATAGGTTCGATCATACATATATGCGATGTGCACAGCGCACTCTCGGAGCCTTTCTGGCATGGTAGAGCACTCATAACGTACGCCATGATTGAGATAACGAAACACGTTTATTTTAGGAAATAAGCTGCCCTAATAACAGAGGCCTGCTCCAGTCATTTTGTGGGCCAGCAGCGGCGAAAATATGGTGTTCTGGTAAAGTTGTGGGCACGCTTGTGTAGACCTCGAAGAGACGAATCGAATGGAGCCAACCGCTTTTCAAAAAACATAAAACTGAAGGAATATGAGCATCTGACGGTTTGCGATGGATTTTTCCGTCGCAAACCGCCGTTTGACCGTGCGACGTGAGCGGTATTGCATGTTATCCACGCCTCATATCAACTAATATCGTGCCTGGTAAATGTATGACAGCGAAAACAATAACAGTCGTAATGGTCGGTTAAAATTAATCTTACCGGGCATCGTACACAATACTTTTTCTGTGTGAAAAAGTCAGATCTATTAGCTTGCTCATTCGAGATCAATTTAGCTGTAAAATAATCGCTTCATCCCACCTGAAGATGAACAATTGGTTGAAGCTGCAGACTGGATCGGTTCGATGGTTCCGGTCACTGCGCCGTTCTGTTTAAATAGTCCAAGCTTCGGACACGTATCCATAAAAAATGGCGCTGTCGACTGGACAGTTTGCCCGTCATCCAAGGTAAACAACTGAGTCCAGTGTAGGTAAATACTGCGACGGAATCCAGTTATCACGGCGATTACGCGAAATTCCTCAATGAGAACCTTTCCCGGAGAAAAGGCAGTTGCGGAAAGGAAGAAATTGATCAGGAAGAGTCACCTCATTCTATTGGGCATTTCCAACGTTGTTTTTTGACCATTTCAATAGATTTGTTTACAGATAAGGTCGTGCTCAAGCTGTTACCTTTAAACTGAAGTAGCTATGCTGAGAGATTACATAGGTCAAGCATGACTCTCGCCTAGCCTCGCATTCTGAACTGTGGTGGTCACTGCCTCACACCTCAGCCGCTTTACTGAGTTTCCGCTGGACTAAGGTCAGGTGGGGTATTTGAACAGCCTCTCCATTGCTCATGATTCAAAAACTTGGCGTGAATATTGTTGGGTTGAGGTGATATCAATTGGGGTAGCCACCAGCTGATTAGACTTTTTGGACTCTGAAAAAATGCAATTTTGCCGATACACAGCCAAGCAAAGCCGTCAAATAAGTTAGGCCAGAGTTGGTGAAGGGGAGACAGCACTTCACAATGCCGAAGTTCATAGAGAGTCGTTCATGTTCCGAAGACGCAGAAGACGTGGCGCACTCCAAACAAGTGTTGGCTAACGTCCTTCTTAATCCGTTATCACTTCTGAAAGGACCTCGTCCATCCGAACGCTGTTGGTGATTCTAAGCTGCCACCAGGAAATCGCCCTCAATCTTCACAGCTTTGACCAATCTCAACGTTCACCCTGGACGGAGACTGCGAAAATGAGTGGTGACAACTCAGGATCGACGCCCATGAGACGATACATATAGTCGAGATGAAACAGGAAAAATTCTTACTAATTTTATAAAAAATTACTAATTTTTGCTGTCTGGTACGTTTTATTTTTTTTAGTGCAGAAACGTCGAAAACGCGCCCTCCGTTCCTCAGAGTACAGGGTGTCTCGAAAAATGTATGCACTGTTTGAACGGTGATAACTTTGCACTCATTAAAGGTACTAAGAAGTTAGCAGCTGGTATGAAAGCTTAAAAAAATTTAAATCTTTTTACCTATGAGCGGTATGCATCGCTCCATGCACTCGTCTGAAACCTTTCATTTTACACTCGATTCATTGTTTTCCGCTTGAACACTTGTTACAATTTCTCCATGAAGCGGTTGCATCGATTATATTGTACTTCTTTTAAAATTCAAAATTCAAAAACACACTATGACTTGCAAAAATTGTAGGAAAAAATATAAAAATAATAACAATTAATAATTTTACAAAATGTAAAAAATGTATGCACTATTTGAAAGCTTCTAACATTGTTGCTAGTGAAGCTTTCAAAGATGTTTGAGATTAACATGAAGGCACAGAATAGCGACAGTTCTGTGGAGTGGAAATAGTCAAAATTGCGCCACGCCTCCGCCTAAACTCCATCTAGAAAAATGAGGCTCCTGCTCACAATTAAACTGTGCAATCAATAAACTTACGTGACACATGTCTATGGCGCAATCTTCACCAGTTGCACGCCATAGAAATCTCCTTACTCTGTGTGTTCATATGAGTCTCAAACAGCTCCAAAAGCCTCACTAGCAGCAACGTGAGAATCTTTCGAATAGTATCTAAACTTTTTTTAGGATACCCTGCATTCTTTGCAAGCCGTGGTGTGTTTTCAAGTTTTAAACCTTAAAAGAAGCACATATCAATCAATACAGCTAGTCTGTGGAGAAATTATAGCAAGTATTCCAGCGAAAACCAATCATTCGAGTGTAAAATGCAAGAATTCAGACGAGTGCGTGGCGCGATCTACACCGCTCATATGTTAGAAAATTTCTGTTTTCTTAGGCTTTCACAAGAGTTTTCAAAATTTTTAGTACCTTCACCGTAAGCAAAGTTATCAGCCTTCAAACAGCGTTTACATTTTTGAGACACCTGTATTTGTTGGAAATTTTCCGTAAGAAATACGCAGCACACGATTGGTCTAGCAATTTAGCAGCTTCATTCTTTTTTTGGCAGAGTCGTTAAGTTTCTAAAGCAAGCAAGCTCAGATTTTATGCTAAGCTCAGATCCGACTGTCTCCTGACGCATTGTTCTGCTCGCCCACCCTGCAGGCAAAATCCTCTCTGCTTATCATCATACCTGTCGCACGCGTCACCATTCAATCTGCTTTTCGATGATCTGGGTGGCTGTCTGACAGCGCTCGTCATGGCGTCATGCAGATATTCCGTACGGCTTCTCCTCTCGATCACAAGACCAGTGCGCTGCTCGCGCAGTCGACAGTAGAGTATCTTCCCACTAACCCCAATATATTCCAACAATTCTCAATGGTTTTCGAAGGCATCTAACAAGAGGTAAAGTTCGTTTTTGCTGCTGGCCATTGGATGGTCCAAAAATGCCAAAAAAATTTGCCGTCTGGCAACTCGCGTACCATGCAACTACAGTTACGTCCGTAGCTTTTGACCAAATCCCGAAAAAGCCTCATTATCAAGGATTTTGGATATAGCTCCCCTAGAGTCATTTATTTCAAAAACAAAGGAGATATTTGAGCTCAGGAGCTCGAGCTCTATCGTTTCGTATGCACAGCTCATATGGAGCCATGAAAATGTTCGAACTGAAAACTTGCGCTCTATCGCAAAGGGCGGTCGGACGAGTTGTCTGTCGCAAGCCGTCGGAAACCGTTGCATGCTCATCATTCCTCTAATTTTAGTTTTTTTTTTTTAGAAACAGTTGATACCATTTGATTCGTCTCGCCGTGTTCTACACAATCGTATATACAACTTTATCAGACCACCGAATTTTCGCTGTGGGTGGTGAAAGAATTATCGGAGCAGGCTCTTTGTAATTGGAGCGGCTTATTTTCCAGGACTTGCATGTTTTCGTAGTATCTCAGGCATCGCGTACGTCGCCAGTGCTTTGTCATGCCAGGAATCCTCCGAGAGTGCCCCGTCCACAATGCATATAGGATCGAATCTATCAATTGAGTGGGTGCGACACCTTGAAGAGTGAGCCTTCGGGGAGTTTTATCTTAAATTCCCAGCCGTTCTACCCTGAATCGTTTTCCTCTGTCCCGGCGAGACTTTGGAGTGCACCGTGAGCATTGCAATTTGCACGCGTAGGCGTGTTCGGAGCGCGATAACTCTGTCCAGCGAGCCAAGTTTTTCCAAGTTAAGTCGATTCCTGCGGGAAGATTCGGCGAGCTAGCGGCGTGCAAATGCGTGGGCGAGCAGATCACTGGAGGCATTTTTTGGTCGGTCGCACAAGCCTCACCTGCATTTTCGCACCGTTGTAACTTAGCCTCTTCATGACCTACACTGTTGTGCTTTATAGTGCTTGAAGAACCTTGTGCTACCTACAAAACTCCTGAGTTGCAGCCGGAAAGATTCGCACTCGACGGAGTTATTGCGTTCCGAACACGCCTGCGCGTGCCAATTGCAATTTTCACGGTGCACTCCAAAGTCTCGCCGGGACAGAGAAAAGCAATTCGGGGTAGGACGGCTGGGAATTTCAGATAAAACTCCTCGAAGGCCCACTCTTCAAGGTGTCGCACCCACTCAATTGATATGTTCGATCCCATATCCACTGTGGACGGAGCACTCTCGGAGGATTCCTGGCATGACGGAGCACTGGCGACGTACGCCATGCCTGAGATACTACGAAAACATGCAAGTAACGGAAAATAATCCGCTCCAATCGCAAAGAGCCTGCTTCGGTAATTTTTTGTCCACCCACAGCGAAAATGCGGTGGTCTGATAAGGTTGTATGCACGATTGTGTAGATCTCGAAGAAACGAATCGAACGGAACCAACCGTTTCTCCAAAAAAAACCCCTAAAATTAGAGGATTTGTGAGCACGCAACGAATTTCGATGTCTTGAGACAAGCAACTCGCGTGCGACCACCCCTTGCACTGGTGCACGATTTCGAATGTAAAATTAAAATTTAGGGAATATCGGTTGACTTTTATACATTTGTTAAGCTATCTTATAGAGCTTGAGCTGCTGATCTCAAAAATGTAGATGTTTTCTCAAATAGTAAACTTTGAAGGGACTTATTTAGAAGGGCCGAAAAAAGCCGCGAAAATGCATTTATGAAAAGGCTACGGCCGTAGCCGTAGTGCTGGTCATTACTGCGCTCGCCGTAAACCGAATTAGTGTAAGATTTTCAATATTCACTCAAATGTGGGCCAGAATTCCCTTAGCGCACCGGTTAGCTCGGAGGCCTCCACACCTCTCCATCCCGAAACGGGCTTACTAAGCGACAATTTTTTGTCATCTCGGACCACTTAGTGGCAAAAAGGAACATCACCCCTGTGCTCCCTGTAAGCAGGACCGTATAAGTCTTGTTAAAAAACGCTTTTGTAAGTTCACAGACGTCCCTTTTATGGTATTGAAATCTTCTTCGTAGCGCCGGCATCCGAAACCCTGAACGAAGCCTTATCAAATGTCGGAGGACGCCATCGCCTGGGCGAAGTCGACAAAAACTAGGTGGCGAATCCCGCTCCAGAACAGAACAGAAGCGCTAACCAATTAGTTGGAGAAACGTCATCGTTAAAGCCCTGATTGAGAGGAATGACACTGGTCTTGTTGTCTTGTAAACAAAAATAACCCACCTACGTAATCCTATTGAGGACAGTCAATGACGCTTACAGATGAGCTTATCTTCTAATCCTCTAATCACGGAACACGTCGGTTGTCTTGCACGTGTCAGAGACTCCTCTGATACTCCTGCTACGTGGTAGATCTCCCGAAAAAAAAAATATATATATATATATATCATCAGGCAGAATACTTCCAAATCAAATTGTTCTTCTTCCTTGGCTCAGAATATCTGTTATTTTCCTTCTAGGACATTAAGAAATTCTTTTTTATTCAGTGGTATCGGCTGGAGATGAGGAAGCTGTCACTTGTACTCAGTCTCATCCTGGCGCCGCTCTTCACCCGTTGCATGGCGGAGTGGTAAGGTTCCATCTCAGTGGAAGACCAGCAGGTCCGTCTTGCTGTACAAGAAGGGAGACGTGCACGACATTGGCAACTGTCGCCCGATTTGCCTGCTGTCCGTAGTCTAAAGGTGTTCACTCGAGTCATCCCGAATAGGATTGGCAGAACGCTGGACGAAGGACAGCCGTGCGAGCAAGCAGGATTTCGGAGAGGATTCAGCACGATCGACCACATACACACCATCACGAAGCTCATCGAAGTGTCGCGAGAGTACAAGCTGCCGCTGTCCTTACGTTCATCGAACTGAAGAAGGCATTCGACTCCTACGGAACTGAAGCAGTCATCGACGCCCTGCTCACTCAGGGTGTTCCTACCCAGTAAATCAGAGTCCTTCGAGAGCTGTACAGTGGATTCACGGCCAAGATCTAGCCATTCTACAACGACGTCCTCATCGACGTAAAGAGAGGGGTTCGGCAGGGGGATTCCATATCCCCGAAGCTCTTCAGCGCCACTCTCGAAAACGTCATGCGCGAACTAGAATGGGAAGACATGGAAGTGAAGGTCGACGGCCGGCAGCTGCACCATCTGCGCTCCGCTGACGACATCGTGCTCACAACACCGAGCATCAGTCAGGCGGAGCGAATGCTGGCCGACTTCGATCGCGTATGTGGGAACGTTGGACTGCAGCGGAAACTTACAAAGACGATGTTCATGAGGAACGGGCAAGTTTCTGATGCCCCAACATTGCTCAACGGGACAAACATCTCCGAATGCTCCAGCTATATGTTTCTGGGTCGCGAATTCAACATGGCCAACGACCTAGTGCTGCAGCTGATTACATGGAAACGTGCGGCTTGGAAGCCATTCAAGGGCTTCGAAGAAGTCGTGAAGAAGTCGAAGAGCATCCAGCTTCGTGCCCACCTATTCGACCCCACTGCTCTTCCTGCACTCACGTATGCCTCAGAAATCAGAACCGTAGGAAGGCAGAATGTGCGCGCGATCAGTTTCGGAGAATCGAGAGAATGATGCACGGAGTTACACGTTTTACGCAAGCTAGAGGCCTTTATAGTTCGGAAGCTCGACGTTCGGAAACCAGAGAAGCTGCCACATGGGCCATGTCGTCAAGTCGAATTAAGTGGGCCGGCCACGTAAGGCATTTCGCAGACACCTGCTGGACGACTGGACTCCGAGAGATGTCGAAAGCGTACCAGCTCGCCCATTGGTCTGCCTCTCGGACTAAGCGATAACCGAACTGTTATGCTTTTGACATGGTGGATCCGCTGGACCATTCTGGCACGCGACAGGGACGAATATGAAGAGACACTGCTGTATCGTACAACACGAGGATCAACGGCTCGAAGGTGATGCAAGTGGTATCGACTGTGTAAAAAGAGTGGAACCCTCACTGCTCTCAGCAATAAACATATACAAGTGCTACGAGACAAATTATTCTAGGTCGCTTCAAAATGTGCCCATAATTATTATGCTGTTTAGCTCTTGACATTCTTAGAACTGACCATGCTGCGTAGTTCACTCACCTCATTTCTCTACGAGTCACTTCAATAGCCCGCTACTCAATTTTTTAGACATTTTTCCTACTATTTTACCGGATACATTTGTGTTGTCATTTCAACATTATTCCCTGCCTTTCCCTTTACTATTTCCGCGCAAAAGCAGAAAGTAGGATAATAGTCGATGTTAAGTAATCCCTTTGAAGGATACGCCACGCACCCTACATCAACAACAATGAATGATAGCGTAATTGACCAATGCTTTGACTTGCGCATGAGCGCACTCTTTCTGGAGGTGGTGTACGTGCCACCAATTCACGGACTCCGGAGGCAGAGATTTCTTTTGTGCTGATGAAGCAACCCGAGAACTGGAGCGTGCTTCAACAGCATTACATGAGCGCTTATATAGAACGTAGAAGATCTAACATTTTATACTTTAATATACGGCCCTCCATCTATGAACCTTCTTTTAGGCTTCGTTGGGTGACGAATAAAGTGGAAAGGATAAAAGGATAAAGGACAGCGTTACTCAACCCTTTTTGGGCAACGCCACACATTCTACTTCTACGGGTTGTCGTGGAGGTGACATGAATGCGTATTTGGCCATACAATGACTGTCGTTGGTCAGCCGATGAACAAGTCAGCGCTTTATCCTTCCCAGACGAGTCTGGTACCAATTCACCAACCCTGGAAGGACAGAAGGCTCGGTTGGCCTGGGCGGGGCCCAAGCAAGAAACCTAGTACCGGATACACAACAGCCAGCAGCTCCTGCTACTGCGCTACACGCGTCCGTCGAGCGTAGACAACGTTAATGAATCCTTTACAAATGTGAGAAAACACTACTTCTACGGAAGATCAGGAGGGCAAAGCGGATGCGTATTTAGCCCAAACCCTCCTAGACAAATCCGGCATCAACCTACTGATCTCATATAAAAGACCGACTTTGGTTATGTTCTGAACGTTGGATCGATTCCCTTTACACGTGGGATTTTGCATCCCCTCCGATTGCGCTACCGGCGTCCTTGTAGTTAATAAAACAATTAAGTGAACCGAGACCTTCGCGTGAGACGTCGAGAAACTCTATAATAATTTCTAACGCATGGCCGCTAAACCACAATGTCTTCTCGGGAGTACTAGCATGATTCACTTGCAAGAAAAAATCACATTTTCCTCTAGTGAGTCATACTTCACGCAGATTGTTGCGCAACCTTGATGGTGATGTCGGAGAAGAGCCGGTTTCGAGAAGAAGGCTTAGGTCATGTAAATTGAAAAAAGTGAACGACGAAAACAAACAAAGGAGAAAACTGTGGAAAGGTTGTGTGGAACCTGTTTTTAAGATCTACGCTAATGAACGTAGCGTAGTCGGAGAAGGCACTGGCTCTCGAATGCTCCTCGAAACAGTCCATGGTTCGATGGTTCCTTCACAAGCCAACCAATCCTTTTGGCTCGTTGTATATATAATAGTATTTGCTTATGTTCTACAAATTTCTAAAGATGCTCCACCACCAACCTTAGATTTTCGTGTAAAAAATTTTGATCCATACCTGCAAAAAATAGTCATAAATTGCTGTAAATTTTTACTCTTGCTTTAACTACTACCTTGAGAAAAATTCTTCTCGATACAGCACACAATGAGGGGTCCAATGTCGGCTCTGCAGATGAAGAATAAAATTTCGTATGATGAGCTTCGACGCAGCCTGTAGAGCACTCATACGATCTGAAGGCTCTTCCCATGCCAAGAGCGAGCCCTTATGAGTAATTCGGCTCCGTTGTGATTTCTACTGCATTTACAAATCTTCTTCTGAATCGTATCAAATTTGCTCCACTCTAGCCGTCTTTATACGAACAGGTTTTTGTTGCGGTATCTATGAGCCACCACGTACCGTTTCTAAGTTTCGCATTCCCGAAGCACAAATAGATGTTCGCCGAATAATTGCTTCGCCAGCTCCCTGACAAATGTGAAGAACCAGTCCCACTCTTGTAGTACGCTGTTGAAGTTTGCTTCTCCATCGCTATATAAACGAGTCCTTCGTCAGCAGCTATAAGACGAACATCTCTCACCACTTCTCTTGACTTGCACTTTGACGTTTTGCTCAACTTTTTGGATGCTCGACCTCATTATGAATGACGTTTTGCTCAACTGTTTGGATGCTCGACCTCATTATGAATGACGTTTTGCTCACCTTTTTGGATGCTCGACCTCATTATCAACCTTCTTGTATCGCAGGTCGCTTCCTTAATGAATGTAGCCAAAATGGCACTCTGAAGAAGATATAGCAAGTTCCTAGCTTAACGAATCTAGCGAAAATGACACTCTGAAGAAGCTCGTTATTCTTTAATAAGAACAACTTCATTGAATGAAACTATAGCCAACCGAATCTACTCTAGCGTAAAGGGCACGAGTACGTTTGGTATTTTTGAACGCAGCAGAAATAATGATTATTTTTGCAACCTAATACGTCGCTTTTTAATGCTTCAAACGATAATCTGCTTGCTCGTTCCACTTCAAGACGGTTACATTTCTACGGAGACGACTGACTGACGTGCTTCTTGTTTATAGTTTCTTCGCAGTGAAGATCTTTGTATATCTCAGGCTCCTATAGCAAACAGCTAATCTTCAGATGATGCTTTAGTGAGGATAAACCCTGTTTGCTTATTGCGGTGTTGTTCCGGAAATCTTGGACTCGAGGAAATCGGTGCTCAAGTATTCGCAGGACGTCTCCAGCGAGGCGTAGTCGTCTTTATGCGATTAAGTATAAGGCTATTTGATCCACTCCGGTTTAGGACTTCACTGTTAGTCACGCGGTATACTGTACTCTCAATATCCGTCGAAGACATCTCTGGTGTAAGGGGGTTAGCTTCTTGGCTTTCTGGCTTTTTCTTCTTTTACCCCGCCGTTTCCGGCCCTAAGCACGGAAGAGAAAGAAGGACGGATGGACGACGGGCTAGCAGTCCGTCCCCGTAAAATCTTTTTAGCTACAGAAACGATGAAAACTTCTGTCGAAACTGAAACGAAAATGCCGGATGGTAAATATATGACGGTTTACCCGATTCTAGCGGCGGTTTTTCCCCTGAAAACATCAACTGGTTATGGTACTTGGAGTGTTCGCACTCTGTTTCAAACAGAACGACTCGCTCAGCTACTGAGTGAATTCGAGGGCTACGCCTTGACATACTTGGAGTTAGCGAGATGCGATGGATTGGACTGCGATGATCGACTCGTCAGCGCGAAGTATTTTCGGACGGCTTACGACACACAAATGGAGTACGGGATTCGTACTGAGTCAGCGTCCCAGTAACTCGCTCGTTAGTTGGAAGCCAGTTAACGACCGGATCATAAGCGCACGCTTTCGGACCAAGCACATCAGAGTCACGGTGATCCAGGTGTGTGCACCGGCTGTAGATTCAACGGATGCGAAAGAGGACGAATTCTACGAATGCCAGCAGCAAATGATAGATAAGACGCCTCGACATGAGTTGAAGATTGTAGTGGGCGACTTCAGAAACTAGGCGGTGATCCGGAGGGGTTGGAAAGAATAGTAGTACCGTTTACGAGCTACGGATACAAGCGAGAATGGAAATCGACTCATCACCTTTTCCAGCTACAGCAATCTCTGCAGTGGCAACACATATTTCCAAGACCGTCAGATACACAAAGCTACGTGGTCATCGCCGGAACGGAAAACGAGATTGACTTCGTTTGTATCAACAACAGGTGGAGAACATCTTTACTAGACACAAGAGCATACCGCGGCGCAGATGTAGGATTCAATCACTATTTGGTTGGTGCAAGAGTGAGATTGAAACTCAAGCAACAAAAACGACATTGCATTGCACGTCCGTTTTTCGTAGCTCGACTAAAGGATCCCGTCGCAATGACCACAACCTCGTCGAGGCTATTAAACATATGCTGGTGGCGTTTGGGAGTTCCGGGAGACTGGAAGAGAGAAGTCATTGTCAAAATACCCAAAAGTAGCCGGAATTTGGAAGCTGGCGAGGAGTTACATTGCTTTCTATATCTCACAAGGTGCTTTACTTAATTCTACTTCATCGATTACGAGCTGCAATAAGTGAGATTTTGCGAAGAACCATGTGGATTCCGAAATGCAAGGTCATGCAGCGAACAGATCTTTACCTTAGGCCTATGTCATACCATCGCTCACCCCGAGCGAAGCCTAATGATGGGCTCCCATATCGACTCGTCCCTTCGCGCGGTCGATATGGGAGCTCATCAATAGGCTTCGCTCGGGGTGAGCGGTGGTATGGCATAGTCTTACGCAATGTCAGCGAGCAATGCAGGAAGTTCGGGAGCGGCTTCTCATCAATTTCGTGAACTTCCGGAAAGCTTTCGATAGTATACACCGCGAATAGTCATGGTCTTTTCTTAGTATCTATGGTATACCCCAGCTTTTCCAGAAGAATTCAAAAAACTGTACAAGAACTCCTCCTGTTGCGTCAGACCGAATGTAATGCACATGACGTTCTTCGAAGTTGCTACTGGCGAGAGACAAGGATATGTACTCTCCTCGCTTCTGCTCAACGTTGATCTGGACTTTGTTATGAGGAAATCCATAAGAGGTGATAAAACGGGCATGAAGTGGAGCAGGAAACATCGCTTTATTGAGCTCAACTTTTCAGACGATTTGGTTACCATAGCCAAGAAGAACACATCAGCAGGCGACAACAAACCTCGCTAACGAAGCTAAAACGGTTGAACTACTATTAAACCCGGACAAATCAATCAAAAGTCATTAGGGCAGGCAAAATGGATATGGACGTATATATCAACGTCGAGGCATTACAGCTCGACGCTGTTCAGAAGTTCACATATCTTGGAAGTACCGTGTCATGCGAAGGGAACGTAGAATCAGAAATACTAGCGAGGATTGTTAAAGCGGCATCTGTGTTTCGAAAGCTTGGTACAATCTGGACCTTATCCTCCATCGTTCTGAATATAGAGCTGCGGCTTTACCACTCAACTGTCGTCTCTACTGTCACCTACGAGAGTGAAACCTGGGCGGTGTCTTTGAAGTGCCCTAGAAAGCTAAACGCCTTCCACCAGAGATATCTTCGACGGATATTAATGGTACGATATACAGACGCTTGACTAACAGCGAAGTCCTAAACCGGAGTGGATCAAACAGTCTCTCCACTTTAAACGCACAAAGACGTCTACACCTCGCAAGACACGTCCTGCGAATGCCTGAACACCGACTTCCTCGAGCGGCCATGTGTTGGATTCGTAAAGTGGTAGCAGTCCGAGAAACACATGGGGCGAACATTGGAAGAGGACCTTCAGCTACTAAATATTTCCAGAGACGAAGGTGAAGAATTGGCACAGGAAAGGCATCAGTGGAAAAGTCTCGTTGCACGACATGCTATGCTCAACAGCATAGGAGGAACTAAGTCTAAGTCCGAAAATCTTTAGTGAACTCGAATAGCGCCGATGGTTAGCGTATATAGTGATCCCTGGCAGACACACCGTGAAACGGATATGTAAGCATAAAACGACAAACAAACTGCGTCATGAGATGAAAACCTATTATCTCGAGTATATATTGTTAACAATGAAATCTCTAAATTCCTATCTATTTCTAAATTTATGCCCTTGTTTAAGATTCATTGCGCGTTCAAAAGGTAATACCACCGTACCCATTGTCAAACTTTACTATTTTAGTTTTCAAATTGATGCATTCAGCACGCGGAAAGTTATTTTTTGCATTCTGTCCTACACCAAGCCTTCGTTCCCAGGTGGCCTTTGAAGAGGTCGTACAGCGGGATTGGCAAGCTCGACCTGGAGATTCTGAACAAAACCTATGTGGTCTTTGTAAGGCATCGAACGGGGAACTGTTGAAGAGCTGTTGCGTTTTTGCTAAATGGCCTTGGATGGCCCAAAAATAACAAAAAACAGCACTTTAGTGCGTGTTGATAAGGCAAAAGTGGCACCTATGGTGAGATGCTAAGAAATTAACCTACCTAAAAGTTTGTATCTTCAAGATTCCAGGCGTTACTTTTGCTTCATCAGCTTGCCCTGAAGTGGTACATTTTTTGCTGTCTCTGGGTCATCCATGGCATTTAGCAGAAACGAATCATAGTTCTGTTATTTCAATGCGATGTCATGGAAGACGATATCGTGACCGAGCTCACTGACCCCCTTGTTAGTACAATGGAGCCATTGATCATAGTATCGTTATGTTACCGACATTGTGACGTTCAGAAATCAACACTTTGTTGAAGAATTTGTTGTCCTTCTTCTGCTTCAGAGGCTTCAACAGTGTGCATGACTTTTACCCATAAAAGGGGCGTGGTAGCTCAGTCGAAGGAGGAGCCGACTGTCACGAGCACTTCGATTCAGAGTTCTATTTCTCCTTCTTCGGCTCTTACCTCTCGCCCAGGCCAACAAAGCCTTCCACTCCTATTGAGTCAGCGAATCGGTATCAGATTGTAGGATAAGGCATTAACTTGTTCGTCGGTTGGCAAGCGGAATCATTAAACTCTCCGAATACTCGTTCAGTTTCCCATGATATCTTCGTTCTATGTCTACGTGTCTACTTAGCAAACAACCACTAGCATTATTCAAATTCACTTCAGATTTCTGGAACAACACCGTATTAGGCTAACAAGGTCTATCCTTACTCAAGTAGCCGTACATAGTTATGGAAAAATATCCACTGATGTTGAGAGCAGCATTACGCAGTCAGCCAACATGAAGCACCGAAAAAGCAGGAGGTGCTTCATGTTGGCTGACTGCCTAGGTTAACTATGAGAGCTTAAGATCGATAAAATATCTATTAGGCTGTCGCAAAATTAATATCCGTTTCGAGGTATGTATAAATAAACAAGTTTCACCCTAAATCATTTTCTCTCAGGGAAAGCCATACACATCGTTTTTCTGCTCTTTCAAAAAAAAAGACGAATGTGGATGTCGCACTAATGTTTCTATCCAGGGCTCCGTAAAATCATGAACCGACGCGGCCATCGAGTCAGCCTGCTTCACGAATTTAAATTAGGTCATTCGGCGGCAGAGGCATACCGTAACCTTAGCAGCGCTTTTGGAACGAACTGTCCGTTTTGAACGAACGGTAAGGCTCTGCTTCGAAAAATTCACTTCTGGCTATTTTGACCTCGATGAAAAACCGGGTCGCAGGTCGTCGCTTGACGATGAAATTTTGAGGAAGGCCGTCGAAGCAAAACCCGAGACGAATTCAAGTGCGTTAGCAGGGGACTTTGCCGTACATCACAGTACGGTTGCTAGACATTTAGGAGAATCGGCAAGGTGAAGAAGATGTCGAAGTGGGTTCCTCATAAGATGAACGCTGAGCGTCGTCAGGCACGTTTGACACTTGCTCCAACCTGCTAGTTCGCTTTAAAAATGAGCCTATCGCCAGCCGTATTTTAACTGTGTATGAAAAACGGCTCTTCTACGATAGTCGGAAACGGGGATTTGTCAGGGTAGATAAGGATGCTCCTCCAACATCCTTTCCTAAAGCCGCCTTTCATCCTAAAACGTTGTGCTTACTTTGTGGTGGTGTTGAACGCAGGGCCACATACCTCCCAAATCACTCATCGAAAATTGACTCATTTAGGTTTCAAAGCTATCCCTCACCCGTCATATTCTTCCGACCTTTTTCCTACTGACTATCTCTTTTTTCGAATCTTGATTCTCATTTGCGTCAGAAACAATTCGCTAATTTGACCGGTGTTGAATGTACCCTCCTTGAAGTCGTTAATCCTTGCGATCTCAGCATTTTATTGTAAAGGATCAGGTTTATCACCGTTTCTTTGGCAAAAATGTATAGATTTTGGTGCTTTTACGTCGATTGATAGAGTTGTGCCTAAGCTGAGCTATAGTAAGGGGAAGCGCATACTGCTGTACATGATGCTTTACGAAATGTCCTGAGGCAACTTGGCATATAGAGGGTGACTCAAAAAAATGTTTACACTTTTGAAAGGTGACCACTTCGCTTACAATAAAGGTACTGAAGAAGTTAAGAGCCCAAACGAAAGCATAAGAAAATAGAAACTTTCTCACATATGAGAGATATGGACTGCGCCATGCACTCGTTTGAAATTTTGCGTTTTACACTCGATTGATTGTGTTTCGCTTGAGTACTTGTTATAAATTTGCCACAAAGTGGCGGTATTGATTGATTTTGGTTTCTTTTTTAAGGTTTGCAACTTAAAAACAAGATATTGCTTGCAAAAAATGCAGAGTATCCCAAGAAAATGTGGATACAATCAGAAAGGTTCTAACTTTGCTGCTAGTAAAGCTTTTGAAAATGTTTGAGTCATATGAAAGCGCAATGTGACCACATTTTTGTGGCTTGTAAATAACCAAGATTGCGCCTTGCTCTCCAGAAACCTTGCATTTCAGACTCGAACGAATGTGCATGGACTGAATGCTTGTTACAGTCTTGTTACTAGTTGGCCAATTTCACCTGTGCTGTGCTTCTTTTATCGTTTTCCGTCGCCCAGTATTATGTCGATTAACCTTTCCATTCAGCTTGAATGTTGCTTCAATGTTGAGCTTGAATGCTTCCACGTGACTGTAATGTTTTAATCGTTAAAGGAAACACAGCGTAGGTTAACCCGACCAAGTAGTAACAAGATTGTAACAAGCATTCAGCCCTTGCACATCCAATCGAGTCTGAAATGCAAGAGTTTAGGCGGAGGCGTGGCGCAATCCTGACTATTTGCACGCCACAGAAATTTCACTACACTTCGCTACACTAGCAGCAATGTTAGAACCTTTCAAACAGTACCTGCATTCTTAGGATGTCCTGCATTTTTTGCAAACAATAGTGTGTTTTTAAAGTCAATCAGTCTCATATAGAAATTATAACAAGTATTCAAGCAAAACCCAATCAATCGAGTGTGAAATGCAAAATTTCAGAGGAGCGCATTCCATACCGCTTTTACGTCAGAAATTTCCATTTCCTTAAGTTTTCATATGAGCCCTTAACTTCTTCAGCACCTTTACTGCGAGCAAAGTTATCACCATTCAAACAGTGTAGTACACATTTTTGAGACACCCTGTATCATAACGATGACCGCCGACGTACAGCTTAATGCTTCATCCTTCCGTGAGAAGTCCGCTCATCTGTGGAACAATTCCCTTCTCAAAAGATAGAATGTTCAATTGACTAGGGGCCACGAACCAAGAGCCAAGAGGAAGTGCGCCACAGCAGTCGGTCGCATCATCCGATTGTGCTACCACGCCCCATCGTCTCTTCTTTACCTATCCTTGTAGTTGTTTGAATGATTTGGGCTTGGACCATGGAGCTGTATGTGGTATAGCAATCTGTTGATTGCATGCGGATTAACGGCAGTAATTCTGCAAATCAACTGTCATATGATTGCTGGCAATGCTTACTGATTTATGCCACTTAACATCACCAGTTATTAGTTGCTGGATTATAAAGTTGTTTTCCTGCTATTTCTGTGTGATCTGCAGCGTCGTAATTCGGATACTATTGCGTTGCTGAGTTAAATATAGGATTCTTGGAGAAACACCGATGCACCTGTTTACGTTCTAGATAACTTAAAGAATCACCGACGGTCTTATGTACGTTTCTTGGATATCTTAAAGGATCAGTGACGGCGTTGTTTTCGTTTCGGGGATAGCCTTATATCCCCCTTTCCCACACACCTCGGGAGTGTGACCACATCATGTGCTCCTCTACATCTTCTGCGACGACCTCGTCCTTTTTCAATGTCTGTTTCATTCCTGAACGTTTTATTACTGCTATTGCTCCTCCTATTTGATTCGCAGTAATGTTAGGCGGATAGACAACTTCGCCTTCTACTCGTGATTCTTGCGTTTAGTGCACGTGGTCTACAGTCGCTCAGTTTCCTATTTTGTGAAAATGCTTCTCACAATTACAGAATGCGATACGCAGTGTTCTCCTTACTCTTAGCCGCCTGCTCAATTTTCCTTCCAATGACGGTTCACGCCGAATTCAAGTGAGTGCCTTTAGTGTTAGCCAAACGTTGTGGAGTTGAAGACGCTTGCTAGCTGTTCGCAGCTCGTCCGCAACAGTTCACAATGCCAACAGATGGACTGCATGGCTAGTAAAGAGTGTTAGGCCTTGATGTACAGGGTTTCTCCATGATGTTAGTGCTCTGTGAGGCGCGGAATCTTTGTACCTGTGTATCACTGGTGTTGAACATTTATACATCACCATGTTGAATACCACAATGTACCGCTGGAAAAATGCGCAGAAAACGTATGAAATTGGTATGGACGTCAGAATCCGCCGAATCTCTACCAATCAGTTGAAATGCAAAAGTGCAGCAACGCACGGCAGCCAAACCCCTGACCTCTCTCGCATGAGTCAACCCTCTACCCACCTGCGCTCCGAGCCACTGGCTACAGAAGCATCGCGGGCGTACAAGACCCCCAAATGCGCACTGCGTCGTATCCCATTGTGACCCCCTACTCGTTGGGTTTAGCGACTTGGTAAAAAATAAACACATTTTCAAACCAATTGAGGGATGAGGATTCTCCCTATACGACTCTCTCCCCCCGTTGAAACATAACGCTTCAGACCCTTCCCTTGTTAGAGCGCTTTGTGAGCTCTAGCAGTCCAAATATTCAGAAACAAATTATTTTAGTAGATCAAAGTAATATCAATCAAGCTGAGTTAGTTAACAAAACACGACGCAGTGGGTCGTCATGAAAACACGAGGTGTGCGTCACGTCACGGAAGTAGCAAATTTCCTGATTATAAAGTGCCATACATCAAAGTCTTTCGATGTTAGCGTAGCGTTCATCAGCTCGAAGCTGCCTAGGAACAGCTTTAAATCAGTTGAAGAGAATGTGAAATGATTCTTGATTAATCAGGAATGATTGCTCAAAGGTCAACTACGAAAGCTTACCTATGATAGGCTGGTTTTAGTCATATTTTATGACTTAAAACGTACCACATTTCTACTAATTGGTTTATTAAATTAAATTAAAACTTTTATGTGCCCGTTTTCAACAGAACCAAGTTGTTAGAAATCTCTAAAAAATCAAGAGTGGTTCCTGCAGACTTTAGAAAGCTGGGATCCTTCAAATGAAGATTGGTATACAAGATTGGTATACATTTTCATTTCAGTTTTTCCTTGCGGTAGCTAAAAAGTATGCTGGTTGATACACGTAGTCTGTACACATTTTAAACCACAGTTACGTAACCTTGGTCTAAATACTTTCACTCGTGACAGGACGAATAATGAGAGAGAACCAGGAATTTCAATTAGCTTGATGCAAATTAGCTTGGGAACAAAAGTGCCGATTTTTGTCACTGACAGGCCCAAATTTCACAAAGAGCCTCGTTATTGTATTGACTGCACGACATGACATGCTTTAACTGCTTTAAAAAGCATTATCAGAATGGTTAAAACTTGCCTACAATTTATAAATGCTTGAATTCCTGATCCACCTTTCAAATTAGAACAATATAAAATAAGCTTTATTCTTCGTCGTTTGTTGGTTGTCCGTTTTCTGGGTGTTAAAATGTTGTTGGCCGTTCATCCCTGTTTGGAATGAAAGCGGACAAACACAGAAAGACTGGAGTAAACTCCATTTGTATCGGTTTTCAATCAGCCTCTGTAGCGCCAGTGTTGCGCTGCAGTTGGAATTAGAAGCCCACTTTTGCTTGCCTAATGCTGAATAATTATTTATTCAGTGGCCAATTTTCCTGTTTTAAAAAGATTTGTTGTTCAAAGATCAGTGTCTAGCGCAATTCGTAAAGTAGGATCAAAACTGAATCGAAATCCCTAAGCCGATTTCAATTTGTGGAATTGACACGGTCACCAGAATATGTGGGAGAGCAGTGAGGATTACCGTAACAAACAAACGGCTCAGTTCTCACGCAGAGCGCAGAATAATCTCTGATTCTGATTTCAGCTCACTGGACTACCGAATCGCCACGCGCGCTGATCGCAACTGCTTCTTCTCGCCGATCGGTTGCCTGTTCTTCTCAGAGTCACAACAATACCGACTTCGACAGCACAGGAAGCGAATGGCTGCTGTACAGGAGTAGCGCAGTCACCGGCGCTTCAACACATTTCGCGTCTTTCTATGGCTGCAGTCGACTGAACAGGATTTACCTCTAGTCGATCCCTGGAGCAACTTTAATGTACATATATGCTGTCAAATAAATGACATTCACTCGTATTCTTTTGTCTCTAACCAGAAAATGAAGATACTGTATCTACGAGGTAGTATTAGCGCAGTCGAAGGAGTCATAGACTGCCCCGTCGAACTAAGCCTTCCATCGCTCCGGAGACGGTGAATTGTTACCAGACTTGTCTAGGAGTGGTAAAACTGACCTGTCCATCAGGTAGTTGTCACAAGTCATATAGGCGAAACGATCATTTTCATCACTTCTACGACATTTTGTATAAGCAGAAATACCCAAAAACGTTATTGATTAAACTTGTCATTTATCCTTTGTCCTTTATATTAGGTATTAGGGTGGGCCAAAGGTAATGAGACGAATTCATCAAAATTCTTTATCTCTCTATAACTCAATTAAACTCAACGATGTTGAGGATTGTATTTGCCCTTGCTTGGGGTCAATGACCTTGCTGCCATCGATCAGCCAACTTCCTGATCTCATCCTTCCAGCACTGCTCAGGCCTGGTGCTGCTCCACTACTCGTTATGGTAGTCAAGGACTGCTTGATTCATTGTGTCCCTTCCGACCATGAAGTCCTATAGGCTCAAGAAATAGTGGTAGCTGCATGGAGAGATGCCCGGCGAATACGAGGGGAGAGGCATGCGAACGTAGAACAACTGAGCAAGCTTATCCGCGGTCACTTTTGCCCGATGGGGTGCGGAGTTGTCGTAGAGGAGGAACTTCTTGAAGCGCTGAGACCGAATAAGTGCGAGTCGCCGGTCCATCTCTTCTCTTTCGTTCACCATGGCCTCGGAGTCCATCGTCGTGTATTTGGAAAGCAGCTTCCAGTATGCCGTTCCATGGGGTAGACTCAAAAGCTCAGAAGGTGCTTCTCGCCGTGAACATCCCGCCGAACGAAGGTCGGTAACAGGTCACCGGGCCTCACCCAGACTGGCTGCTTGGCAGGGTTAAGGTAGAAGACGTACTTCTCCTCTTGCGTGACTATTGAGTCTAGGCTGCTCGGGGTTGGGAATTGGGTGAGATTTGCACGACACAGGTCAACTCGCCAGACTGCGGTTTCGGCATGGGACAGACTAAGGGTTTTGGCATGCTTCTGGAAAGTGGTCACTTTTCAGGTGGCCTTCAGTGAGTGGCAAACAAACATACAAATACGAGAAGCACGAAACCGGACTCCAGTCACGACATATATTGGCACGGGATGGAGAGTCTCATTACTTTTGGCCCACCCTAATATAAGAAAGTCTTGATATGATTTTTGACGAACTCTCAACTTTCGTTTATTCGGTCTCCGTACCCAGGATTCACCACATGGCACTTATAGGCTATTCTTGAAACTTTTCCTGATAGCTGCATGATAGCCACGTTGCTTAAATAACTCTAATCATGATGTCAATTCCACAGGAGTTCCTTCGACCCTTCTATGACCCGCGTCGTTGCACTGAAGAGATGGCAACCTTCGAAGCATCAACAGAGCATAGCAAGAGGACACCGCTTCCATCAGCAATGTCAATCGCTTGTCGCTCGCTTCAGAGGAGACGCGGACTTCCAAGGGAAGTCTGGTAAGGGCGCCCTACACAGTAGAAGACTTCGTCATTCTCGATGCTGTCCAACAGGATCCCAGGAGTTTAGCATTTACAGTCTTGCTATGAGACTCGTTTAGCTAACAACTGAAGCAATGACTACCTTATATTGAGTTTTCATTGCAAAATTCACACTGTAACAGCATAACGATCCATTTGTCAATGCTCTTTCTCTGCTCATACTGAAAGGAGTTTCTGAAAGACTCGATTATTGGAGATGAGAGTTGAGTCTCTTCTATTCTAACTCGCAGCGCCCTGCAGATATCTCGAGGGAAAACCCGACACCGCAAGCCAAAATGGGTCTTCATTCCAGAGAATGTCTGCTTTGCTGCTTTTGGAATACGCAATGGACGTTGTATTATGCGTTGTTCTCGCAAGGAAACACGGTCATCTTAAAATTGCCGCAGTGTTCGAAAAAAAAAATGACGGAGACGTGCTTTTGCGTTCCTCCTTCACGACTACGCTAGTCTAGCTGTAGCTGTATGTAGCTAAAAAGATAAGTAAAAAGTAGAGGAGGTAGGCTGGGACCCACCTTCCCTGTCTCACCTTTCTCCCTCTTTTCTGTCCTGGAGGAGTCCGCAGCATCGGTGAAATGCGTACGCCGTACCCATACAAGGCCACGTGTTGAGGCACTACATATTCGAGGACTTACTCGCGTGCTGCCCCAAACCTGCCTGCCTCTGCGACTTGAAAACGTGAGGCAGGCAGGTTTGGGGCAGCACGCGACTAGGCACACACATCACACCAATGTGGATAGGCTTCAGTATCCCCCAGGGAAGCTCGTGCGATGGCTCCGACACCCTCGTCCCTTCCCTCTTCACTCACGTGATGCAATTGAACTAAACGACTCTTTGCGACCTCTGCCAGTCTTCTCAAATTCTTTCCCAGCCCCGACTATGACACTTCCCAATACATTACATATTAATTTATATCAAGCCTACAATGCACACACAAGGCCAAAATAGAAGAACACAAGTGTCGCGAGTGCGATCGCTCCTCGGACCGTGTCCGGCCCGGGCGCGCTGTTTCCCACGGTAGCTTGCCGATGAGGCAACTTCGATCGGCCTGGGAGCATGGGAAAGTTGGTGACGTAGCACCATCGATCGGCGCGCGCCGCCTCCTCTCGTCCGGCGCGCGGCCATTCGACGTCCCTGCGCTCCCGCGACGAGGTCTGCCGACCTCTCGCCTGCTCCTATTCCGGATGGCTACCGCGGGGCCTCGTCCCTGCAATTTCTGCTGCTGACACCACGGACGGAGGCGCCAGGAGAGGGCCGCGGGGTCTGGTGAGCCTCACGCTCACCCCCGCGGCTCCAGGAGAATTCACTACGACGGCCATGGAGGACGCCTGACTATTCGTTATTCCTTTCGTCATACTGTTCGATGTCTACTGACTGCGAAGGCAATAAACCTTACGGACGATACGGTGTGCCGTGTGGAGAAACCGGGTGAGTCCCTTCATATAGGGTATTGTGTGTATGTGCATTGCCGTGATCTTGTGGGTTCCCTTGGGTCCGGGTTGTCCCCTGCAGCGGAGTGGGAACTGAGGAGCCGGGTGGCTCGAGGTCAGGAGAGGAGGCCAGTCGCGACAGCTGGAGAGTGATCAATACGTTTGGGCAATACGTACGACTGTGGCAATACGTGGGGAGTCCCCCTCAGCCTGTGGGGCCACCGATCGCAACAACAAGGTCCCATGAGTTATAGGCTGAGCAAACTTCGCAAATTTATTTATGCACAACAGAGGACCTTTGTCGATTCCAGCTATTCTTTCACCTCACCTAATTAGGCTGTTTAGTGATCGACTTAGTATAATGCGCGACTGGGCTCTTGGTGCTACTGAGGATTTTTCATGCAGCAGTCACGAAAGATGGGATGAAGCATATGTGGTTACTTCTTCTTATTATTATGCACTAGACGTCCTCAATACATAACTTTATTGCAAGGTAATGCAATCAAATCATTTTATGAAGTGTTCTTGTCCTGTCGCAAGCTGCTGCAAGAACATCGCTGCATGCAAATCACTATTAAGAAGCTAACTGCTTAGCGCTTTCAATGCAGCTCTAAAGTGAACACTTTGGAAGAAATCTGGGCGATGATCAACGGAAAGGTTCTCGACTTTAAGGAAAGGGATATTGACGCCTTTGCAGGATCTTGGTTAGCCATTCAGTTGTGCTCAACTTGGGCTTTGATTAAACTGCTGCATCTCATTGCTGTGTTGTAGTCTGCTCTCATACCGTCCTAGGTTTAATATGCTACAGAAGGGTGAAACCTTCAGAACGGAAAAATCGGAAATTGAATTGACTGGAAAAGATCGTTGAGTTGCTTATGTGTCTAGTTGATTGCCCCCATCTTGTCATCGTCTTTACTACTCTGTTAACTTTAAAGTTCATGTATTTGTTTATTTCTTTGCTACAAAGAATGGGCCAACATATCGAGCAAAACACGTCTAGATGCCATTACAGCTACGAAAAGAAAGTAGAAAAAAAGAACAGATGCAACCTGAAGACGTGAAGACCAGGCAGTCACAGTAGAATAAACAAAAACAGATGATTATAGATATTAGAATTCAGAATACATATACAGTGCAAGCATATTTTAAGCCGTGACAGCGGGCCATGGTACTCTCAGTTTTCAGGTGTCACAGGTCAATGCTGAAACTGCGGGACACGGGTTTGACAGCTGTCAAGCTGGATGACGGGAATCTGTAAAATCTTTAAAATAATTTTAGAGATCTAGCCCTTTCTAGGGAGCTGAGATTTCTCTCCTGGAACTAATTACTGATCAATCAGGCCGACAAAATGCGTGAAAAATGAGGTGCTATTTACAAGCATTGCAAACAATAGCAAAGTAAGCAAGTGAAAATTTCAGCAGCAAGCGAAAAAACTAAAGGCAGCGAAAAGTGCCAAATGGATCCACTACATAGAATCAAATGAATGCGTAAAACAGAAAAAAACCACCGGGAAAAACAAAGCGAGAACGTGCCCGGTTAGGCAAAGAAGGGTAGAATAGAATAAAATAAAATAGATTACATGCAAACCGCATCACGACGCAAGGAATAGAGTGATATAAGGAACAAAAGGCGGCCTAGGAGGAAAGAGCAGCTCTGCAAAGCTCCCCACTTACAAAGTAAATAAATAAACACTGCAAACGCAAAATAGCCTAATCCTCGTCAGTGTAAAGTGTTTGGCGTAGATTCCAATTTGTAGGACATGCCAAATACAAGTTCTTTGCGAGAACTTCTCTGACTCTCTGTATTTTAAAATGATTTTGGAGAGTTAAGAGAAAAGTCCTGATAGATTTTTCTTAATATCTATGCCTTCTTGAAAGCTAAAATACGACATGTTTATTAGGAGATTCTCGAAGTGTTACTAAGAAGAGCATAGAAATGCGTGCTTATCAATATTAAGCAATCACGATAACTGATTTAGCCTAATTACGAGCTATCTTCTGCTGCAAGTTTCTGCAAGACCATGAAACGTTGGCGCCTGTCGTCAGCCAAGCATCTGCGCTTGGTTTCCTACTCTGCCGTCCGCTGTTTGCACCAGCCTTACAGAACGGAAGATATTGCAGTTGTTATAGGAAAGTCAGCATGTGTGTGTAAAGTAAAATAAGACAACAGCTTCCCTAGAACTCTTCAGTAAGGAAGCACTTAGGGGTGTATAAAAGCAACGTACCTGACTAGTGAAGCAGAAGAAGAAGTCGCTGTTTATTCCCAATTGCGACATCTATAAGCAATACAGTAATGCACGAAGAACATCCAAATAGATACCGAAATCCGGATGTTTAAAATAACCGCAAGTTAACGGAAGGAAAATCACACTACTGACAGAGTAGGGGAGGGCGAAAAAAAGAATTCAGGATGAAGACGGTTGGTGTAATCAGGTGTCCCTAATTAGAAAATCCGAGAATACTATGCCCAGCGTTTGAGACAGCTGTGGATAGGGGTGTCGGTTCGAAAGTGCCACCAGGGTATGGCCCCAGAGATCGGATCAATAATCGATGTTTTGAATTCCCGCCGCCAGGGAGCCAAGAAGCGAGTACCTGCAAATCAAGCGGGAAGGGATTTTTGGAGAAAGCCAATAACTCTTTTTGCTTCCAGGGATAATCACGTCACCCACCAACACCCATCTCCCGCACGTACGCGTCCCTTTTGTTTTTGTCGAGAGAAGCGAGAGAATCTTCGTCTGTCACTGAGTTGTCGACTCACACTTCCGGGGTTGCCGCGCATCTAGGAAGCGATCGAACCCTCCTCGACCGCACTCTACTCACAACATTAGTGTCGTTAATCTATTTCTTAATATTGCTGGTTGACTGTTTTTAGCTAGTTTGTTAACAATAAATTGTTTGTGCTATAGAAGCGTTGCTTGTTTAAAGAAAGGAGGTTGAAACCGTTTTACCTTTTGCTTCTACTACCATCTCACACAAAATTCGCATAAAACATACGCAAAAAACTTGGGCCCCAATCGTCTTCCTCTTTCTATTCAGGTGTCAAAGACAGCCTTTCCCCATCATGTCAGGGCACCCAGGAATCCCCGCAGACGCAGCGTCTAGATGTCAATGTGGATCGACATTAACCGTTTCGGACCTCATAGGCAACGTGCCACAGTCGGCCAGTGACCACAGAGTGGAAGCCGTGCTCGAAGCAGCACGAGTGCTAGCGTTCTGGAATGGGATCGGAACACTAAAAGACAAAGTGAAATGGATTTGTGACCCATTTCACCGACGAGTGACGCCGCGCAGTATTGGACTCGCGTATTCTTCAGAACGAGATGTCTACACGTGGTCGTCAATGGTACCTTACGATGCCGATAGGTGACACAACCAGATCCAAAGACGGTCCTACGATATGACAGAATTCTTTGAAAGGGGCTGAAAAATCACAAGGATGACGGATTGACGAACACCAACCACATGGCGCTAGTCGTGATTCCTGAAACTCTAAAGGCACCCACAGACTTCTGCGGCGCCGCCGAGCGAAATCGCTGAGCGGCGCCGCCGAGCGGCGACGGCGAACGGCGAAACCGCTCAGCGGCTTGACTCATCATCAGTGGGAGCGGTGACGGCGAGGTACTGTACTGTTTCTAGTCGGGACCGACTGGTGCTTAACAATAACGCGCCCCGATGACGATCGCGCGCCCGCATCGACCGTCTCCGCTCTGGATCCCGCCGCGAAAGGGCAGAGCGCAGAGCGCAGGCAGAAAGACGCTGGAGCGGCGCCGCCGGGTGGAATGATTCAAGTCATTTCCGGCCGGCCAGCGGCGCCGCTGGCGGCGACCTCTGCGTCCCTGCCCTATGGTTAAGCATAGGGCAGCGGCGACGCCGCAGAAGTCTGTGGGGGCCTTAAGGAGGCTGAAGCATCCCCAAACGTCAATGAAGAATGTGGACGTCTTGTATTAAAGGAAGTTCAGATGAATGGTAATATTTGAAATTACACTTGAATTGCGACTTCCACTGTGATTCTTGTAGCAACTACTCCAATATTAATGTGATATGTAAGGTTGTCTGTAGTATTTCGGTTACTGGTGCAACAGTTAGGGCAATGGGTTGCTGGTAAGTAATGCTGCATAATTGAAGAATCTAAAACGCGCTGGACCTCTGAGCCAAAACCCAATTACATGAGGCTCTTGCAAATCTCCGCTTCGAGGTATGTGTAAATAAATAAGTTTTTTTTCACCCTAAATCATTCTATCCCAGGGAGAGCCACACATGCCGTTCGATAGGTTTTTTTCCTGCTCTTTCAAAAAACTATGTGGATGCGAAAATTGACCCATTTATGTATCGAAGTTCTCCCTCAACATATTTTTCCGACCTTTCCGCCACTGACTATCACTTTTTCCAAGCTCTTAAATTTCAATTGTGCTAGAAACAATTCACTAGCTTGCCCGATTTTGAATATGTCCTGCTTTATTTCGTTAACTCCTGTGTTCTTAGCTTTTACTGCAAAAAATTAGTTTTATTATCAGCTCTTTGGTAAAAATGTGTAGATTCTGCATGTTTTTACTTCGATTGAGAGACTGTCTTTATGCTGAGTTATAGCAGTTTGAAGTAAGCGATCCACTTTGGCGATTAATCTTGCGAAGCCTAATATTTTAGTAATTTTCATAATTTTCAATACTTTTCATAAAAGTAGTATGTAGTTTGCATGAACACCAGAAAATGAAGCCGCTTGTCTACAGCAATATTTATAGTCATACAAAAGCATTTGTTACTGGAAAAATGCACCTCTGGATAGAATTGATAGCTCAAACTAAAATACCGAAATTTTATGTTTTCTGATTCTTCTGTTTTTTGGCATTTTTGGCTTTTCTGATTTCTGACTAAAGCAATTTTTTGTTTTCTGTTCTCTAGGAAAATTCTCGAAATTTCCGCCCATCCCGGGTGTGAATGTTATGTTCGATAACGGCGCCGGTGGTGTAATGGTGTATAGCATTCCTATCCGGTAAGCATGCGGTGGAGTTTCGGTTCCGTCAGATGCTAAAGTTTTAATCAGAACTAAACATCACTATAACAGGTTGCAACCGCCATACCAACCGTTTGTGGCTTAAGGAAATTGACATGAATGTCGTCCCGTTGATCATTGACTCGAGCGAGGGTTAGCAAAGTCTCAGCGGTTTAAAGATGGTGAGTTTTTTACCTTGGGCATTGATGGTTGGAATCCTGAAGGTGCACCTACAGGATATTAACTCATTTGGTTTGTACGTGAGAAAAGAAGAAGAGTTAAAACAGAGCGAAAAACAGAGCATGGTAGAGAAGAATGAACCAAAAACTAATTACGAGAGACAGCTTACAGAGACGAATAAAGAGGTGAGCTGTGTATAAAGAAACTTCACGGAGGTACCGTTCAGTAAGCCATTTGCAGTTTTAGGCTGCAACACTCCCACAATGTAAAGATTTTAGAGGTTTATTGAATAGACTTTTGTTTCATTCATATCTATTTAAATCTAATTTGACCAATTCTTTCACGTACAACTACAACAAATTCTAGATAGTTATAACCTTATTTGATATGTTGAAGCTTGAGCTTAAGCTTTGAATGTAGGCATGTTTATCGAATCTTGAGCCACATTAATCTTAGCGCGTCCACCGACTAGCAGCTAGACTGCATAATGTCCGAGCTACCGTATCCATACGTCGTCACGTCGCTGTTGGGCTCGACTGACGATCACGAAAGAAAACGGGAACTAAAGCTAGAGAAGCTGGAAGAGCCCCGGTCGCTCAAGCGATCCTCTCTTGTCCTGCGATCAGTGGGCGGAGCATCCTTTTGAGTTATACTTTGAGTTAAACTTTTGAGTTTAGTTATCAATGTTTCCTTATCATGAACTTAGCAAAAGTACAGCATCATGCATGTCCTTTGGTCAATTGCCAAAAAAGCCGCTTTGGAGCGTTCTAAAGCGGTTTTTTCAAATATCTTTCGTAAAGTCAAATACTTGTGAGGATAAAACATATTTGAGCTCGGCAGTTCGAGCTCTATCTTTTGACATACAAAGTAGAAGTAGAAGTAGAAGTAAGTAGAATTGAACAATGCATATATGCCCGACGAATCAATCGAGTCAGTGAATCGCTATGTGTGAACGCCTTCCCGCGCGGGCCCGGTAGTCTTCGTCTTCGTCGTCGCTGTAAACGGTCGGTTCGCTATTCTCTCCGCCGCAGACAACGGCCAGCACTCCATCGTCAGCGCAGTCTCAGCTCCAGCGGGATATCGGCTTGACCAGCCGAGCAGGTCAGCAGGACGACCAGGGCAGGATGCGCCGGAACATCGGATCGGAGGTAGCTGCAGTGTCCGACCGAGCCACCGTCCAGCGCAGGCTCCAGGGTAGGAGCTAGGAAGGATCAGCGGGTTGCGTTGAGGCTGAGCAGCAGGTGAGGTGGCGGGCTCACCCTTGACTCGGAGGATATTGTGTTCCTCTTTATTGGTATGTATTGTCTGTCTTGAAGTTGCTATGAATTGTAGTATCTATTGCGCAATGTCGTACGTCTTGAACGTGGTTTACTACGAGCGCATTAGTTGATACTACAAGTCGTTCGGCAGTTGTACCACGTAAGTAATGTGAAGATGGGCGAGGGAAGTGGGGGCCAGCGCAGGTGCAGTCCGCGGGAGATCCTAAATAACATCCGCATTGGCGTGAGGTGTATCAGGGCAGTGCGTAAACGAAATGTGAAATTTCGTGAATCGTAAATCGTAATTACGAAAAAACCGTCGTAAATTGTAAACCTTAAACCGTAAATCGTAAGAGTCACCTGAACTGTAGTGCAGTACAACTAAATTTCCAGAGGCCTTTTCTGCTAATGTTAATCAGATGTGATTCAATGTTTATTTGATTGTCGTGTTACTTTCAGCGTTCAGCTTAATCTGAATAGTTTTCTTACCAAACTATTTCTTTTGTCACGGCTTCTCGATAGTAAAACATCGTCCAAACTTTACATGTTTCAGGAAAGTCAAAAAAACGGTAATTCAAAAACTCTACTTAATCCTATGCATTGCATCCAACAAGAAGCTTTCATCGTTTGGATATACAACCTTGAATATAAATCTAGGATTTGGCAAAAACAACAGCGGAAAAATCGCTGTCAATACTAAGAACTAAAAAGAACGTTTTACCACTGACTGATGCGGCGGTTTCCTGCTCTAGCCTGCACTTGTAAAATTTCGAAAACTTTATAACGCTTTCACGACACTCGCGATTTTCAGGTGTCTGCCGAGGGACTGCGCGCATTTTTCCCGCGCGCTGATTATTTCTATTATTTTATTTGTATTATTTTTTAGGTATGAAGAAAACAGTCCCAAATGAAGTTTTCCAAGGACCATCTTGACTGTAGCCACTAGCGGACTCATCGATTAAAATTGTTCTATAGAATGTGTGATAATTTTCCATGAACTATTTTTATGGTTTGTGGATTTGCGTCAATTCTATTCGATAGGATTTATATGAATATATTATAAGCAAATTGACTAGACGTTATCACCAAAGAAGGCGCGGAACAAAGAATACTCCCTCTCCTTCTCTAAGAAACTGCCTCCAATGGCTTTCTTGGGCTGGAATGGAACAACCTTCGCCAGTAGGAATGCGATGTGTCTTGCTAGCTCTGGACCAGTAACGGAGGACCCAGCCTCTCCTGCCTTCTAGACATGAGCTTATCATATCATATTATACAGGGTGCGTAGAAAGTATTGACGCACTAAACGCAGACGTTAGAAATCGCAACACATTATAGAATTTAACAGAACACAAAGTTATATACAAAATGTTAACAATGATCTAGCGAACAGAGCAGCACCACCTGTATTTTATATGGGCTTCTTTGCTGCGAATGCAGGAACGAAGACGCCGAGGAAAGGCATCGACGGTGCGCCGCAAGTAGTCCACGCCGCATTCGTTCTATGCTTTGACCTTCAGTGATTTGATACTTTTGTGCATTCAACATGTAAAGGTGTTACATACTCTCCAATGTCCTCCAAAGTGCTAATTCTGACGGAAGGCTTGCTGCAAGGGAGGCCAGTATCATGGTTTGTGCATTGCTCACAAGCGCCTGTCGTTTTTATGGATAAAGGAATGGAGGTAAATCAGTAGAGTTATTTGTATCGATGTCTTTAAGAAGCAACTGGTTTCTTGGCTCGAAGCCTACCTCGAGAGTAGGCCGTATGTCTTCCAGCAGGATTAGATTCCTGCGCAGAGTCGAGGATTGTTCAGGACCGGTACCGCACCAACTTGAAGGACTTCAATTCGGCTGAGGAATGACCCCTGTATAGACCGGATTTGAATCCGCTGAATTACTCTATACAGGAGGTTTTGGAGAACAAGGCTTGCGCTACTTCCCGCAAAAGTATGAAGTCAGTGAAGGATGATCTGGTCAAAGCATGGAACAAAGTCGACGTGGACTAGTTGCGGCGCTCCGTCGATGCCTTTCCTCGTCGTCTTCGCCTTTGCATTCGCAAAAAAAAGCCCATATAAACTGCAAGTGATCCTATTCTGTTCTCTAGGTCATTGTTGACATTTTGTATATAAACTTGTTAAATTCTATAATGTGTTGTTACTTCTAACGTTTGCGTTTAGTGCGTCAATACTTGTTACGCACCCTGTATAATAATACGCTAACAGATGACTCATAAATTAGTCATACAATTGGGAAGGGGGAACTTCGGACCGCGAAAATGGCGAGAAATATACAGACTTCTACGTGTCACGGGAACTTCAGTCAAGGGAGGAATCGAGGCCGATACATAATTGACGGCACAAAAATTTGGGATCCTTAAAAGGAACGAAAAAAAATGCGAGCGAATGTGGTAGCAGGGCAGATGAAAAGAACTACTGCGCTGATGTGCTTCATCCAAAGCGATAAAATAATTATTATACCGTGTACTGAAGGTAAAATGATAAATTTCTCGCGAAGCGTCATTGCAATATTAATATTTCTCCGAATTGTTTGTAGACTCTCCGCTATTCTTAACTTAATTCGATTGCTTCCCATTCCTCGTAGCTTTACAAATAGGCTTTTTCCATAACATAAACAGTATACCCCTAACAATACGGTCAGGCGCAAGTCTTTTCCAGCCGAGTAGCATTTTCAATCGACGGTATTAAAGAGCATGGACTCATATGTAGGGGCTGATAGATTCGTTTTTTATTCGAAACTTCTAACTTTCCTTTTGATCTCATGGTGTCCAAGGGATGAAGATGGGCTATTACTTCTGGGTCCTGTCGTCTTGTGTCGCACCACGCTCCCGTTTTTCATGTTGCCGACCTCAGCAATATATAATAGAATGTTTATTCTATGGGCCAGAGCACAGGCGCAGAATGCGGCTGCAATCGCGAAAATCCTGAGCCGTGTCGAGTTCATGCCAAAGAGAAATTGATTAACACCGTCCTCCATTCTTTGTTCCATAGGAAACCCATCCACCATAAAATGACAGACATACATAGTCGACTATTACAGCAGGATAAAAAACAATTTAAAACCTATTAACAGATGTTAGCCTTACATTTTGCTCCTTAATCTTTGGGATGTACTATGAATCAATTTGGCTATCAAGGCGAAGCCATGAGATACATAAATCAAAACGTAGAACCTAGTAGAAGCGAGCACAGCTTCAAGAAAGGAACTAGCTCCTTCTTGCTCTCAAAATTTGGCAACTAATTGTAATTAATGGTAACTGAGTCAGGGATTTATGACCAAAATACAAAAACAACTTGCGAGGATTTAGTGAATTTATACTAAAATTGACGAACGGTGGCGATGTCCGCATGTCCACGTGATGCCACTGGAAACCGCTCCCTCTGGGAGCTAAGTTAATCGCGGACATTCGATTGCAGGCAACAGGCCCTTGCGACAGGCCGGCCTACGAAGACCCATGTCACATCACATGGTTGATGACGCTTAAGAGATTTCGAGATAGTGCTACGGCGTCCGCAGGAGCCAACGCGCACTCGCAAAGCCCGGCGAGTGTGGAAAGTATGCGAGGGTCTCTGATGCGAGGACGGCATCGGGGGGCAACTGAGCTAGTCCGAAAGTCCCGCAACGTAGGCAAGACCCGCGTAGCAACGTTGAATGTGGGTACGTTGACGGGCCGCTCGTGCGAGTTGGTGGAAGCACTGGAGCGAAGAAAGATAGATTTCTGTGCGGTGCAGGAGACGTGGTGGTCCTGCAGCAAGTCAAGGGACATAGGACGTGGCTTCAAGGCCGTTCTATGTGGAAGTCCCAGGACCACCAGTGGTGTCGGTATTATCGTCTTCGAGCATTTCCGTGACGCGATTGCAAGCGTAGAACGTTTCGATGACCGCTTGATGAAGATTGTTGTCGCCGTAGAACAGCGAGATGTGATTTCTTTTCTGCATATGCTCCGCAGTCTGGCTGTTCCGAGCAAACCATGGACGAGTTCTGGTCCCTGCTTGATGAGAAGCCAACGGAAGTGCCGTCAGAAGATATGATTGTTGTGGCAGTGACCTTAATGGTCACGCCGGAGCAACGAAAGACGGCTACAGCTGTCATGGTGGTTTTGGCTATGGGTCGCGCAACGCCGGCGGTGAGCGTATACTTGAGTATGCAGACTCACATGACCTCACTATCGTGAACACCAAATTTAGAAAGCGTGACTCCCACCTCATCTCGTTTTATAGCGGGAAGGCCAAAACGCAGATCGACTATGTCCTTGTTAGGCGTCGAGACCAAAGCCTTGCCACAGATGCGAAGACCGTGCCGTATTAGACGGTTGCCATGCAACACCGCCCATTGATCTACTCGCTGAAGATCACACCCCGAGGTGTAAACATGTAGGGCGATGCGGGTCAGCTAGAATCAAATGGTGGCAACTGAAAGAGAAGGAAGCGGAGAGTAAGCGGTTGTGTCTTTCCGTCCGTCTGTCTATTTGGCCTTTCGTAGATGTCGTGTCGCGAGCGTCAGAAGATTGCGACACGACATCTTCGGTTAAGAATACGTGTCAACGACGTCGTTCAGCAGGCGTCCGGGTTCAGGAGATGTGCCACCGATATCGCGCAATGGGTGTGTGGGTTCAGAAGAGGCTTCACTCGTGTCATGCAGGGGATGTAGGAATTCAAACGACATGTCACCGATGACAGTGTCAGGGGAGGAACCAGTAAAGGTGGGATAATTGAAAAGGAGGAGGGGGGGGTGGGAGGTGGCAGTGAAGGGGGAACAGTAAGGTGGGAGGGGAGACCAGTAAGGAGGGACCACCAAATGGGGAGCAGTAATGGGACTGGTGAAAGGGGGAGCACACCAGAATGATGTGGAGGGAGACCAGTTAATGGAGACCAGTGGAGAGGAGACCTCTAAAGGTGGGAGCAATAAGGGGGGCCAGCCAAGGGGGGGGGGGGCACCTGCAAAAGGAGACCAGTAAGGGGAAAGTATGAACCGGTAGGGGCATAAAAAGGGAGACCAGTAAATCTGGGACCAGCGAAGGGGACCAGTAAGGGAGAGCCAGTGTTTTCTCAGTATCGTACAACGTGGATCGGACTTATTCAGAACATGTCACCCCGACATCGTACAACATGCGCATCAGAATTGTACAGCGTGCCTATCAGATGAACTTTGTACAGCATCCGTGAGATTTTCCGAATTTTTAAAAGCTTAGTGCAACGAGTGTGCGCGTACTCGACTCTCACCACGTTTCTCTGCTGGCAAATGGATAATGGAATAATGACGGGGTGGGGATAGGGAGAATGGCCAAAGGAATAATAAGAATATTATTGCCATCAGACACTTAACGGTATCAAGCAGTCTACCAACACCGATTGATTTCGTTCATGCTTCCACAGATGAAGCGCTCCGGATTGAGACTCTCACAATCTGTTCCTCGCCACGTAGAGAACGTGTGCTTTCAGAGAATAAAACCTACGTGAGATACGTCTTATCATCTACAGCGCTAGCAAAATTTGCAATTCAACCTGGGATATGGCTGCTGCAAGGGAGGCGCGCCTTTCACTGCTTAACACAACAGCACCTGAGCGAGTTTCTGAGCGTCCAGATTCAGAAGCCGTGCCGCCGACTTCATTCCATGGGCATGAGAGGACCACCAAGTAGGTAAGTGTAGTAGGGGTCTTCGCGGTTAAAGAACCGACAGCGACGAGGAAGGAGCAACCTGGGGCCGGATTTATCAACGACTTACAGTAATTCAACGGAGAAAATACAGCCGAAGTCCCTATGCGCGGCATATGGTGAAGCATTTCACCGCGCTATCAGGGCTAGTTCAGCTGTATTTTCTCTGTTAAGCTGCTGTAAGTCGTTGATGAATCCAGCCCTTGGAGGAGGGATTGGGATGGGGGTTAATAGGAGGAATAAAGCAGATCAAGAGGTGGCGCCAACAAAAGTGGAAGCAATAAGGGGGACCAGTAGGAAGTTTCCAATAAGGAGGAGTAAGGAGGATCAGCAAGGAGATCCATTATGAGGGGAATTGTGAGGAGACCGGATTTAGAGGATGTGACACCGATGTCGCGCAATGGGCCCTTGCTCGCTATGAGCGAACGCCGAGGGAGGGGAGAGTAGCTTGATCGGGGTAGAGAAGTAAAAAGACTATGGGGAGGGTGGGGGTGAGGGAGCGATCAGGAAGAAGGGAACTAGAGGTGGTACCAGGACGGGGAACCAGCAAGGCGTAAGGGAATTCATACGGGAAGCAAGGAATCTGCCATCTGCGCAGCCTCTCGACACAGCAGCAACTGCGCGTGTTTCGGAGCTTCTGGATTCGGAACACGGGTCTTCTGAGCTTCTAGATCCATAAGTCGGACCCCAGCGTCCCGCAACAAGGGTTTGGAGTGAGAAGAGGTGTCCCCGACGTTCTGCGGCGAGCGGCCGCTCTCAGAATTCAGCATTATCCTATGTTGAACGGAAAATTTCACCTCCGCTAAAATTTCACCGGCGCTGCTTGTCTCGTGAGGACTGTGGATGCTGCAGCAGCAGAGGAAGCTTCCTCCTGCTTGACACAGCAACATGTGAGCGCGTTTCTGCACGTCTGGATTCAGAAGACGGGACCCCTACGTCAAGCAACAAGCGTTCTGATACGTGCCACCGACGTCTGTCGTGAGCATGGGAAGACCACTAGCAAGGGAAGGGTCTGAAGCATATATCTGAACGGAAGGAGCGCGTCATGTAGGGAGAATCCTCGTCCTTCAATTAGTATGAAAATCTGTTTATTTTTTGCCAAGTCGTTAAAATCAAGTAGTGGGTCACAATGGAATACGGCGCATCACGAGATTTGGGGTTTTGTACGCCGCCCGCGATACCTCCACAAGTAGTGGCTCGGAGCGCAGGTGGGGAGAGGGTTGACTCAGGGGAGTGAGGTCATTGGTTTGGTTCTTGTGCGCTGCTGCGTTTTTGCCATTCAACTGATTGGTTGAGATTTGGGGGATTCTGACGTCCATACCATTTCAGACGATTTCTGCGCATTTTTCCAGCTGCACGCTGTGGTATTCAACATGGTGATGTAGAAATGTTTAACACCAGTGATACAAAGGTACAAAGTGCATGAAGCTGCACTGGGCACAATACGGGCAGCGTACAAAGGCTATAGGCTCCTCATAGTCTGTTTCCATACGTAGGACAAAGGCATCGGAAAAAACCATCCTGCTCGGACTTTCAAAAGAGACCAGGATGTGACGTCGGGTTAAAATGAGAAACCAGGTGTGCGGATCCCTCAAATTAGCCTAAACGGCATCGATACACTCTTTCCCTCATCTCTGCCGGTCACCTGGAAATAAGAGGTCTACTAACACCATCAATGCTCGGGTGGTGATCCACCTGCTCACGCTGAAGTGTGGCCCACCTTTAGACAAGGAATCTTCGAGGGAAGAAATCAAGCTGGCCGAACGGATGGCCAGCATACTCAAGGACTTTGAAGCACGTCAATTTGAAGTTGACGAAGACGAACGACTGGAAGTGGTGGAAGAAGAGGAGGAAGATTGGGATCCGCAAGATGAACTGATGGACGTGGAGAGGCAAGCAAGCGGTGGGCATATGATAACGTCTTCGGGTGGAACTCTTGTTTCGGAGGAAAGGGTACGTCTTCAATTGTATTTCGGTTCCGTGCTCATAACCATGGAGGAAGACACCGCGATTTACAACACAGGCACATTGTAACTGTGTATCACTGGTGCTGAACAATCATACACCACCACATTGAATACCACAGCGTACAGCTGGAAAAATGCGCAGAAAACGTCTGAAAATGGTATAGACGTCAGAATCCTCCAAATCTCAACCAATCAGTTGAAATGTAAAAATGCAGCAGCGCAGAAGAAATAAACACCTGACTCCCTCGCATGAGTCAACCCCCTATCCACCTGCACTCCGAGCCACTGGCTGCGAAGTTATCGCGAGCGCACAAGACCCCCAAACGCGTGCTGCGCCGTATTCCATTGTGACCCCCTACTCCTTGGGTTTAACGACTTGGCAAAAAAAAAACACATTCTCATACTAATTGAGGGGTGAGGATTCTCCCTATATGACTCACTCCCCCCGTTCAGATGTGCGCTTCAGACCCTGCCCTTTTTAGAGCGCTTTATGAGCTCTAGCAGTCCAAATATTCAGAAACAAATTATTTTAGTAGATCAAAGTAATATCAATCAAGCTGAGTTAGTTAACAAAACGCGACGCAGTGAGGGGTGGTGAAGGAGGGCAGCAATGGGAACCTCTAGGGTGGACCGGAGAGCGATCAGGTAGGAAAGGAACAACCTGGAGGAGGGACCAAAACGGGGACACCAGTTAGAAGAGACCAGTAAGGGGTCAATAGTGGAAACAGGGAAGTGGTCCAGGTGGTCTTGGGACCAGTAAGGTGGGGGGATGCAACAAAGAGGGGGAGGAAAGACCAGTAAAGACAGACGAATTAGATCCCGTAAGAAGAAACGAGTTAGGGAGAACCTGTCCGGATTAGGAAGGCGTTTCAACGATATCTGAAAACGCAAGCTGGTGGGCATGAGAACGCTGACGAGGAGTCACCTGAGGGCAGAAGTACTGCGCAGCACAAGCCAACGACGTTTCTAGACGGTCCGGAGTGAATGTCTATAATGAAGGCATGGTAGTGGTGAACGGCTTGATGCTAATAAGGTACGCAGCAGGTCCAAGTTTTAAGTTTTACAAAAACTGCTTTCCGTAAGTCAGTGATGCCTCAAAGTCGCACGAAGCCCGCAAGGGCGAGACACGCCGTTAGGCGTGTCGGAGCACTTGTAAAACATATTTATTTATTTATTTATTTATACTTGCACAAAGCTGTGCGCAACAACAAGGAGTTAATTAACATGGACACGGCGTAGACAGCATAATTATTAGAAAAAAACTAAATTCCTGAACAACTCAATATTTCACATTAATAAATGGTGAGGGCAAACTTTGAGAAAAAAAGGAAAAAACAATAGACAGACAGTGAGGCACAGAAAGCAAAAAATGCGGAAGCCAAGGGTTTGGGGAGTTGAGCAACTTAATGGAAACGAGCAGTGGCCCGCCAACACTGCAAGTCGCAAGAGAGAACGGCTCCGGATACCATCTTAGTAGGTCCGCCGCCTCAGTGCCCACATGTCGGCTGAGAAGGGAAATCGTAAGAAAGAGAGAGCGAAAACATTTAGAAATGGCAGTAAACAAACCAAAAGAGTAAGAAAAATTTGAGAAGCAAGCGAACAAATAAACATGTAAGCTCAACAATTTTGAGTAGGACAGAAAATAAAAGCTGGCAAAAGAGTATAGTAATGCTGCAAAACAGAATAAATAGTAGCAATCTGTAATACTATGTAAAAAATCTAAACAAAAAAGCTAAAACTGAAACTAAAAACAACCAAAACTAAACAAAAACTAAAAAACCAGTAGGAAAAGAAAATACTGTCTTTAAGATATGTCATCCAAATGCAAAATTGAGAGCAAACCGATTTTCTTCAATTTTCTCGAAAATCAAGGGAGTTTTTAGCATCCAGCAGGCTTGGAGGTAACATCTGTAACCAACGAGCACCGCGATAGAAAAGCGAATTGAAAACTTTCTCGCGATTTTTCCTTTTCAATTTAGGATAGTGAAAACTGCAACAGTTATGGTGACCAAGGGTTGGCAAGAAAACCCAATATTTGCTCGGTCTAAGTTTTGATTCCCCTTTTAGAACCTTAAAACAGAAAACTAGATCACTGACTATTCGTCTGTAGAAAAGACTTTTTAGGCTGAAAATCTTAAGTCTTTCCTCATAACTAGGAATCATATGAGCATCTCTGGGACTACGCATACACCTATAGACCAGCATTTTTGTAAAAGTTTTTTGCACCTTTTCAATTTTAGATCGAAACTTCTTTGTATAAGGACTCCAAACCTGAGAGCAATACTCTAGTACTGGAGTGACATATGTCTTGTATAAGCTAACTAGTACCGAGCTGTCATCACACTTGGTGTTTCTACAAATCAAGAACAGCATGGAGAAAGCTTTCCGAACTATGGCATCAATGTGATTCTCAAAAGTTAATCCACGATCTAGATGAACTCCAAGATCGCAAACCTCGGATATAGAGGTGAGTGTTCAATCATTGAAACAGTACTCGTTATTGTCTGAATTGCTAATATGAAAGACTGACGTTTTGGAAAGATTAACAGGAATTTGCCAAACATTGGCCCACTCCATCATATTATTGATGGATTGAGACAATGCTTGAGTGACCTGAGCTTTATTGACATCATTATAGATTCCGTAGATCTTTATATTATCGGCATACACTTGCACCTTCACACGAGAGTCTGTAACTAAACTCGCAGGAAGGTCGGAAATGTATGCGAGGAAAAGAATTGGGGATAATACTCCTCCCTGAGGCACTCCACTTTTACAATCATAGCTGCTTGAGAAAGAATTTCCTACCCTAACACGCATACGCCTTCCACTCAAATAAGAGTGAATCCAATTTAGAAGACACCCTCTGATTCCTAGCTGATGGAGCTTTCCAAGAAGTTTCGTATGACACACCTTGTCAAAAGCTTTCGACAAATCGAAGAAGAATTTCCTACCCTAACACGCATACGCCTTCCACTCAAATAAGAGTGAATCCAATTTAGAAGACACCCTCTGATTCCTAGCTGATGGAGCTTTCCAAGAAGTTTCGTATGACACACCTTGTCAAAAGCTTTCGACAAATCGAAGAAGAATTTCCTACCCTAACACGCATACGCCTTCCACTCAAATAAGAGTGAATCCAATTTAGAAGACACCCTCTGATTCCTAGCTGATGGAGCTTTCCAAGAAGTTTCGTATGACACACCTTGTCAAAAGCTTTCGACAAATCGAAGTATATGATATCCACTGAGTCCCCATTATTTATTGCAAGATTCCAATCGAAAACACAGTCCGAGGACTGTGTGGCTGTAGAAGCGCCAGAGGTAAATCCGTGTTGCTCGGAAGGAATGCATATGTTTCTGTATAGATATGACACCAATTTATCTCGGATGATTTTTTCCATAACTTTAATTGGAGTAGAAGTTATGCTTATCGGCCGAAAGGAAGGTAGAAGTACGGATCTCGGACACTTTAGAATTGCCGTGATAATGGACTCCTTCCAAATTTCGGGAATCTCACTATAAATCAAAGAAATGTTGAAAAGCATCGATAACGGTTTACAAAGTGATTCCGCACATTTCTTAAAAACGACTTGGGGAATGACATCGAATGGTACTGCTGTAGAACATTTCAATTGCTTCATTACCCTTAACACGTCTCTTGGCTGTATAATTACCTCATTTACACTATCCAATTCCATCCTATCGAATGATTCTGAGTGATCCGTCAAGCTAATAGGATTAGCTTCTTCCGCAGCTGAAGTGTAAACCGAAGCGAAATAACTTGCGAGTGCATCAGCCTTCTCCGCGTCATCAGTATAAAGAACACCAGTTTCATCTTTAAGAACGGGTAACTCGGGATGAGTTTTCAGCTTAGCTCGCATATAAGAAAACAGCGCCTTTTTGTTATGCGTTCTTGAGGCAAGCTTTTCCTTGTAGGCCAAAAATCTTCTCAGGTGACGGTCCAATTCTTGACACACATTCTTATACCGAGGATCCGAGAGAGGATTTTCTAGTGAGTTAAAAAGACGTGTCTTTTGAGCAATTAAATTGAAAATTTGTTTCGGATAATGCCTTACGAAGGACTTTTTAAAATCAAACGGTACACATCTGGATAGACCAGAGTAGATAACACGACAGAATCTCTTGTATAAATCATCAATGTTTTCATATCCTTGAAAAATTGTCCACCAATTTACGGAATGAAAGTACATCTCTAAACCAGAATAGTCTGCCTTACCAAACGTTGGAAGAGGTAAATTTCTTTGACTTAGCACAGGCATAAGAGTTTCGAAAGCAACAACATTGTGGTCAGATGATGCAAAAGGGGGAAGAACGGAAATATTACCAAGAAATGGTATTGTGGGCAGAATTATGTCAAGAACTGCGTCACCCCGAGTAGGTTTCTTCACTTGTTGGACCAAGCCACAGCACTCGAAAAGTTCTACAATTTTTATCAGGCACCGATTACGTGGTTTAGAACATTGAGCCCAATGAATGTCGAAGTTAAAGTCGCCCAAGACTATCAAATGGCTATTTGAGAGGCACATTTCTAGCAATGAATCTAAGAGAGCGTCATCATCGCAAGTATTCACGTTGGGTGGGGCGGTGAACTAAAACTACTCTAAAATCAACCACATGTGTAGAATCAAAGATATCGAGACATATGATATCCGAGTTGAGGCAGGAAGAGGTGTCAACAACAGTCAAACATAGCGTATTTTTGGCCAGACAACATATACCGCCACCTTTCCGGTCTCTGCGGTCATTTCGAAAAGCTTGTATGGGAAATCAGCGAGAATTTCAGAATCAGATATTTTGGTGGAGAGCCAAGTTTCAGTAACGAATAGCAAATCTGGCTCGTAGTTTGACAGAAAAAAGTGAAGATGATGTAGTTTGCTTACTAGGCTACGGGCATTGAATAGAAAGCATTTCATGACCGTTGGAGGTACACCGTGTCTAGTCAGACGTTTCCCGGAACCCTTCGTTTAAGAAGTTCATCGACTCGTCTTAGCTCTCCACGGTATACCACCCAGGTGCGGTCATTTGACTGCTTGTTCCTTTCCCTACATTCCTGCCTCAACTCGAATTCGCGCTGACGTTCCTCGGAAGTCATGCTGCGGCGAACACGAACTTTGCTAAAAGCAGCGTACTCTCGAAGTCTAAAGAATTTGAAAGGGCAGTCGCCCAGTGAGACTTTGAAGGTAGTACTACCTTCACCTTGCGAGTTCGACCGCGCTCCTCTTTGCCCGAGCGATGAACTTCCAAGGGACGGCATTCGAGGTTCAAAATATCGAAAACCTCACTTACCTTACCCTCGAGGTCCCGCTGTTTTGCAGAGGGAGACAGGTCTGCAGGTGCCTCAGGAAGCCACTCGATAACAATGCTTCTTTCCTTTTTTTCCATCTCGATCCTTTCAGACATTTCCTGAGGCAATTTTGAAATTAGTGCATACATAATTTTTTCAATGACCGGGTCTTTATTTCTCATTAAACCTCACTAACTAATTCACTCACTGACAACCTGGCAAAGTCATCATGGGCGGAGGAGCTCAATGTTGTTAGCGAGCACCTGGTCTTCCTGGCGTTCCCGTTTGGTGAGCGGTCGTATTTTTCTGCGATCTAGCCAGCCTTTCTTTTGCCTATTCTCATCTTCTTTATTTCTTGTATTTTCTATAAGGGTTCTCTTTATTAAAGGTCTGGGAATAAAAGTTGTTTATTGGCTATCGGTAAAGCTTGCCTTGTACGCCTTTCCTCCTTTTAAAAATCTTTTCACGGACTGGGTTTAGCGGTGCTCATTGATTTCTACATTTCGTCAATAGGTCATCATGTCACAGCGCAACCAAGAGCAACAAAAGAGCTCCTGAATCCTCGGCAAAGTCCTGCAGTAAGTCCCAGGTGCTCGCTAACAACATT